>JAYESA010000020.1:77450041-77964273 GCA_036927795.1 Iris macrosiphon
GTATATATATATATATATATATATACGTATATATATAGTGTATAAGTATGTATATATGTATATACCTATATATGATAGGTATGTATATTATAATAATGTCTATATGTACATATGAATATATGTTTGTATATGTATGATTTGTTATATATATATATATATATATATATATATATATATATATATATATATATATATATATATATATATATATATATATATATATATATATATATATATATATATGTATTTATATATATTATCTAGTGTATTAATGTATTATTATGTATATGAATATATGTATATATGTTATTTAATGTATATATGTATTATGTATATATGTTTAGTGTGTATGTATATACGTATATATGTGTTATATATATGTATAGGTATATATGTACATATGTTTATTGAATGTATTAATATATATATATATATATATATATATATATATATATATATATATATATATATATATATATATATATATATATATATATATATATATATGTAATTATATAATTACATTTAATATATTTATGTATTATTACTATATATATATATATATATATATATATGTGTGTGTGTGTGTGTGTGTGTGTGTGTGTGTGTGTATGAATTATGTATATATATGTAATTGTATATATATGTATGTATGTTTATAAATTTATCTAATATAGATATATGTATATATGATAGGTATGTATACATGTACTATGTTAGCATAAGTAATTAAGCATAGAGTAATGTAGTGATTTATAATTATTGTTATATGTTCGTAGGCATCCGAGATAGTGCTACCTTGACTGTTGGTTTCGGAGCATTGTTTGTGCACACCAGAGTTCCAGGCAAGTATACCTTGCCTTGTTGTACTGTTTAAATTCAGTTATTATGTTAGTTGCATGTTTTATTATTTTAATATTAACTGTGCACGTCCGAGAAGACTCGGTTGCAGTCAACGAAGGTGTTGCCATTAGGACTTATGTCTGACCTAGTGTCTAGTCCTAAAGTTGAGGAGTTATCAATATTACTCCCCAGGCCTTGACATGTATCATTACACGTCACAGAGTGAGTTCATTAGGGACGCGTGCCTCATTCTCGACTGGCCATCGGTGTGAGCAGCACGAGTGACAGTATTTAGCTTGTCGACTGGCCCACCTAAAGTTGAGGAGTTATCAATATATTTTATTGTTTATTTCTTTAGAGACTTGCATTATAGTATGAGATGTTCATGTCGTGTTCGCGATTTATACATTGACATTAGGCGGAAAAGACAATTAGTAGGCGTATGGGACAGACAATTGGTTGTCGTAGTTTCAGAGTAAACTGCGGGGCCGTGAACCTCAGTGTTACCCGATTATGGGCCAGTGTTACCCGGTTATGGACATATATGCTTGTCGATACATCCGGCAGAGGTTACTAGCTGCACGCTATCATGATCGATGATGTAGTCAACATTTACTCCTGGTATCCAGTTTACAGCTAATGCCAGGTACTTAACCTCTGGCTCGACGCTACGCTTTATACCTTTCACCTACCCATACGTACCAAGGTTATCTTTAAAGTGTATTTTACTTAGCTGGTTAGATCACCCTCGAGTTTTCACAGTATTTACTTTATGGCATGCTTCTATATATCTTGTTATGTCCCTCTGAGGACCTGGTCCCTTTCCAGATTTGGACGAGGCATATTACCCCACAGTGTACAGACTCGGATAAGAGATGAGGTACGCAACCGCGGAGGAGCTAGAGGTGCTACCGTCAGAGTTTTCGTGATCATTTGGTAGGCCTTCTGCCTAGGATTGGAGCATCATTATCTAGTCAGCCGATGCCTAGTCATTACTCTTTTTATCTGTCCTTCAGCACTTTTATTTCGTCATAGTAGTGGGTTTATTCCCACCAAAGATCTTGGGTTGTACTTTGATATTTCAGACTGATGTTTATTTTTAGTATTTATTTTAGTACTTCTTGGTTATATTGTGGATGAGATTAAATTACCTATTGTTATTGATATTGGACTTGTTAGTAATTTAGGACAACGTAGCACTCTTCGTTAGGATCCATTAAATTGTGATGTCCACGGAGATTTGTCAACTGGCTATTGCCACGTGGCTTGGTCCCGTGTATTTTGGGACTGGGGCATGACACACACACATACATATTAATATGTATATATATATAACTATACATATATATATATATATATATTTATATATATATATATACGTACATATAATTATTCACCATACACATTATATAATTATAATTATAACAACTCATAATATCTATTTACATGCTAATATATATAATTATACATACATATATAATAATAGCTACTTATAACATATATAATAAATACATAGATCTAAGACACAAGAAGCATAATTATATATACCATAATATATATATCTATATATATATATACAATTACATCCTCCATGAATTAAGAACACAATAAATAGATCTACATATAATTTGTACAAACACATAGAGAGTATCACACCGTATCCCACTAGAGCTAGGATACGCATGTGACACGAGTCCACCACATATCCAAACGTACCCCGAAGGACACGAACAAGTCACATATATTATTTATGAATAATATGAAGAGTCAAATATAGATCTACGTGTCCGTATCAAAATATAACATGTACAAAGTCCCGTGTCGGAGAAAAAATCCAAAATCAACACGTATCACCAAATTGTTGGGATATGACCTACACGTACCCAATTGTGGATACGACACTAGCCCCAAACACACAAGCACATGCCAAATTGATCTATAGGACCAATTAACACACACAACAAATGTCAATATCGGAATTCTCCCAAAATTGACACAAAAAAGTACCATAACTTTCTCAATAGCCTCCTATGAATACAAAACCAAATCATATGGGTAGCCTATGCATATGGGTTGATTTTCTATGGTTAAATCTCAGATTTAGAATCTAAATTAAGGAAAAAAAACTAAATTATACCTATTGGGAGATAGATTTTCAATGAAACCTCTAAATGTGATAAAATTGGCCTCCAACTTATAGATCATTGCTCCTCTTTGTAGATCATTGCTTCCTCCTTCTAGATCCTTGCTTCTCTAGTCTCTAATGGTGATTTGGGAAGGAATTGGGATAAAATTTGGTAGGAAAATGAAGTGAAAATGAAGGAATTTGGTTGAGAGAAATTCTAGATCTAGTTTTAAAATAAAAAGAGGAGAGAGAAATAAATTCTCCCTCTCTATATAGGCCGGCCCCCTTTCCCCTTCCTCAAGCTACCATGTAATGTCTAATATACCCCTTGGGGCCTCTCATGAAGAAATAATTAAGGAGAGAAGCTTCTAGTCTAATGGTTTAATTAATTTAATCCATCTCCTTAACAATGGGCTTTCTAAATAGGCTAAATTCTAACCAATTAATTCATGTTGGTCCATGAGTGTAAACTAAACTAGTTAGGTCCACTAACACAAGTCCAAAATAAATAATTTATAACTAACAATAATTAAATAATATAAAAAATAATTATTTATCATGCACAATATTTAATTAAATATAAAATTACTAAAATACCCTTTCCTAGAAAATGTGGTAGTGACAGGTTCATCAAAACCTGAACGACAACCTCAGAAAGGATGTAATGAATCCAGAATGCATATCTTACATTAAATCTTTTGAGTCAGCGGTTCAGAACGAGAAGTTCAAGCCTAGAAATATTCCAAAAAAGGTGTCGGCTACTCGAAACCCTCCTTCTAAAAGATACCATAATGGAGAGAAAAAGATCGATGTTGAGCTGCGTACTGGGCCGGAGTGCAGTTACTATGATCGTACTGGCCACACAAGAGAAATTTGTCGTGCTGCTAATGGTGAATATTTTAAATATGGTCAGAAGGGCCATCTATCAATGAACTGCCGCAATAAGAGAGTTGCACCACCGCAAACCCAAGGCGGTATAGGGCACAACCAGAATCATAATCCTGTGCTATCTCCAGCTCCAGCCAATAGGCAGACTGATCAGACGGGCATGCCTAGAGTTTATCAATTGAATATTGTGTGCGACGTGAGCAGACACGATATTGGTGAGTTTGATTCCTTTGACCTCTTGATGCCTTGATTCTCGACTGTTTGATTTCTTAAGTTTTGATGACGAAACTTCTTCTCAGTGGGATATTATAAAATGCTCTGCCTCTAGCGGTTCACTAATGAAACACTTGTAACTTTTACTTGGTTGAGAATTGAGTCTCGAAGAAACCTTATCGCTAAATCAATCACGGACGAAATGCAATGAACCCTTCCAATAGATGGAACAACTTCTATTGAAATGAGTCCAAGAGTTTTCGTTGGTTATTTTGCTGCTTGGTTTTGTGTTACTTTATGTTTTGTCTTTCTTTTGATGATTGGTTTTTATGATTCTCTTTTCTCGCTTGCGTATTTATTTTGAATTATAAGAGAAAGAGATCGAAGGATGCTAACCAAGTGTTGTTGCAATTTTAAGACGCATAATCAATGAGTGACCTTTGCGTAAGGCTTCCCCATCCTCTCTTTGATTCAATCAGTGAGTGACTTTGACCCTTCGATGAATCCTTTAGTCTGCACGCCTTAATAAAAAGAATCTTTAGTTCACTTATGATGTGTACCTCTATGCTTAATATATTCATAAACAAGATAAGTTAAAAAGAGGTAACTATATGCTTGATACATAGAACTGTTGCATTACTCGTTCAAATAAATAAAACCTGTCCCTTGATCACATATTGTACCAATGAAAGAATGATAGATGGTTACGTGCCCCATATATCAAATAAGAAGAAAGGATGTATTGCATGCTCGTCGCTCTACTATTGCAGTATTTTTGATTTGATAGAAGTGTATTCATGCATCAGTTTGGATAAACTTGTGCAGAAGGACGTACCCTCTCGTTCGGTTCCTGGGATACTGGGAATCGTTCGGCCTAGGAGAGGACCGGACACCCTGAGGTTGAAGACCTCATGATTAAGGAAGGGTGTAGTCTATTAGTGAGATGGGCTTGAACGTCCCAACTACTAATCATGGGTTTCCATGGACCATCATGTAGTTAGGTCGCATGCTTGGTCTACCTTCTTGCACACCTAATTTCTTGATGCCAAAGGGTCATAAATACCATACATATATGCAAATTACTGCTAACTTATATGTTTGCTACAGGGATAACTGCTCGAAACGTGGGTAAGATTTACCATATGCATGGTCTATCTACTGTTTATGTTTTCTTTGCATGAATTGTTAAAAAATATTTAGACAACTAGAAAGATCACATAATGGTAATGCTAGCTTCACATGTTTACTTAGTGTGAATTTTTAGGTGAGTTTGGCCATGGTTTCTCACTAGTACATATTGTAGTATTGACCGACATTTGTGGAAAAACTCCAGGTTCTGGTAGAGAGAGTTTTACAAGTATTTTGAAGCTTTAGGAGCGTATTCCTTCAAGTGGAACCGTGCTCGTGCTGCTTCCCAAAGCTTTCCTCTCTAATATGGAAGCTCTTCTTCTGTTAGCGCATGTAGGACGCAGAGATACAATGCGCATGGAAATCAGTCACATTTCCAACAAGATGGGCATATGCTGGAAGAGAGCGCATGAAACTCCATTGTCCCAAAATAGCACTAACTCCATGAAAAAAGTTCCAAAATAATCATTAAAACTTATTTCCTTCATAAAATCTTCATTTTAACTCCGAATCCAATGATTCAAAAGCCAAATTGTACGAAATAAAAAGCTCCATTATATAGAATGACTATTTTTTGTGTGAAAATACTAAGTTTTAATATATCAAAACTAATGAAAACTCATGGAACCCATAAAAAACCCTAACTTGAAACTCAGATCTACTCCAAATCATCCATCCAAACCCAAAACTCCAAGAACTAAATTAAATGAGAATATCAAGGAGAATATTTTTCATCAACCATATTTTTAAATAATATATATATACAAAAATCTAAAAATCTATGGCGTCACCGTTAAGCAAGATGTACTTGCCTGGTGTGGCTTCTTAGCCTCTACCTCTCACAGTCCATGTGATCATAACCTCTTCTAGGGTTAGGGTTCAGTCTAGGGAGAGAGAGAGGAGAAAGAGGAAAATAAAAGTAAAAATAAAGAAGAAAGAGGAAGGAGAAGGCCTAGCCATGGGTTCAACCAAAATATATATACAAAGGGAGAGGGGGAGAAGGCCTAGCCATGGGTTCAACCAAAATGAACCAAACCAAATGTGCATTCTACATGCGGGTCCTAAACCAGGTTTATGGCAATATCAATGGATATTCTATGAGTCTCAGATAGTCTCTCTAGACAACATGAATAAATATAAATGACATAAAGCATCATTAAAATACAACAGAAATACATTATTGGTGTTTTTGAAAGACAAGAACCCAAGATGTACTGCCACTACCTGAACTATACTAAAAGACAAAATTGGAACAAACTCAAGAAGATGGTACTTGCGACCGTCGAGGTACTGCCCTTTGACTGACTAGGATACTGAAACTGCATCTGGGACTGCGCATAGAATCGATCTCTGCGCTGCCTGACCCTCTAAGCTTGATATAGGGGAGGATGTTGTGCCAATGGTTATACTATTAGTATTGGCTCATCTTGGTCTATCACTACATGATTTGATAATTATGGTGACTGAAATAACTGAGATGGCATGCCGGGCGTAGCTGGTCATTCTTGAGGTGACAATTGCGGGCATTTTCTAATTGTATGACCTATAGCTAAACAGTGAGAACATCACCCATTAGCCTTCCAACAACCTGATCTAAAATGCCCTATCTTCCCATAATAGGTAAATCCTTTTGGTTCTGCCGTGTGCTTTTGCGGTTGATATTATGGTATCGAGGTCTGGGGCACTTCTCGTTGTTCGGGTGATAGTCGTGGGCAGGAAACAATCATATGATCGAGTACTTTACATAGAAGACATATGATTAGCGCTCCGACATGTTACACTAGTGTTTTTTGCTTTCCCTCAAAAGGAACATATAACTGGAGCCTCTGGGCACTGATACGAATGACTATAAGCTGATACTGGTAAGGGATAATGAAATAAAGAGCCTAACAGGGGTGCACGATTCCTATTACGACCCTCAGTTGTTGATGTGGTCCCCTTGACTATATACTCATATCCTTGTGATGCTTCTACGGTAGACTGGGCTGGACATGCTGACTTACTGAACGGCTGGTACGGTCTTTCTTCATCCTTACTCCATATAGACGCAAGTCTTTGTTTTGGAATTTTCCTAACAACTGTTGAGTTCTAACAACATCTGAAGACTATATTGGATGGTACAATTGTGCTTTAGCGGGGACTCCTGGTAAAGTTGTCACGACCCGCACCCGGTATAAGGATACGAGTACGTGGATACATTCAGCCTACAACATCAATAGTAGAATGCTGTCTAGGTCAATAATACTATCTACACATCTCACACATGATAAATAAGGTACTTGTCATGCTGTCTCAACTCCAAATGGAGAACAATATGATAATATGGTAATGGTAAGAAGTACTTAATCACAATAACAAACTAGAGGATGATAAAGCATGATATGGAAAATAAGAAAAGAAAAAGAGTCACAAATACATCACAAGTGCAAAGAAGAAAAGAAAAAGAGTCACAAATACATATCAAGTTCAAGTCTCATCTCAACACAAGATATTAAATTATAATACAATACAAAGTGTCTAACTGACATATACAATATTAAGAATAAACTAACTAAGCCTCATCAACTGCTGGTGTTAACTCAATAGGCTCTACGGGTGATAACTCAACTGGCTTGCCATCCTTTGGCCCATAGTGCGTAGGACATTAGTCCTCTAATGAATTATTTAAAAAATATATTCAGTCAGGATTGGAGCAAAGTACAACCCAAATAACAGTTCCAATAATTTACAGAAACTATGAAACATCAATAGCAATAAAAATAAATGATGGAAGTAAGTGAATTAGCATATATCACGAAAAATAATAACATGGTGGAATAATGGCAAGAACTGAGAATTATATGGTTAGAAACAAAATGTAATGAACTGGAATAAAGGAAACAATATATATAAATGTGCCTTGAAATATTAGTAAGACAATGTGATTGGCTTGGACGTAACATGGGCTATATATAAAAGGTGAGCTAGCGTGATCATGCATGAGTTGCATGATCTGCTAACTATCACGGGCTATACTAAAACACGGCTATAAGGTATGATCACATATCCACTAATACGTCCCCAACCTCCGACTAGTACACGAATCCAAATCAGGACATGTTATAACATGTTTATCATACTACACGGTCTATAATATCATGCATTATGATCACGGTCTATATAATAACTAAGATATCACGGTAATCGCTGAGTAATCAGGAAGCACGACACGACGTTCACTGAGTAATCACGATAATAATATCTCATGACCAAGATCCAAATATACCAATCCGTGAAACCATCGTGTCAAGAATCAAATATATTAATACTAAATACATAAAATACAATGGCTATCAAATAAAAAAACTATCAGAAAATATACTCGCCTGTAATCCTGAGCAAATAGTATATCTCGGTATACGAGCTGGTGTCATATACACCTAAATAGGAATATCATGTTACTTGGTGTAATAAAATAAGAAATGAGCTACATGCACTAATATGTTGCTTTCTAGGCCAATACTATGTGTCATCTAGGTCAAACTAGGAACTCTAGCTTATATTAGCTATACTAGGTTATTACTAAGTTTCTAAGTCAAACTAGTTAGTATAAGACTATACTTGATAGTGTTAGTTATACTATCTAGTACTTAGCTAATATCTTATACTAACTGATATTAATATACTTAACTAATAACTGATAGCACTTACTTATTCTAACAGTTAACTAAAACTAACCTCATTCACTCGAGCACTCAACTAATACTAACACCCTAGTCCTACCTCAGTGACACTCACTGCACTCAAGTCCTGAGATCATATATTCAACACCACATAATCAACTATATAATAACAAACACCAAATAATCATACAACAACAAATAGTACCTCTTACCCTCCTTGAATCACTGCTACTGATACTACCTAGTTTCAGTGTTCCCTAGCTTTACTGGTCTATTGGACCATGTATACATCATTACCACTGAGAACTAGCTACAGACATACACCAGTTTCATAACTGAACTTATCATCCCCAAGACACACACACACTAGACTGATATATAAAGAATTCGACTACTCATCCTAATTGTCAGTGCACACAAGCTTTCTGCTGATGTTACTGCACCTTGTTGTTGCTGTTTGGGTTATCATAGACAGACTCACCAAGTCTGTACATTTCTTGCCCTTCAGAGTTGGGCAGTCCACGGAGATATTAACTGACATATATATGAGGCAGATAATACGACTACATGGAGTGCCTGTCAGCATTGTATCAGATCGTGACTCCAGGTTCACGTCATATTTTTGGCAGAGTATGCAGGAGAGTCTAGGAACTTGTCTCAAGTTCAGCACTGCATATCATCTTCAGACTGATGGCCAGTCAGAGTGCACGATACAGATACTAGAGGATATGTTGAGAGCGTACATGATCGACTTTAGAGGATCTTGGGAGGACCATCTACACTTGGTAGAATTCTCCTACAATAACAGCTACCAGGCTAGCATACAGATGGCACCTTATGAGGCATCGTACAGCAGGAAGTGTAGGTCACCGGTATGTTGGAGTTACGTGGAAGAGTGTCAGATACTTGGTCCAGAGTTGGTGACGCAGACAGTAGAAAAAGTGAAACAGATACAGAGCCACCTGCGTGCAGCACAGGACAGACAGAAGCATTGGGCAGATACGCACCGCAGACCTTTGGAGTTCAAGGAAAGTGACCATGTATTTTTGAAGATATCGCCTACTCGTGTACCATCTGGTTCGAAGGCAGATACAAGCTGAGTCCGAGGTACATCGGACCTTTTGACATCTTGGAACGAGTTGGCGAAGTGGCTTATCGTCTTGCATTGCCTTCATCATTAGAAGGAGTGCACAACATATTTCATGTATCACAGTTATGGAGATACGTGGCAGACCCTAGCCACGTGCTTGATCATTCAGAGATTACAGTCGAGCCTAGTTTATCGTATGCCGAGCAGCCAGTGGGAATACTCGATATCAGTGAGAAGACTTTGAGAGGTCTGACTATTCGACTGGTCAGAGTTGCATGGAAGCATCAGTCACCAGGCAAGTCTACTTAGGAGCGCGAGGATTCCATTCGACAACATTTTTTGTACTTATTTGAGGACCAAGGTACGAATTTACGTACCATATTTGATTACCTGTTTGCTTTAAAATCCTCGTAGCTATTAGTCGTGCTTTACTTTTAATTTCGGGGACAAAATTTTTCTAAGTTGGGAAGGATGTAAACCCCCTCATTTATATTTATAGATAGACTGGTTATGGGTTAGAAAATTTTGGTTTAGCATCAGGTATTTGAGGGTTAGAAGTAAGGTTGCAGATGTCTGATTATTTAAGTAAACTCTTGGTGTACCCTACCGTTGTTACAATATTCAGAGTCCAACATTAGCCCATAATTTCTAATAAATTATTGCATTCTAGACTTGACCCGCCAACTTAGGCGCTGGACTTTTCCGTCACTCAAAATCGTAAACCCTTATGCTCTAATTTAATTGCACAACTTCCTGTATCCAAAATCTATTATTTAATCCGGTGTCGCATACCTGTGTCGTTGCCATCAAATTTTAGACACCAACTCAACCCATTGAGCCGGACCAATTAAAGGGTCCAAGATTGACACCAAGCCTACACCTTTTATGACCTTTGTGTCACTCCAAATTGAGACCCCATATGCCCCCAATCAATTTAAGAGCACATGATAATTTATTTTTAATTAAATTGGGGATACCAACTTTGACTAATCCGAACTTAACCCAATTTAATCCAATACCCCATAAATTAAGCCCATAAAAACACACAACACCCCCTCACCCTACTAAACACCAAACACCAATTTTTCCCCACCAATTTTCTATCATTTCAGTGTTTGTACAAATACCCAAATTTAAGGGGCTTATTTGTAAATGTTGCACTAGGTGTCATCACCTCATTGGTTTAAAACCAAACAAAGAAGCCCCCTTACCCATGACCGATTCAACAACACCCCTCTCCATTGTGTGTACACAAATTTCTCATGTTAAATCTGAGCCACCCATTAAAATGGGGACTCATCATCACCACACACCTCCCATCACCCATGCCTATAAGATGTCTCTTCCTACACACATCCCAAGCAGGCCATAATCCCCAAAACCTAGGGAACCCCCCATTTCTCTTTCCTCCCTCCTTCTCCTAACCGTAGCAAATATTTTTCTTCCTTTCTTCTTCTTCCTCTCCACTTCCCCTTCTACATTCGAACCCTTCACTACCCAGGCCCCTTCTCCGGTGAGCTACCACTGTCGGCTCCCTCAACCACCTCCAGCTACAGCTTATACGTATTCGAGTCGGACTAGAGTCTGGTCGAATGCGTAGCTGGCATGTTGCGTATTCCTGGTCCTACGTATTTTGGGACTGGGGCATGATATATATATATATATATATATATATATATATATATATATATATATATATATATATATATATATATATATATATAGGTTGCTAGTTATATATATATAATAGTGATAAAACCAAACACCTATAGTACATTAGCAAGATACTCTATGATACGTACCCAATTAAGAGTCAAAACTCATAATACACCACAACAATCACTTCTACATATCAAATACACTAATTTCTAACTAATGAAACTTGTTACACTAAGAATTAAAGAGAAATTATACAAATCATCCAAAATTAGCTATGTATCATACCGTATCACAAATTACTATGATACGCTATACTCGTGTCCAATTGTGGATATGTACCTAGTCTCACAACTCCGATTTAAGTCTAATTAGATCTAATTAATCTCATGATACTTGATATGTCAATCTCGTAATCCCCTAAATTGCCCAATTGGACATAAATTACCATGTAACTTCACAATACCAGTCATATGAACCTAATTCTTGATCCTATGGGTAGCCTTAAGCTAAGGGATTATTCCTAATGGTTACATGTATTAATTAGAATCTAAATTAAGGGGTGAATTCAGAATTTACCTATTGAAAGATTTATTCTCAATAAAATATTTAATGGACACAATTAGAACACAATTTCTTTGTCAATTCCTCTTCCTTCAAGTGCTCCTTACAATCCAAGCTCCAATGCTTCTTAGATGACAAAATTGAGAGAGATTGGGTGTGAATTATGTTAAATTTGTAGATGGATGAGTCAATTTGGAGAAGAACATAATTGGGGATCTAAATAAAATAAACTAATGAAGAGGAGAGAGAATGATGAGTCCTCATATGGCTGACCCCCTTTCCTTCCTCTCCAAGTCCCAACAAAATGTCCAAGATGCCCCTACTAGCTAGTCATGAGGTTTAATTAGGAAGGACTATATTAGAAAGCTTCTAATTCTTTATGAAATAATTTAATCTCCTTAATTAATTAAGAGAATGGGTCTAATGGGCTTAGTCTTATGTTGGGCTCAAAGTATTGTCATGACTAACTAATTTAGGTCCACTAGTGTCAAGTCCAAATAATAGGCTAGCCACTAACTATAAATTATTAGTACAAGCACAATTTAAATATATAGTACAATATAAATAAATATTAATTACTAAATACTAAATATAATAAATGACCAAAATACTCTCATATAAAAATACAGTAGTGACAAAAGCTGGAACACTTGTTGCTGAAGCTGAAGTTGTTGTTGTTGCTGCTGCTGCTGTGTCACCATCATGGTCCTAATCATCTCTAGCATAACCTGTGAGCTTAACTGCTCCGCTTGTGCTAAGGAAACTAGTGGAACTGGCTGGCCTGGTGTGACTGACAGAGATGACTGACGCTGAGAAGTTGTTGGCTCTTGATTATGACTCTGCAACAAAGTCTGGTTCTGGCCTACTGCTGGAACTGTTGGAACTATTGGAGCGATGGAACCCTCAGAAGGAGCAACATGTTTGGTATCCCGGAAGGATAAGGACACAAGGCAATCAACAAGGGATGGGAATGGAATAATCATGTCGAGCAAATTTTTAGTTCAAGAAAAATGGAAAGTTGCAGGTTCAAGTGGAGTTTAAACGAAGATAAGTAAATGATTGAGATTCTAACAAGATAAGTCACCCCACAAGTCTAAAAAATAGACCTGCATGAGCTACCATTAAAACCTTGTCATGCCTCGCTCCCAGAATACTGGATAAATACAAGGACTGACATGGCCAACACACCTTACAGAATACCGAAGTAAGCCGCAATGTGTTAAGGTTGTCTAGAAGACAAATATATGGACTCTAGCATGCTATGACGTAAGTCCTAAGGCCGATAAATCCTAGTATCTCAATCCATCAACAACAATTTTAAGAGTATATCATACATGAAAGTAAAGAGGCGCATAAATTATATGTCACATAAGATCATGAAACTAGTGAATACAAAATTCTGTACTAGCAGAGTATAATTATACATGATAAAATATTCCAGCCATGGTCTAATATATACATCATATTGACTAAACACCACAAAATGAGATAACACTACGAGGGATAGAAAAAGGAAACCTACTTGCAAGCTTCGGCTGGAGTCCTATGAGTGCGAGCCATCTTGTTGGAACTATGGTGGATCCTGTGTCTCCTCAGGGTAATCTGGCCAAACAAAATTAGTAGGGTCAGAACCCCAAGCAAAAAGTACCACAAATAAGCTCAAGGTGTTAACCAAAACCATAATCAGCCAAAATAAGAGACAAATGAATAAATAAATAAATAAATAAATAAATAAATAAATAAATAAATATGTGTCAAGATTTATACCGTACCATTGTACTGGTCTCAATAAAATAACTGTAAGGACTAGTGCACTAATAACAAACTAACTATAAAGAAAGATAAGGCGACAAGCAAAAAGAGTGCAATGAAACTACTCTGGATAAGGACCACAACCCTTCAACCAAACAAGGATTGGGGTTACAGATCTTCACCAGAGAAAAAATTTGTACTCTAACCACGTGCCAAAAAAAAAAGAATATAACTGGACGAGCTTGTCAAATAAGGCAAACAACATATCACGGCCAAACATGCCTACGGCTTGATATAATTAACTAACTTGGGTTATCATAAACCTATTTACTTGAGTTATCACAAACCTATTTACTAACAAATGCATATTTTAAGAATATAGCTTCCACCGACACTACAGTCAACCTTGATGGCCAAGGGTATGTTAGTCTAGTAATTATAGTACACATCATAAACAATTATGCTTAAAGAACTAAAGTAGATAACTGATAGCATAACACAACATAACTTAGGCATAAACTGGCTTTTGAAAATATAAATAAATTTTGTAAATAAGAATGGTTTTGAAAACATGAAGAGGTTTTATAAACGAAACTGGTTTTATAACCATAAAGATCTTTTATAAACATAAACTGGTTTTGTAAACATAAAGAGGTTTTGTAAACATAAGATAATTTAACATAAAGAGATTTTGTAAACATAAACTGGTTTTATAAACATAACTTATCTGTAAATTGTCTTGTAATATAATCTGAAAGTGAAACATAACTGGAACATATACTGGAATGTATATACTAAAATACAAAATATTATGAACCGCGGCTCAATAATAACAACTTAGATTATCGTACCACACATAAATTTGGTCAGTCATGGAGCCCTTGCCTAGCAGTGTTGGTCCATGCTGTATTGGGTCCTTGGAAATCGGGGTTGCCAGTAGCACAAAATTATTTTCTCTCAATGATCTAGATGAATCTTATCTTGTCTAATCATCACCAAATTTAATATAAATTCTTAAGTCATGGATACTCGAGAATCTTCCTAAAATGACGAGTTTCGAATACAAGCTATTCACGAGTTATCACTGGAAAACTTTTCGTATCCGCGATACGCGATATATTAGAAAATACTCACACTCGATTGCCTGATGCCGAATGCAATAGATTATCATACCCAATAATTTATACGGTGTCGTGAGGATCAAAAACCATGTGTTAATATGTGAGAGCATAATATCCAATTATATAATACAAAAAGAAATATCCCAAGCAAAAATGGAAGGAGAGCATGATAAAACCAGGCGTATGGAAATGTTGGCCTCATATGCGATCTGGATGCTTACAGGGAATACATGACAAATAAAATGCAAGACGCATGGGATGCAGGGCGCATGCAGGGTACAGGGATACATGGCGCATGGAAATTAGTTATGTGCCCAACAAGATGGGCGCATGCTGGAAGAGTGCGCATGGAACTGTGCACATGGAACTCCATCGTCCCAAAACATCACTAACTCCATAAAAAAGCTCCAAAAATATCCGAAAAACTTATTTTCTTCATAAAATCTTTATTTTAACTCTAAATCTAATGATTCAAAAGCCAAATTATACGAAATGAAAAGCTCCATCATATAGAACAACTAGTTTTCAAAAATAATAAGTTTTAATAGATCAAAACCAAGAAAAATTCATAGAACCCATTGAAAACCCCTAATTTGAAACTCAGATCTACTCCAAATCATCCATCAAAACCCAAAACTCCAAGAACTAAATTAAATAAGGATATCAAGGAGAAAATTTTCTATCAAACATATTTTTTATCAAACACATTTTTTAATAATACATATATGAAAAAATCTAAAAATTTATTACTTTACCATTGAGTAAGATATACTTGCATGGAGTGGCTTCTTAGTCTCTCTCTCTCATGGTCCAGGTGATCACAAGCTCTTCTATGGTTAGGGTTCTGTCTAGGGAGAGTGGAAGAAGAAAGAGGAAAAGAAAAGTAAAAATGAAGAAGAAAGAGAGAGGAGGGAGAAAACTCTCATATTTATAAAAATTGAGAGGGGGAGATGGCCTAGCCATGGGTTCAACCAAAATGAACTGAACCAAGTGTCATGCGGGTACTAAACTGGGTATATGACAATGCCAATGGGTATTCTACGAGTCTCGGGTAGTCTTCTTAGATAACATGAATAAATACAAATGATAGAAAATATCATAAAAATATTCCATAATTATATTATCAGAAAATAAATTTAAATATTAGAAATTCAAGAAATACCAAATCTGGAAACTGGTATGACATCTCTACCCACCTTAGAAAAATTTCGTAATCCGAATTTCACCAAGGCCATTCGAGCTGAAAAATATACTAGAAGGCTCAAGAAATCATAAATTACTTATCAGAAAATAAATCACATCAAGCAAATAAGTAGAATAGAAGAAATAACTGAAGAAAGTAAATAATTGCACAAAATAACACAGGAAAAAAATAGAGGCATATGGATACATATACCCCTAAGTCAGTCAAATATGAATTCGTCCTCGCTTGCCTATACTAACAAAAATAGATAAGGGCCAAGCCTTGAGGTAAGTCGGTACGAACGACTATATCGAGGATATGACTCTAATCCTGGATATACCTTTATAGTCGGGACACATGATGGACATCACATACCATGAGATTTAGAAGCAGAAGAGCGGGATAAAAAACTCATCTTTACTCGTCGAATAAGTCGAGCTAACCATTGTACTCCGGACATAGTGGAATACAAGGCCATCGACAAGAACCCAAGATGTACTGCCACTACTTGATCTGTTACTGAAATACAAAACTGGAACAAAGTCAGGAAGATCGTACCTGCGACCATCGAGGTACTGCTCTTTGGCTGACTAGGATACTGAAACTGCATCTGGGACTGCACATATAATCGTGCTATGTGCTGCCTGACCCTTTGATCTCTATATGGGGGAGGATGTTGTGACAATGGCAATACAATTAGTATTTTCTCATCTTGGTCTAGCACTACAGAATTTGATAATCGATGTGACTGAAATATCTGAGATGCATGTCGGCCGTAGCTGGTCGTTCTTGAGGCAACAATTATAGGAAATTTTTAACAGTATGACCTATAGCTAAACAGTAAGAATATCGCCCATTAGCCTTCCAACAACCTAATCTAAAATGCCCCATCTTTTACAGTAAGTACATCCTTCTGGTTATGCTGGGTGATATTGCTGGTGATATTCTGGTATCGAGGTCTGGGACACTACTCGTCATTCAGGTGATAGTCGTGGACAGAAAGCAATTATATGATTGGGTGCTCCACATAGAAGACATAGATGATTAGCCTTCCGACATGTTACACTGGTGTGTCCTACCTTCCTGTCGATGGAATATATGACTAGAGCCTCTGGGCACTGATACGAATGGCTGTAAGCTAATACTGGTAAGTGATAATGAAATAGAGAGCCTAACGGGGTTGCACGATTCCTCTTACGACCCTCAGTTGTTGATGTGGTCCCCTGACTATATACTCATGTCCTTGCGATGCTTCTACGGTATAACGGGCTAGACAGGCTGACTTACTGAACGACTGGTACTGTCCTTCTTCAATCCCTACTCCATCTGGACACAAGTCTTTGGTTTGGAATTTCCCTAACAAACTATGCATGTTGAGTTCTAACAACATCTGAAGACTCTATTGGATGGTACGATTGTGTTTTAGCTGGTACTCCTGGTAAAGCTGGAATACTTGTTACTGAAGCTGTAGTTGTTATTGTTATTGCTGCTGCTACTGTGTCAACATCATGATCCTGATCATCTCTAGCATAACCTACGAGCTTAACTGCTCCGGTTATGCTAAAGGAACTAGTGGAACTGGCTCGCCTGGTATGACTGGCGGAACTGACTTATGCGGAGAGGTTGTTGGCTCTTGATTATGCCTCGGCAATAAAGTCTGGTTCTGGCCTACTATTAGAACTGCTGGAACTACTTGAGTGATTGAACCCTCAGAAGAAGGAGCATGTGGGATATTCCTGAAGGATAAGGACAGAAGGCAATTAACAAGGGATGTGAATGGAACAATCATGTCGAGCAAATTTTTAGTTCAAGGAAAACAGGAAGGTGCAGGTTCAAGTGGAGTTCAATCGAAGATAAGTAAATGATTGAGATTCTAATAAGATGAGTCCCCCCACAAGTCTGAAAAATAGACCTATATGGGCCACCATTAAAACCTTGTCATGCCCCACTCCCAGAATACAGGATAAATACGAGGACTGACATGGCCAACCACACCTTGTAGAATACCGAAGTAAGCCACAATATTCTAAAGGTGTCTAGAAGACAAATGTGTGAACTCTAACATGCTTTGACGTCAGTTCTAAGGTCGATAAATCCTAGTATCTCAATCCATCAATAATAATTTTAAGAGTATATCATACATGAAAGTAAAGAGGTATCCCAAATTACATATGATCATGAAGCTAGTGAATATAAAATGATGCACTAGCAGAGTATAATTATACATGATCAAATATACCAGCCGTGGTCTAATATATATATCATGTTGACCGAAGTCAGAGGAGTAATCTCAGAACAAAAGGGCTAATACTGGCCCTTGCTAAATACCACAAAATGAGTAACACTATGAGGGGTGAAAGAAGGAAACCCACTCGCAAGCTTCGGCTGCAGTCCTACGAATGTGAGCCATCTTGCTGGAAGTACTATGGATCCTGTGTCTCCACGGGATAATCTAGCCAAACAAAACCAGTGGAGTCAGAACCCCAAAAAACAAGTACCACAAAGGAGCTCAAGGTGTTAACCAAAACCACAATCAAGAAAAATAAGAGACAAACGAATAACTAAATAAATGCAGTTCGAGCTTTGTACAGCACAAATATACTTGTCTTGATAAAATAACTATAAAAATGGTGCACTGATAACAAACTAACTATAAAGAAAGACAAGGCGACGAGCGGCAAGAGGGCATAGAAACTACTCTGGATCATGACAACAACCTTTAAACCAAATATGGACCTGGGTTGCAGGCCTTCACTCGAGCAGAACTTTGCACTCTAACCACCCGCCGAAAAAATTTAAATATTATAAGGCGAGCTTGTCAAACAAGGCAAATAACATATCACGGCCAAACATTCCTACGACTTGCTATAATTAACTAACTATGCTATAATTAACTCACTAGGGTTATCACAAACCTATTTACTAACAAATGCATGTTTTGAATAATATCGCTACTACTGGCATTGCAGTCAACCTGGATGGCCAAGGGTACACTAGTTTAGTACTTATAGTGCACATCACAAACAATATGGATAAAGAATAAATCAGATAACTGATGGCATAACACAACATAATGTAGGCATAAACTGATTTTTGAAAATATAAATAAATTTTGTAAATAAGATTGGTTTTGAAAACATGAAGAGGTTTTATAAATGAAACTGATTTTGTAACCATAAAAAGATTTTGTAAACATAAACTGATTTTGTAAACATAAAGAGGTTTTGTAAACATAAGCTGGTTTTGTAAACATAAAGGGGTTTTGTAAACATAAGCTGGTTTTGTAAACATAAAGAGGTTTTGTAAACATAAAATAATTTTATAAACATAACTTATCTGTAAATTATCTTGTAACATAAACTGAAACTGAAATAACTAAAACATATACTGGAATGCATATACTGAAATACATAATGTTATGAACCGCGGCTCAATAACAATAACTTTTAGTGCCATAGCTCACATAAACTTGGTCAGTCATGGAGCCCTTGCCTAGCAGGGTTGGTCGATGCTGCATAGGGCCCTTGGAGATCGGGGTAGCCGATAGCGCAATATTCTTTCCTTCCAATGATCTAGGTGAATATTATCTTGTCTAATCATTACCAAATTTAATACAAATTCTTGAGTCGTGGATACATGAGAATATTCTTAAAATGACGAGTTACGAATACGAGCTATTCACGAGTTATCACTGACGAACTTATAGTATCTGCAATACGCGATACATTGGGAAGTACTCACACTCGATTGCCCGATGCCAAATGCAATAAATTAACATACACAACAATTTCCATGATTTCCTGAGGATCAAAACCATGTATTAATATGTAAGAGCACAACATCCAATTATATAATACAAAAAAATATCCCAAGCAAAAATGGACACTACAAGAAAAATGGCTTTTTTGACGGGTTTTTTCCGTCAAGAAAGGGTTTTCTTGACAGTTCTCCATCAGTCATCTAGGCTAGAGTCAAGAAAAGCCCCTGCTTTTCTTAACGGTTTCTAGTTTAGTTATCTTGACGATTTTAAACCGTCAAGTAAAAAAACTGTCTTGACGGTTTTTAACCGTCAAGAAAATATAGCCAAAAATCGTCAAGGTAAACATGAACTTTTCTTGACTCTGTCCTAGATGATGGGTAATGACCGTCAATAAAAGTACTTCTTGACGAAGAAAAACCGTTAATAAAAATCTTTTTTGATGTTTAAAAACCATCAAGAAATATTATTTTGTAGCAAAATTCAGATATTTGTTGAAGTTTTATAACCGTCAAGAGAAGCTGATTTTTGTTTAATTAAATTCTATTTATAATTATATATTATATGCTTCCCTTTGCCGGCTACCGAACCCACATAATATTGTAATACACAATCTTTTTATTGATCACAAATACACAGTTTGTACATTGTAAACATCCAAGAATGATATACACAAAGTGTACAAAAAGTCTTCTCTAGATATATTAGAGGAAAAGTATAATGAATCATAGGAATCATAAGTAAGACCATAATCTAAGCTTGATTTTCTTCAAGAGTCTTCTAAGAAATGTAAGAAGGAGAACAACCTGGATATTATCAAGAACAAGCATTAATTAGCCAAAAAAATCTTATTAATATAAACTCCAATCTTTGACTACTGCTTATGATCACTAAATTGGCACATACCTACAATTAGACGAAGTCCTTGTTGGAGTAGTGTCCCGTAAACCAATCTTTGTCATGATCTCACCTAACAATCCAAATTGAACATGAAAACCTCAAACATTCAGGCACTCTTTATTATTTGACAACTTTATGCTTGTTGTGATGTTGTTCATGCTTGCTATGTAGATAAAGATATGAATACAGACTAGTTGCATATATTGTATAAATTAAATCTAGACTACTGTCCTGAGCAGGCATATTTTGTATCGTCTCGTGTCATATCCATGGCCATGCAACATAGCTTATCTTACTAGAAAGATGACAAGATACAAACAACGAAAATCCATATTGAGGAAGTTAGTAAACAGTTACCCAGTTTTAGAAACAAAAGGTGTCATGTAAATGCAACTCTGTATTAACATTTGTGTATTCTATATGCCAATGATTTTTTAAATAAATTCAATTATTCAATGATATATGTTCACATTGCAAATACAGATCTCATGTAGAATCCTTTATCAGATAAGAAAATAATCAATGTGAGTTGAAATGCAGAGGAAAATCTGAAAATACAGTTACAGATAGTCACATGTAATTGATATTATATAACCCCGAAAGATGAATTAAGAGACAAATATGAATATACTTATACCACAGTTTCAGGCATAAATGTCAAAAGGCGGGCAAGGTTATGACATGTCCAGGACAAGTTTCAATTAGGTTGAAAAAGTGAACCTACTCTTTAATCTTTTCATCCTTTACCTGGGTGTGGTAAAAAGTTAAAAGAGTGAAAGACAGAAACTACACCTAAAAGCAAAAAGAAAAAAGAAAAGAAAAAAAGAAACAATTGTATCCACTGGCCACGAAATTAGTAGTTACCTCATATACTTGGACCTCTCCTGAAGAACTAAATGCATCCAGAAAAGGAGCACTCCATGAACTAGACATTGCCTGCTCAAAAATAAGTATGAAACCATTGAGTTATAAGCTTGAATTATGAACAACTATCCCATGTAACAAGTGAAGTTAAATGTAAAGCTACCACTTTATATACTTCATATAACATGGAAACACGAACCAAGTCAGTACATAAAATTTTATACTAGGGAGAACATATAGATGATCAAGTCGTTAGTTTGTAATTATTGGTATCAAGTTGACAGAAGTTATACACATGTAATCAAGAGAAAATGATCATGCCTCCTTCCAGAAAGCAGACGCATGGGATATATCTGTTAGAATTTTAGTTGTTTTCTTTTTGAATAATTTCAGAATACAAAAAAAAATTAAACAGATGTTACCAGCCTCTGGGGAAGTCGTGCACGAAGCACTGCCCTAAGAGTTTATTCGGGATCTGTGTGCAGACGTTCCCGAAGCTCCTAGTGGTAAAACCTTCGCACTACCGGTATCTCGTTGCCGCACACGACTTGGAGAGAACGACCAAAACTTAGCTCTGCCCAGAGCTCGGAGACAATGAAAATTGAACAGAATGTTGACAGAGGTTTGGAGTACGAAATTTTTCTGATACATTTTACAAGAAAATCAGTCTGATATATATAATACTGATGTGTAACGGTCAGAATTAATTCTCCTATTAATTCAGCCGTTACACAAAATAAAAGAATGAACCTGGACACAATAACGGTTCAGAAACACTTTATAACGTTCAGAAATTAATTTTCTAACGTTCAGAAAATTAAATAAAAATGAAGAGGAGCAAAAAGATTTTTAGGGTCCCAGCCCGAACCCGAAGAGGAAATCGGATCGACATTCGGCGCCCGCAGATGTGGGCGCGTACCCGCACCCGTTACGCGCGCCGAACCGAACCGAGCCGAGCCGGGCCGGGCGGCGGCGGCGGCGCGCGCGTGTGGCCCAAGGGGTTTCCCACACAACAACTTAAGAGAGCAAAGAAGAGAAAGTAATATATGTACACAAGAGGGCTTTGGTGCATCCGATGTGGGACTAAAGAAGAGAAGAGGAATTAAACTTTTGCAAAAGAACAAACCAAAACCAACAATCCCCCCCCAAAAGGTCAAGTTCCGAAACAGAGATAAGAGTGAAGTAAATAGAGAGAGAGCATCTGGGCAGTAAAATACTATGCATAGATGATATGGACTACAGCCTTGAATCTCACGTAGTGACTATTGTCTTAATTTGAAGAAGTGCTTGATGGACTATGCCTTGAATCAGACTTCTTGAACCAGATTTAGAAAAAATAGCACACATAGTACGCTAGAGGTCCTTGGTCTATCGGGTGGCACTTTTAAATGGCCGTGCGCACTTTCCACATTCATGAGAGTTGTCTGGGATCGCCCTGTCCCATAGTCGCGGCCTTCACGACCTCTCATATAGGTAAGTCCTTAATGGTTGGTGATATGAATCAACCTAGCATTACAGCTTGGACCTATTAAGAGTTTAAACTCATCCTAACCATATCACACAGGAACACTGTCACCATAAGGATGGGGAGTTATTGTACACATGTACAGCCGCTTGGGCTTTATTTTAATGAGATTTTAATCTCGAGTCAGTATTCCATAAAGTCACCTAAGTTCAGCTTGTTTCTACCCATTGAACCGGCTTCTTGGGATCTCCAGTCAGACTCGGTTGGGTTGCCACTGCTAGTGACTAACTTATGGGCTTAACCCCATCCCCCTCGATGATTCTAGGATCAAAGTCCTAGACAGACCCTTCGTCAAGTGATCTGCAAGGTTCTTTTCTGACTTTATATAGTCAAGAACCACATATTTGCCTAGTAGGCTCTTTATTGACTTGAAGCGCAGCTGCAGGTGCCTGTTCATCTTAGCATTCACAGAATCATGCTTTAGTAGTTCAATAACAGATTTATTATCACAATTTATAAAAATTGCAGGAACATGACTAAGAGAAACAGGTATATGCATAATAAGATTTTTAAGCCATTCAGCTTCTGTGCAAGTTGTATCTAAAGCTATCATTTCAGAGTCCATTGTACTCCTAGCTATGATAGTTTGCTTACAAGAGCTCCAGGAGATCGCAGCTCCTCCTAGAGTAAATACATATCCAGTAGTAGATTTTATATCATGTGAGTCGGTTATCCAGTTTGCATCTGAATAACCTTCTATGATATCAGGGTGCCTAGTAAAATGAAGTTTGTAATCTAGGGTGCCCTTAAGATATCTAAATACCCTATCCAAGGCAGTCCAATGTGACTGATTTGGGTTACTGGTATATCTACTTAGTCTCCCAATAGCAAATGCAATGTCAGGTCTTGTCCTGTTTGTTATATACATAAGGGAGCCTATCATCTGTGAATATTTATGTTGTTCCAAAGGTGATCATTCATTCTTTTTCAGTACAATACTGCTGTCATAAGGAGTAAGGACAGGTTTCTTATCAAATAACTCAAATCTTTTTAGCATTTTTTCAATTGAATGTGCTAAAGATAGAGTATAACCCTCTTTGCTTTTGGTCACTTGCATTCCCAAAATTAAGTTGGCTTCTCCTAGGTCTTTCATATCAAACTGGCTAGATAAATAGTTCTTTGTAATATTTATCAATTCCAGTGATGAACCTAGGATAAGGATGTCATCTACATACAAGCATAAAATGACACAACTTTTACATGTACCTTTAGAGTATATACATTTGTCATACTCATTTGACAAGAAACCATATTCACAAATTACTTTGTCAAATTTGTTGTGCCATTGTTTGGGAGCTTGTTTCAAGCCATAGAGGGATTTTACTAGTCTGCAAACTTTCTTTTCTTGACCTTTAGCAATGAAACCTTCAGGTTGGTCCATATAAAGTTCTTCCTCTAGATCTCCATTCAAAAATGCTGTCTTCACATCCATTTGATGGATTAGCATATCATGAATGAATGCTAAGGCCAAGAGAGTTCTAATGGATGTGATCCTAGCTACAGGAGAGTAGGTATCAAAATAATCTAACCCTTTCTTCTGGGTAAAACCCTTGGCAACTAGTCTGGCTTTGTATTTCTCTATAGTACCATCGGCTCTGAGTTTCTTCTTGAAAATCCACTTATAACCTATTATTTTATTCTCTAAAGGTAGATCTGTTAGAAACCAAGTGTTATTCTCCATGATGGAGTTGTATTCACTGTTAATGGCTTCTTTCCAGAAGGGAGCATCAGGAGACGACATTGCTTCTTCATAAGTTGAGGGATCACCCTCTATCAAAAAGGTGAAGAATCCTTCTCCTAAATTTTTCTCAATTCTATTCCTTTTACTCCGTCTTGGTTCTAAGTCTTGTTCAGATTGAGAGCTAGGTATTTGGACTTGAGAACTAGTAGAGGGTATGGAGGAAGAGATTGAACTTCTATCCTTAAAGGGAAATATGTTTTCAAAGTAAACTGTATCTCTTGCTTCTATAATGGTATTATTAGAGATTTCATTTACTTCTGAGTGAGTCACTAGAATCTATTGGTAAAGCTGTCTAAGGCATATCCTATGAAAACAGCGTCTACAGTCTTGGGACCAATCTTTCTCTTTTTAGGTTCGGAAATTCCGACTTTAGCAAGGCATCCCCAAACTCTAAGGTAATTAATCCTAGGTGCTCTACCTTTCCACAGCTCATAGGGAGTCTTATCTTTTGTCTTACTAGGAATCCTATTAAGAATATAACAGGCAGTTAAAAGAGCTTCTCCCCACAAGTTATCAGGAGCACCAGAGTTGAGAAGCATGGCATTCACCATATCTAACAGAGTACGGTTCTTGCGTTCAGCAACTCCGTTAGACTGAGGTGAATATGGAGCAGTTACTTCATGAATTATTCCATGTTCTTCACAGAAGTTAGTCATTTCGTTTGAGGTATATTCTCCACCACGATCAGATCTAAGGATCTTAATCTTCCTTTCTAATTGATTCTCAGCTTCAGATTTGTAGACCTTAAATCTATCTAGAACTTCATCTTTGGTTTTGAGAAGGTAGATATAACAATACTTTGAATAATCATCTATAAATGTAACAAAGTATTTTCTACCGCCTCTAGTCAAAATCCTATTTGAGTCACATACATCACTATGAATAAGTTCTAGAGGGTCAGAATTTCTTTCTACAGATTTGAAAGGTAATCTAGTGTGTTTGGCTTGAACACAAATCTCACATTTGTGTTTGTCATCTATTGGAGTCTTGGGAATAAGATCTAAGGTCATCATTCTTTTAATAGAACCGAGGTTCACATGACCTAGTCTGCCATGCCAAACATTTGAAGATTCTATATTAGAGACAATGAGAGAACAATCAGACATTTTATTCATTGTACTTAAAATGAAAAGACCGTCTTTTACAAAGTCTTTTTCTATAAAAGAGTCATGCTTAGAAAAAATTACTTTATTAGCCTCCATTACAATTTTGTATCCTGAGGCTACAAGAAGGGATCCACTAACTAGGTTTCTTCTGACAGACGGCACATGAAGAACATCATGAAGAGTTAAAAAAATTTCTGATGTCATCTTCAGGTTAACTTTTCCTCTTCCAATAATTTGTGCCGTTGAGCCATCTCCTAGGGTCACACCTCCTCCACTTGATTCCTGATAGTTTGAAAAACAGGAGCGATCAAACGAAACGTGAACATTAGCTCCAGAATCCAACCACCAATCATCAGAATGGTAAGAGAGGTTAATAAGTGGTTGAAAGCTTACAGACCTGAAGGAACTCGAAGAACCTTTGTGAAGCATGTTCGCTTCTGGTCTAACTGAGCCCTTTCCTTTGTAGGAGGTCTGGACAGCCTCCTTCTTCCTATGGTAGCAGTTGATGGCCAGATAGTTTGTTTTACCACACACAAAATAGAATCTCTTCTGATCCTGAGTCTGACTGAAGTTTCTAGGTTTTTGGTTTTGATGATGATGGTTCTGGTGGTTAGGTTGAAAGTTTTTCTTCTTCTTGAAGAAATTCTTTTTTGGTTTATAAGAAAAATTAGACTTGGGTTTTTCTTGGCCTTCTACAAGGTTTACCTTAGCTTTAGATTCAGTCTTACGCTTAGACCTCAATCTAATTTGTTCTTCGGTTCTAATTTTCTTTAGGACTTGATTGTAGGTAAGTTCTCCTTGTGTATGGATAAGATCCTTAGCCATATCAGACCAAGAGGGAGGTAGCTTGTCAATTAGACATGCTATTTTATGTTCATTGAAGAAAGATGTCCCTTTGGCTTGAATATGTCTAAGGTATTCTTGGAATTCATGGAGCTGGTCATTCATTGGTTTGTTATCTACCATGAAATACCTATTAAAGGTTGAAGAATTAAACCTTTCTATTCCGGCATAATCACAGCCGTATTCATCTTCCAAGGCTTTCCACAGTTCTTTAGCGCTCTTGTATTCAAAAAATATATCATACAAGGATTCAGATAATGCGCTTAGAATTCTATGAAAATAATGGAAGTCTATCTCTTTTGGGGTTTTTGGTTTCGATGAGGTGGACACTGCTATGTCAGACTCAGTTTCATCAGAATCATTTGTGATGGGTGTGGACCCATCAATGGCAGAAATAAGTCCTAAGGTCGTGAGCCAAAATTTCATTTGGCTCTGCCATCTCTTGAAGTATGAGCCATCAAACTTAGCAGGTTTAGCAGTAGAGGATTCCTCCTTACCAGACATGATTGCAGTCTGAAAAATATAAATTTATTTAATCACAATGTCCAAGATAATAGTTTAGGTGGTCTTTGCTAATCAATCTTAAAATCTTTAGTTTTTCAAGTATTGATCAACTCAGGTTAGCTGTAGGGACCGGTTCCCAGCTAGCGGTGGTCCGAAGACTCTTAAGTACCGTGTCGCTTAGGGTTGTTTACACCCGGTTGACAGAAGGACCCTTTTGGCTTGTGCCCGAGTTTGTCTCTACTTTGAAACTTTAGATTTGAAGATTTTATTTGCAATTTCCTTTTACTAAACTATTTTCTTTTTGTCCTCGATTGTTTTCAAAAAATACTAAGTGATCAAATGAAGCAAATTGTATGTGATCAAAAATTACAATTGACAAATAGATAAAAAAAAAATTCTTAACTGTCAATTAGAAGAAAATAGTGAGAAGCTAATAGTGAGAATCAAATTGTATTAAATAGTGAGAAATCAATTCTATTAAATAGTGAGAATCAAAGTAGATAACAGTGAGAAATCAATTAGAAACAATTATCTTACACAGTAAGTATTAGTGACTCAATTCTAAGAAAATCAACAGTAACTATATGTTCAAATAGTGAGAGTAACTATTTGAACAATTAGAAATTTTTGTAACTGTCAATACACTTTGAACAAATGAAGCAATAGAACAAGAGTAACTATTTGAACAACAGTAGCTATTCTAACTATCAATTTTTTTTTTTTAACAGTAGCAAATTGTATGTTACTGTATAGATAATATAGATAATAATTTCAGAATTCTAACTGAACAATTGTATGTTACTGTATATTAACAATAGCAAATTCAGAATTCTTTTAACAGTATATTAACAATAGCAAATTGTATGTTACAGTAGCAATTTCTAACAGTAGCAATTTCTAACTGAACAATTTAATATTTTGACAGTAACAATTCTAACAAATGAATAAACTCTTAGATTGTTAGAATTTTAGTTGTTTTCTTTTTGAATAATTTCAGAATACAAAAAAAAAATTAAACAGATGTTACCGGCCTCTGGGGAAGTCGTGCACGAAGCACTGCCCTAAGAGTTTATTCGGGATCTGTGTGCAGACGTTCCCGAAGCTCCTAGTGGTAAAACCCCCGCACTACCGGTATCTCGTTGCCGCACACGACTTGGAGAGAACGACCAAAACTTAGCTCTGCCCAGAGCTCCGAGACAATGAAAATTGAACAGAATGTTGACAGAGGTTTGGAGTACGAAATTTTTCTGATACATTTTACAAGGAAATCAGTCTGATATATATAATACTGATGTGTAACGGTCAGAATTAATTCCCCTATTAATTCAGCCGTTACACAAAATAAAAGAATGAACCTGGACACAATAACGGTTCAGAAACACTTTGTAACGTTCAGAAATTAATTTTCTAACGTTCAGAAAATTAAATAAAAATGAAGAGGAGCAAAAAAATTTTTAGGGTCCCAGCCCGAAGAGGAAATCGGATCGGCATTCGGCGCCCGCACCCGTTACGAACCGAACCGAACCGAGCCGGACCGGGCGGCGGCGGCGGCGCGCGCGTGTGGCCCAAGGGGTTCCCCACACAACAACTTAATAGAGCAAAGAAGAAAAAGTAATATATGTACACAAGAGGGCTTTGGTGCATCCGATGTGGGACTAAAGAAGGGAAGAGAAATTGAACTTTTGCAAAAGAACAAACCAAAACCAACAATATCTAGCCTGTAAAAATTTTCTCTAGCTTGCAAAATATTGATAAGATATTTGGATAAGAGCATAACTTATAGCTATGGCATACAAGAAGATCCTGCAACATTATTATAACCACTAATTTGGAGAACAGATCCATGTTGAAGCGCACAAGTCATGTTTTCAATACCTCTGCAATATCCTTTTGTGTATATCGACATTATCAGCACTTTGTGACTTGAAGGAACTATTTTAGAAGATAAAGGTTCAATCCATAATTTCCCTTTTTATATGATGTTTGCATAGTTTTCAGTATCGGCCGATACTGATCCGATACAGCTGATAACAATACGGTTTGGCAAGTCCCGATCTGATACCGACCGATACCCGATACTGACATTAAGGGTCTCTTTTTCTGTTAATTCGACAAAAAAAATTGAACGAAAAGACCAATTAGCAAGGGTGTAAGGTTGTAAAAGCATGTAAAAGAAAAAAACTTATCTATCACATGTAAATTAATCGACAAGGATGACTACCTTTTTATTCAATTTCAACACTAAGAAACAATACTAAAAATACTTAAAATTATACCTAAATGTATAAACTATATTTTCTAAAATATTAATAATGTAGTAATAAGTATTTTCTTTTTGATACCAAAAAAATCGATACTTCGATCCAAAACCGCCGATATTGTCGATCCCGTTGTTCCTAATAATCATAGGAATGGTCCGATAGCGATTCCGATACCGATTCCACAAACCTTGTTGTATTCATATTAATTCTATATGTTGCAGAATATAATTAACATCGCATATCCCATCTACGAGAAGCACCAGAGTTTGGTAAAAATAAAGTAGTTCAAATATTTTAAAGATCTAAGACATCTTGTAAGTCATGTTGATATGTTTAGTTCTGTAAGGCCTAAATATATAAAGCAGGCAAGCTTTTGATAGCCATATATGTGTATATATTTATTAGTTCCTATCTTCTAAAATAAAATATTGTAAACATACAAAAGAAAAGTAAAAGATTAATAAATAGTATAAATTTAGGGAAAGATAAAAGAACAAGTATTTCTTATAGCAGCAAAACAGTGTTACAGAAGGAATAGTTCTTTCACAAGTATCAGTTGAATTTTGTCCAGGAATAATTGGCAACTTAAGCCTGCTACATTCAAGCAAGTTCACTTCTAAATCAGGAAATTTAGCCGCTGTTAGAGATGGAATAAGAGTTGTATTTGCCATAGCAATCTGCAAGAGCCATGCCATAAAGGCAAGTCGTCTGATGCTACAAATGAATAACGCAAATTACGAACATTAATAAAACAACAAACAAATGAATATTAGTGCACAGAAAATCAAAATCCCATTGAATACCACAAATAAACTAAGAATTGGTATGTTCATTGTTTACATACCTATGAAGAACTCAAATCAGTAAGAGCTCTCTATTGCCTTTTTAAACTGCTTCAACTTTGGCTCATCAAGTTCGAGTGTACAAATGGAGCCCTTTTCATCATTTTCTGATATAAACGATAAAATCAATCAATAATGCCATTATTATCTATGGTCATGCCTCTTGTTCATAGTTCATTATCCCAAAAAAGGGAAGAAATAAAAGGTAGAATATTGCATACTCTGGAACTTTAAGTCGATCTGGCTGTCAATCAGTTCATTACCACCAAAAACTTCCCCAAGCCCACCCCACTTATAAGCAGGGTTCTCAGACAGTTGGCAGAAAGGAAGGCTGTAATAGTTGTATGTTTCCAGCCATGGCAAAAGAAAAACAACATAACAAACAAGCCAACACATAGGAAATTTAGAATGAAGCATTAAATGAACAAGGAAGATGTATTAAAATAGGATGAATTAATCCCTTCTTACATTCAAAATCTTGCTCATATCTATATTTCCAGGCATGGCTCCAGCATGCCCCCAGGCATTCCGCTAGGCATACCGCCAGGAAATCCTCCAGGCATACCTCACCTCATGGGAATCCTTCAGGGAAACCCCCAGGCATAGTTCCTGGTCTACTTGAAGATGACTGTTGTTTCTTTTTGGCCTTCTCATAAGCCAGCCTGTAAGAAGGTCAATATCACGACATAGTAAGAAAACATCAAGTTAACTTCCTCAGTATTGGAGAAAGGAAAATGACCTGGGCCTCTGTTCGGCGACGCTGCCTTTCCCGTTTAATTTTCTTTTCCTCTCGCTCCTTCCTCAGGCGATCATACTTGCGATGATGTTCCTCAATCTTGTGCATATTTGGTTCAACCTGACACCAAGTACATGTACATAATCAATATAAATTTTTACATTAAAAAGTTCTAACTTAATCCAGACATACCTTTTTAAGTACATAACTCATCTCTTCATCATAAATCCAATTTGGATGTTGTGTACAGATCCTTGGCAGCTTCTGCCCATTATCCAAGCATGGCAAAGTCCATGCCATAGGCTTTGTAGCCTTTAGCAGAGTCAGGGTTGATATGAAAAAAAAGGCAAAAGGAAAAATATAAGGCTTCTTCAAACTATATAAGTGCATAAAACTGAAGTTACCCCAATAGAAGCTATGAACATCAAGCACAAACAACTCCATTTTATATAAGACAAAGGACCAGCAATAAGAGATAAATGTGAGTAAATCGAAATCTCCAACAAACTAGCTCAACATATAAAATCAGTAGTCTGAGACGTAACTCTGATGATGGTCGTAGACCAAAATGCGGATGGTCCATCAAATGTATGTGTGTGCATGAATAAAAACCAAGCATCACGTAATCATCTTCCCTGGAAACTTAAATTCACTATCACTTTTTTAACACTAGCAAGATTCCTGATAACTGACGTAAGGATAACCTACTTTCCGATGTATAACAAGATACATAAGAAAATTCTACAATCATACCAATAGAACAATTAATGTACATCCAAATCATGAGTACAAATTTTCCTACTTTAAATTCAGGACAAGATATTATGAACGAGAACTTACTCCACATGAATCACAACCAATTCCAATTAGAACAACGTATCTAATAGACATCAATTCATAAGATTTGATAAGCAAAGCAAATTGATCTAAAAAAATTGACGAAACTATTTGACCACTACTAACAAATTTCTCGTAAAGTTTTCATCTTTGACACTAAAATACTATTTGAAAGTAAATTATTTGGAAAAAAATAGATAGATCATAAAGGATTTTCGTACTTTTCCTTGGCATAAGCATTTTTTACAGAGCACATGGAGCAATAGGTAAATATATAAGTACCTACCTCATTTATGTATCCTTTTTGAGAGTAGCAAAAGTAGAGTTTAGGGATCGTGAAACTCGAGAAAAATCTGCAAAAATTGAAAAGGCTCATATCATTAAATCACAAGCATTATTAATATTAGAAAAAAACTAACATAAAACTTGGGGAGAGAGTTATCTCACTCATTTGGCAGCAGTAACTACTGCTAGAAGCGTCTGTGGGGTTATCACATGTCCATACTTTGTCGTGAAGATTATTGTAGGTGCTACTAAAAACCAATAGAGATTCAAGAACAGGCTAAGCTATATATGGCCAACAAGCTAAATAGAGCAAGAGTTGAAGCAATGGTGCATTATAGCATGATTACATGCAACCATAAATATTACAGTGATTGACTTGGGTGCACTTCTGAGGCTTTTAGAGAAAATGCGTCTAAAGTCCCAATGATCCCCAACCTATCCAAATGCACGAATGATAGAAGATTAGAGATCTTGTCGACAAAGGAGAGGTATTAGAAATGGTAACATTCTCAGATGGACTGGAAAATCTGACACGGTGGTAAATTGGACTATGCTTAAAATAAAGAAGCTGCAGTTAGGTTCAGCACCTTGTTCTTTCGTGCCGGATACAGGAAATACTGATCCAGAGTGTTCATCTATCTCCTTATTCCTTTTCCATATTGGCTTAACCTATGTTACTACCACTAAGGTAAACTCATGCAGTTAATGCAAATTACAAAAGATCTTAAGCCGATCTAAAGCAATCATTACCAATGGATAACAATATTTGATCATCCATAATAACAAGTCTATCTAGCATCAAAAATACAAAATATGGAAAAGGACTAAGGAGTCCCATATTGGCTACACCACCAAGTTGGTATCTAAATATAATACTTTGTATGAGTTGAGGTTTGCACATGGGGTGTGGTGGGGAACATGGGTGCCATGTGAGTGTGTTTTCCTAGGAAAAAAAAGGATTAACTACTCATGAAAGCATTTGTACTTTTTTTCATGCTCTTGGAATTATTTCCATAGGAGCTAAGCCCCAAAGGGCTTAGCGACTCGAACTCAGACTCAGACACGGGCTCAAGGGCACAAAGTGACACTTTGTTGGCGCACTTTGCACTTAGCACGTCAACAACGGCGCATGGCGCTTGTACGTATTTGATGCACGAGTTGCATGCACCATTGCATGAGGCGACCGCATGAGCCGGACTCATGAGCGGGCCGTATGAGAGGGCTGCTTGAGCGGGCCGCATGAGCTGGATGCAAGAGAGGGCCACATAAGCTGGATGCACGAGAGGGTGCATTAGCCGTCCACATGAGCGGGGCACATGAGCGAGTGCAAGGGCTGCCGCATGAGCTGCTACGTGCGCTGCTAAGTGCGCGGCTGCTGCGCTGCTATATGAACGGCCGCATGAGCGGTTGCTTGCATGGCCGCTGCTATCGGATATATTTGAACGGTTATGGAAAGATATGATCGGTTATTCAGATCCATTTTTTGTGAAATTTGAATTAATTCGTTCCTATCTTTGTGGAATTCGAATTAAAGTTGTTCCTATTTTTCCATAACTAATGGGCAGCCAGACTCCTCTATAAATATTCTCTTCATACCTCTATTGAGGGCTTACTTCAAAATAGAGGAGACGAAGAGAGTTGTTGCAGCCGCCATTGCAGTTCAGGAAGGTCGTGCGAGTCCAAGTAAGAAGGTGACAGCGAGCGTTCCAGAAGTTCTACGTGAACTTACTGGTTCCTGAAAGCAGATCGTGTGGGGCGAATCTTGCTTTGAGAAATGATGATTTTCATCACCCAGCAAGCAGATTTTCTTTCTCTGCTCTTCTTCTAGTTGTAATTTTGTTCTGTTCGTCTACATCTACGAGTTTAAGGAAGAACGTGAAGTTTGTTTTTCTGATTCCTTTGTAATCTTGAAAGTTATAATCAAGATCTTTATATTGTTCTTAATAGAAATCGAGAATAGTCAGAGTAGAAACTTTTGTGTGAACCTCTGATCTTGACCACGCGTTCTTCCATCTTTGGTTAAGCCTCGGGACTAACAATCTCAAAGCAAGATCCAAAAAAGATGGAGAACAACCGTGCAAAACTTCTCGACACTAGTTTTAACAAACTTGAGAAGTTTGACGGGGATCATTACAATGCTTGGAAGAGGAAGGTCTTCCTTAATCTTCAACTCGTAGAGGTGGAATACGTTCTGACAGAACCGGAGCTGGTTGTTCCAGACGGTGATGATTCTACTGTTCGGGCAGTTGCTACTGTAACTGCTAACCAGAACAAGTAGAGAAGAGACAACAACCTTTACAAGCTGCTGATTTTGAACTCCAAGGAGGATACTCTGGCAGTCATACAGCAAGACGGACCATGCTAAGGTCGTCTGAGAGTCTCTAGACAAGCATTACAAGGCGGATGAGAACCGTAACAAGATTCATGTGACTGAAAAGGTCTGGAACATGCGATTTGAGGACGACAAGACTATGTTGCCTCATGTCAAGAAGTTTCTCAAGTTACGTTAAAAATTTGAGGATGATGGCATGCCCTTAATCGACGTCTTTGTCGTAGGGGGTATTGTGGCCAAGCTCCCGTTGGGATGGAGCAATTTTATCTCGGACATACACCGGAAGTAGATGCAAGTTAGCCTTGATCAACTACAATACAACATCCATGTTGAAGATGAGTTGAAGGCTCAAAACAAAGTGGACACATTGTCCAAGCAATTATCAAAAGCCAACTTGGTGCATGCGGACGACTCCAAAGGGAAGCAGAAGGCTTCCCACTACAAGAAAAAGGACTTCAACCATCTCAAGGTAAAGTCGGCTTCGTTCAAGTCGAAGCCAAAGCCCAAGTCAGATGTGACTTGCTTTAACTGTGGCAAGAAGGACCACTATCGGAGAGACTGTAGATCAAAGCCCAAGAAGACAGAGTAAGGTGAGCCTAACAAGGTTGTTATGATTGCGTAGATTGTGACGGCTGGTGTTGACACTGACTGATAGGTGGATACTAGCGTATCCTGCCATGTTTGCTCGAATGAGTTGTTTACCATCTACAAGCCTATATCTGAGAAGTTTATAGTGGCAAACCGGGCACAAGTTGAAGTACTTGGGACCGAAATGGTGGTACTAAATCTGACTTCGGGGAAGTCACCGACGCTTCAGGATGTGAAGCACGTACCAGTAATAGCCAAAAATCTGGTCTCGAAAAGTCTTCTCTGCAACACAGGCCTGAGGATGGACATCAATGCTGGACAGATGGTGATGTCGTACAAAGGAACATACTTCGAAAAAGTATTTTGTACCGAAGGAATGTTCAAACTTCAGCTTGTAACTCCTGCAAACAATATTAATGCAGTCGCTTCTTCTGATTACTCTCTTGAGTTATGGCATAATAGACTAGAACATGTTCACTATAAAAGGATAAACCAAACATCTAGTCTAGGGCTTATCTCCAAATATGGGGGTAAGGAGGTGGAGAAGTGTGAGGTCTATGTGCAAACAAAGATCACAAGAAAATCATTCAAACGGGTTAACCGAAGCACAGATCTTCTGGAGTTGGTGCACTCAGATATCTGTGACTTCAAACAGTTTTCCATAAATTCCAGAATAAAGTATTTTATTACATTCATCGACGACTACTCGAAGTATGTGTTTGTCTATCTGCTCAAGTCAAAAGGCGAACCGTTCGAGAAGTTCAAGGAATTCAGGGCTGAGGATGAACGTCAAACAGGGCAATAACTCAAGAAACTCAAAAGTGATTGTGGTGGAGAGTATAGGTCTATTGAATTCGTATCGTTCTTCAAAGAACGTGGAATTGTCAATGAGATAATTGATTTGTATTCTCCTCAATCAAATGGAGTAGCTGAAAGAAATAATAGAATGTTGACAGAGATGATGAACTTAATGTTGTTAACTACAGGTCTTCCAAATTACTTCTGGGGAGAAGCTGTACTTACGGCTACGTTCATTCTGAACAGAGTACCGTACACAACTTTCGGTGTCACTCCTCATAAACTCTGGTTTAAATTCAGTCCCAACTTGAATATTATTCCAGTTTGGGGGTGCCTAGCATATGTGAAGCTTCTGGACTTGAAGATTCAGAAGCTGGGTATGAGAACTACCAAGATCATCTTCCTGGGATATACTGAAAAGAGTGATGCTCGAAGACTTCTTGATATTGAGTCAAATTATATCATCTAATCTCGCAACGTAGAATTCTTTGAAGATAAGTTTGCAAGGCACAAGAACATTGTTATTGCAGATATTCCGGAGAATAGTGTGAGTGCACAGGAGGGCAACACTTCCAATAAAGATGTAGTCCGAGAATAAGTTGTTATTCTAGAAATAATGTTCGAACCAGAACTCGCAGAGCCATTGTCTAAGCGAGTAAGGAGACACAAGGACTTCGAAGATAATTTTATCACCTATCATGTGGAAGCAGATTTGCTTAACTATGATAAGACGATGTAGACCAGAGATGATGTCTTCTGGAAGGAGGTTATCAATGATAAGTATGATTCAATAATCCCCAACAACACTTGGGTGTTGGTCGATCTGCCTAAAGGAGAAAAACCGATCGGATTCAAGTGAATCTTCAAGAAGAAGATAAAGGCCGATGGAACCGTTGACAAGTTCAAGGCAAGACTGGTAGCCAAGGGATTTTCTCAGAAGCAAGGGATTGAATACTTTGACACATATCCTCCAGTAGTGTGGATGACGACCATCGGGATATTAATTATTCTAAGTGTAATTCATAAGCTAGCCATTCATCAGATGGATATTAAAACAACATTCTTGAATGGAGAATTGACCAAAGAGATTTACATGCAACAGTCAGAAGGATTTTTCATCAAAGGGCTTGAAGACAAAGTCTGTAAGTTGGTGAAATCATTATACGGTCTGAAGCAAGCTCCCAAGATATGGTACGAGAAGTTTGATAAAGTCATAAGATCAAATGACTATAGGGTCACTGAAACGGATAAGTGCGTTTACACTAAATTCGCTGACGAAAGAGGAGTCATCGTTTGTCTATACGTGGATGATATACTAATCTTGGGTACGGATCTAGCACATGTCACTGAGACAAAAAAGTTTCTCTCATCTAAGTTCAGTATGAAGGACTTAAGGGAAGCTGATGTTATCCTGGGGATAAAGATCATCTGGACAGACACTGGAGTGGCGCTATCACAGTCTCATTATATTGAGAAGATGATCACATGCTCTAGATATCAGGATCTTCTAGGGATTGATACTCCATACATGTGTGACAAAAAGCTGAAGCCAAATCCAAGAGAAAGTGTCAGGCAGCTGGAGTACTCAAGCGTCATCGAGAGTCTGATATATGCATCAACTGCTACAAGGCCTGACATAGCTTTCACTGTGGGGATGCTGAGTCAGTTCACGAGTAATCTAAGAGTGGAGTACTGGAAAGCTGTGAAGAGAGTGATGAGATATCTCAAGAGGACTCAAAAGTATGTACTGCACTACAACGATTATCCGACAGTGGTGGAAGGCTTCAGTGATGCAAGCTGGTATTCAGAAGTAGAGAGCAAAAGGTCCACATGAGGATACGTCTTCTCCATGGGTGGAGTAGCTATATCATGGAAGTCGAAGAAATAGACAATGCTCTCTCATTCCTCGATGGAATCTGAGTTCACTGACGGCTACGACAGATGAAGCAGAGTGGCTTCGGGAGCTCATGTATGATCTTCCAGTGGTGGATGCACAGATTTTGACGATATCGATTTAATATGACAACCAAGCTACTATAGCGATGGCATCAAATAATATCTTCAATAGTAAAAAGAGGACTGTGCGACTGAGGCACAGGACAGTGAATGATCTTATCAAGACCGGAGTCATTATCGTGATTGATGTTCGAAGCCAAAAAAATCTGGCTGATCCGTTCACTAAAGGTCTTAAGAGCCAGCTGGTCGAGGATACAGCAATCAAGATGGACTTGAAAATTTTTTGATATTGTGTCTTTGTAATCCTACCATTTAGTTTTATGATATTAGTTCAAAGAGAAATCTACTAGGCATCTAGCTATTGGTTCAAGGAAGGATCATTAACTGGGAGAATATCAGGAACAATATGTAGTCCTTTGAGACATTGAGGGGTTACAGACCCAGAATCGTTGTTGTCTACTAATTATTCTTTTATGTAAAACAAGTCCTGTTAGAGGATGGCTTAGATGCCTTAATGAGTTCTCAGGCATTTTGAATGTCTGGTATGCTTAACAGGAAGCACGGTAGTGCATCACTACAAAGGAGCATAAGGTCTTTATGCTACAGAGGATGACACCACCAAGAGGTTCCTCGGTAAGGGTAATGTCTTGGCTTCGCGAGCCATGCCTCAGCTTCGCGAGACTCAGACTCGGACACGGGCTAAAAGGAGTAAAGTGGCACTTTGTTGGCTCACTTTGCACTTAGCACGTCAGCAACGACGCATGACACTTGTGCGTATTTGATGCGCTCAATTATGCGCGAGTTGCATGCGCTGTTGAATGAGCCGACCGCATGAGCCGGATGCATGAGCGGGCCGCATAAGCGGACTGCTTGAACGGGCTACATGAGCTGGCCGCATGAGCTGGAAAAATGAGCGAGCGCATGAGACGGCCGCATGAGCAGGGCGCATGAGTTGGACGCATGAGCGTGTGCATGGGCTACCGCATGAGCTGCTAAGTGCACGGCTGCTGCGCTATTGTATGAACGGCCGCATGGGCGGTTGCTTTCATGGCCGCTGCTATCGGATATATTTGAACTGCTATGGAAAGATATGGTCGGTTATTCAAATCCATTTTTTGTGGGATTTGAATTAATTCTTTCCTATCTTTGTGGGATTCGAAATAAAATTGTTCCTATCTTTCTGTAATTAATGGGCGGCCAGAATCCTCTATAAATATTCTTTTTGTGCTTCTATTGAGGACTTACTTCGAAATAGAGAAGACAAAGAGATTTGCTGCAGCCTCCATTGTAGTCCAGGAAGTTTGTGCCAGTCAAAGTAAGGAGGTGACAGCGAGCATTCCAGAAGTTCTACGTGAACTTGCTGGTTCCTGGGAGTAGATCGTGTGGGGCGAATCTTGCTTTAAGCAACAGTAATTTTTATCACCCCAACAAGCAGATTTCCTTCTTCTCCTTTCTCTTCTCTTCTGCTAGTTGTAATTCCGTTCAGTCTGTCTGCATCTGCGAGTGCAAGGAAGAACGTGAAGTTTGTTTTTCTGATTCCTTTATAATCTTGAGAGTAAGTTATAATCATGATCTTTATATTGTTCTTCTTAGAAATCGAGAATTATCAGAGTGGGACAAGAATAACACAAATACTTTCAAATCCTTGTCAAGGATCTCCACAACCTTTGTACAATTATGCCTGCAAACCCAAATTTATAAGATGCAACCAACCAACTACATGAATCAGCCTAAAAAATTATCAATAACTCACTTAGAGTTGTTATTATATGTTTTAATTCAAATATTACTCAAGTAAGTTCTATCGACCATAGAAAAATGTCATTTGGTCAAGAGGGAAAAAGAAACAAACCTAACAACAACTTCCCTTGATGTCGCACCAACAGGCTCGGGATCCATGATGTCAACCACTACTACAGATGAGCGTGGTATCAGGGATTAATATTGAACAAGGATGAGTCTGCAGAGTACTGACCATGTACATAACCTGCATTTTTAATATTCAGTTTCCTCTGATACATTACTACAAACAGATAGTGGATGGACTAAAACTAAGTAATCATGGTCATTGTTGTCTTGTAGCAATTTCCACCAATCGATATTTCACTTGGTGGATGTGAAATAAGTTGAACATATTGTCTGGGATTTAGCTATGCAATATAAGCTTCTAATAAAAATGTGTCATTTAGAAAAAAATGTACATGTAACTTCATTTACCACATTTGTATCAACAAGTGGAAGAGAAGATACTAAGAATAAGAAGTCAAGAGCTAGAGCTGGATAGTGGGACTTCAAATAAAAATAAGTTACCAAAGGGGAATACAAAAAAGGAAAACTTTGGTTGTGTACTATCTCAAGTTGTAGTGTGTGTATCAATATAGTACTGTCACTACCACATCCTAAAATAGGAGTATTTTTATCATTTTATTTATTATAAGTATTGTGTGTATTTATTTTAAATAATTGCATGATATGTGTGTGTGTGTGTATATATATATATATATATATATAGTGTTCTTTAATGCATGAGCTAGTAGACTAGACCTAGAAGTCCACTAGATGAACCCTTGACCATAATATAGGGTTATGAATTAAATTTGTATTATTTTGGGATTAACTATTGAGGTTGTAATTTATTACGGTAATTTTATTTAATTATTGTACCTTACCGTTGCTTCGATATTGGGAGCACTACACTAGCTTTTGTCTTTCAACAAATTTCACACCCTTGTCCTAGATGTACTCGTCTTCCATTCTGACCTTTGTGTAACTCATAAATGTGCTCTCTTGTGCTTCATTTTAGTCGCACAATATTCGTCGCAGACGTTTATTTTTAATTCTAAATAATTTTGACTTTGCATCTTTGTACGTTCCAATCGAAATTGGAGACACAACCTCGACCCATTTTATGCAACTCAAATTATGATAATATTCTATTCTGAGTCTTCTACGTCTATGACACTTGTGTCCCACCTAATTTTAGCCCCATGTACTTCCAATTAATTTTAGAACATCATTTATATTAATTTTAATTAAATTGGTGTAAGGACCCAACTTGACCCAAAACTAAACCCAATACCAAACCAAACCCCCATTCACACCCTCAACACTCATACTAAATACCACACACCCTTTTTAGCCACTACATCACACCAAACATGGTGTTTTCCCTCATCCAATTCCAATTCTCACTTTCTGTGCAATTTTCCAATTTCTGGGTGCTTTCATGCAAAAGTGCAATGAGGTGTCACCATCCTATTGGTCAAGGCACATGAAGAACCAACCCCCTCCCTTATTGACCAGTCTAACTCTCTCCCTCTCTCCCATTTTTGTTTGCATACTCTCCCTTCATGTTTAATCTTGACCCTTCATTCAAAGAAAGCCCCATCCTCACTACCCACACTTTCCTATAAATATCACACATCATAACCCATTTTTCCAAAAAGCAAAACCCCATCCCAAGGAGTGCCAAACCGGCCTTAATCCCTAGGTTGTTATCACCTCTCTCCTCCCTCATGCAAACTACCATCCCCCCATTATTTCATCACCTTCACCTATATAAAACCTTAACCCACAAAACCCTAAACCAATCTTAACCATCACCATCTTCCATCCGGCCGTCGACCTAGCCGAAGCAGCCGACCCCCTCGACACCACCCCGTTCACTGCACCGACCGTCTTCCTCGACTTCACACCATAGCTGACCGCCTGACTTCTCCCCAACCCCGTCGTCGTCAACCTCCATCATCAACCACCGGAGCAATCCCGAGCACGACCCCCGACCGAGCAGACGACCTCGACTACACAACCACCGTCGACTCGCAGATACCCCGCCACCATTCTTCTCCACCCGTCGTCGTCAACACATCATCTGACCATCACCATCAACACCACCAGCCTCCATCAACCCAGACTCATCTTCCCGAGCAACACAGGAGCCCTCTTCACGACTTTCTTCGGCCCGACTCCTCTCGCCTGAACCATCACCGTCGAGCCCCTCACAGTCGCTTGAGCCGCTCCCCTCCGGCAGTCGTCGGCCTTCATCATCATCATCATCATCATCATCACCACCACCATCATTATCACCGCGACATCACGATCCCGTCGATCACCCCGTTGACCGAGCAACGCCTTCACAATCCCATCGACCTCGTGCACAGTCAATCACCCTCGCCGGAGATGACCTACAGCAGTCTCCCTCGACCTCATGCATGTGTACGCCAGAGGTTCTGCTACTGTGCTTGCCGCATGTGAACTTTTGCATGCGTCGATAATCGATGCCGTATGTGGACTTTTGCCTATGGCTGTAGACTTATACGGCTTCTGCTGTTGCGTCATGGAACATGTCTCAGCACCCAAATTTTTGGTATCGTAGTATTTTCCTTTGCTAGAGTTTGGACGCTGAGCGCCTTTTTCGACTGCCACATGAATAAGGTCAGCCCTGGTGAACGCATGATGTGCGTCTGATGGTACGGTATGAAGCGGGATGTGACAACCTTTGTATCACAGTGTATGGCCTATCAACAAGTAAAAGTTGAACATCAGAGGCACGACGGAGAGATGCAGAACCTCGCTATTCCCGAGTGGAAATAAGACTATATCGCTATGTATTTTATCTTAGGCTTCCTAAAGATGCCGCGGGGGCATGATGCGATTTGGGTTATAGTTGATTATTTGACCAAATCTTCCCACGTCCTCCCTATCAAAGTTACATGGAGCATCGATCGGTTAGCACAGATTTACATTGACAAGGTTGTTCGACAACATGGAGTACCTGCCATAATCGTGTCAGACCACGACAGGCATTTCTTATCTCATTTTTAGACTAGCCTACAGTCTACTTTAGGCACTAAGCTAAAGTTCAGTACTGTATATTGTTTGATAATAAACGGAAGAAATAAAACTAGGTTTATACAAAACCCTTTCTTAGGTTTACAAACAAGAAGTACTATTAATCCTATACGAGGATATTAATGCGTGCAAGGACGAAGAACTCTAGGGAAGTGCAAGCTCGCCAAGCTCAAGCAACTGCTCATCCGGTTGACCGTCAACAGGAATTACAGACTGTTATGCATGCCTCAAATGAAAAGTTATACAAGACCGATCCACGTGTCCAGCCCGCAGTGCCAAGTGTACTGGGTCAATCTAAAAAGTTTTTCTTTGATGACTTCAGAAAAGTTCTTCCACGAAACCCAGGTCAGGAAGCAAAAACAACACCTACACACCCATGTACTCATAACAAGGATATAAAGGTAAATCAGCCCCCGCATGACTTTCGCAACGTGATTAATCACAAGCGCAAAGCGAGAGAAGCAACCACGGCATGTGAAATGGCCCCTTCGAGAAATCACTATGCCAGTATTATCATCAATTATTGTTGTAATCGGGTAGCGGTACCTGCAAACAGGCAGTCGGCATTCCAGCGACTACAACCAATGGCACCCAGCCGGCAGCATCCCGGAGAGCAGGTGCAAGCACCAAAAGAGGAGGAGCCGACCTTTGTCTTATGCTATTCGGCTTTGAAGGAACCCTTCACGAAGGGAGGTAGAAAGTCCAGCACCTTTAGTCTATCATTCTCGACCAGCGTGTCAAGGAGGCGGGTCCAAGTAGGACAAGAAGACAATATTTTTCTTGGCACCCGCTCAAAGAAGAAGCTGTCAAACACTGGTGGTGGCTCTTTCTCGGGACCCCAGATGTCTGCAGAAACTGGGGGTCACAATTCCAAGGAACTCTACTATAATACCACATTTTGAGATGATGGCAATTCCCAAGGAACGGGTGCTGAGATCCCTGGGCGTAGCCACCCTCATAAAGAATAAGCCGCTTCCTACACTGGGGGTTGTGATCCATTAGAATCCGAACGGGACACATTACTACCTGTAAACCCCCTCAACAAATTTTTTAGGTAGACTGGATTTGGTGAGAAATTTTGGTTTAGCTTCAGGTTGTCTAAGGATTAAAAATTATGGTTATGTAGACTGGGGTTATATATATATATAAAATGCATGAATGGTGAGGGTGTTGTTCAAATAAATTTTGGTTCGGTAGCTTTGATGGTATGATTGAGGATGAATATTATATATAGATGACTAAAATCATACTTGATAAATATTAGTGTTTGAGGATATTATTTGAGGATGTTATGCTATTTGATGATTCATATTTATCATAACGTTTTCCTAGTCAACTTTGGTCAACCCTCTAGTTAGTACCTTAGTCGTGAGTTTGGTAAATAAGACAAAAACCTATGTTAGTTCATGATGTCATCTCTTATTTTAGATAGTTTCGAGCTAGATTATTAATTAATTTATATATCATCTCTAGGTACTTTGAGATTCTCGGACTTGGATGTTATATCGGAGCCCCGCCTTCAGCATCCGGATCCAGGCAGGTGTACCTTGTCATTCTATAACTCGGTTCTAGTTTTTCTTATTTATTTCATCTATATATTGTTGCCCTTTGGATCGAAATTATTACTTAGCATCCGGGTCATATCCGGGTGCAAATATTCGTCGGTAACGTCTAATATCGATTGTCAGATATTTCTCGATACCTTTATGTACCTACATGGATACATTAGAATCCTAGGACACATTCAGGCACCGTTATTGTGTTAGACTTCCTGTATCCTGATATTGTCAGTATGACTGGAACCTGTGATGACTATCAGATCATGATTGGTGCTAGTTACTCCAGTATGACGAGACTAATAGATAGAGGTTCAGGCTCAGCGAGCTGCCGATGCTTCTCGTTGACCACATTGGGAGGGGAAGACAGTTACTAGATGCTTGGGCTACTTCGTATGCACTATATATATATCCTTATTTACCTAGAGATCATGTATCCAGAGTTGTAGTCCTTACTGTATGACTCTATGGTCGGAGCTGCGGGTACGTACCATGTTTATGTGCCTCAGAGCTACGAATTTATATTTAGAAAGCCCACGTGTCGAACGTTGTTTTCAAGTTGTGGCTTACTTAGGTGGTTATTCTAGATTACACCGGTGTATCACATATTTTCTTTTTGTTTTATGATGGCATAATATTTTTGTACCTTGTTACGCCCTCTGAGGACCTGGTTCCCTTCCAGGCATAGGCGAGGAGGACTACCTAGAAAAATACGGACTGGGTGTATATCCAGGAGTAGGACTTGTTATAGAGGATGCGATCCTTCCCGAGGACTTCGCTTGATCACCGATAGTGACTTCACCTTGGGTCTGGTATCATTATCAAGTTTGCAGATATCAGCCCTAGTTATCTTATTGCTTCCTTTCATTCAGTACTTGTAGTAGCGGGTTTGTTCTCTTGTGACTCTATCCGTTTTGTATTATGTTACATTTCCAGACTTATTTTATTCTGCACATTAGTAGACTTATTTTTTCTATGTGTTTCATATTCTTATGTCTATGGATGAGATTAGTTACATTACTTTTGTTTTATATATTGGGTTATATTATTATACTTTACATCTTAGGTGCACTCCTACGGGTCTATTAGACTGGGATGCCCATCTGAGTGTACCCGCTGGCCAATGCCACGTGGCTCAGTTCCTTATATTTGGAACTGGGGCATGACATAATTTTTATCGTAGCCCATACAGGACCGATTTAAATCATCTTGGTTACCTGACTGTGCCAAGCGAGCCTGCAATTAGGAATATATATTAGGATCTCATCTATATGCTTGAGTACTTCGCATAATACCTCTATTTTGATTTTATTTTGCCAATTTGCATCATGTTTAATTCCTAAACGTTGATCTTAAATATGACTTCTTTTTAGAGTTATGAATCTCTTTAGTGGACCTGTCGCGCAATCGGGCAATGTCCCCCGTGACGCTGGGTCATCTGGGGAACATGACAGATAGGACAGTTCGACCATTGAGGAGTATAATGCTGAGTCCCTCCGATCCTACTCACATTGGACCCAGTGCCCAAGTAGAAGTGGCTACTACTTTTTTCTAAAAAAAATAAAAATGGAGCCATTTTGCCCCGTACTTGATTCTGACTGAGGACAAGAAAGTTGAGAAGTTCTACGAAGGCCTAAGTTTTAAGACACAGAGGTTCATTGGATATATAGCCCCCACCTCCTACTCTGAGGTTCTGTTAGCAGCTCGACGCCAGGATCGTATCAACAAGATGGAGGCTAGTCTGAATCACTCATATGCATCATCATCGACAGTTCGAGCACCACAGGGAGGACCTACGAAATGTCCTATGGTACCACAATAGCAGAGAGCAGCACCTTACAGGGACCAGTGATTCCCACTTGCCATTACTGCGGTAAGAGGGGACACATATTGGGGGATTTTCGACGGAGGTTGGAAGTATGCATGAGATGTGGATCTGACCAGCATGCAGTCCAGGATTTCCCAGAGCAGAGGATTCCAGTACCGATGGTTCATCGACCAGCCTTACCAGCACCGAGGCCCTACCAGCAGCCCCCCGGGCCATTCTTTCCAGGACTGAGATTGCCCTACGCAGGAGTTGGGGCGATGCGACCACCAGCACTAGAAGGAATTCAGAGGAGGCCACCCTTAGCCCCACAGGCAGTTTATTTCCAGCAGGCTAGACAGCAGCCGAGGGCACCAGCACCGGGACAGGGCCAGGCCTTTGCGATGATCATTGAGGAGGCAGAGACCTCTGGAGAGGTGATCGTAGATACTATTTTAGTAGCTTCATTATTAGCAGTAGTGTTATTTGATTTTGGTGCCACACATTCTTTCATAGTTGCTAGTTTTGTGGCCACCCATAGAATAGCAACTACACCACTTTTGAAGATTAAGAAGATTCTTACGGGCGGTAGAATCGTACCGGTTAGCGACACTTGTAGATCTTGTTCAGTAGTTGTTTACGGGCGAGAGATGCATGCACAATTTCTAGTCTTCTCCATGCTAGACTATGACATTGTCCTAGGCATGGATTTGTTGAGCCAATACCATGCGACGCTAGATTGTTGACGTGGATGCATTATATTTATACCACCAGATTACCCTGAGTTTGAGTTTCTTTGGGGAGCCAGAGAGCTTGGTGTCCAACCTACCTTAGCGGCACACATTACAGAAGGTGAACCGATGTACCCCAGCATTATATCAGAGTTTGAGGATATATTTTCCAAGGATCTTTCAGGCCTGCCACCTGACAGAGAGATAGAGTTTATTATAGAGTTGACTCCCGGAGCTGAGCCAGTTACTTCTCCCGTCTAAAAACTAGCACCAAAAGAGTTGGTTGAGTTGAAGGTCCAGGTAGATGATCTCTTAGACAAGGGTTTCATTCGGGCTAATGTTTCTCCATGGGGAGGACTCATCTTATTTGTGCCGAAGAAGGACGGGACGATACGTTTGTGTATCGATTATAGGGCGCTAAATGCTGTAACGATAAAGAATAAGTACCCTCTGCCGCACATAGACGATTTATTTGATTAGTTGAGTGGCGTATGTGTATTCTCGAAGATCGATCTCAGATCTGGCTATCATCAGATCAAGGTGAGAAAGGAGGACATTCCGAAGATAGCTTTTTGGATGAAGTACGGGCACTATGAGTTTCTAGTCATGTCGTTTGGTTTAACCAATATGCCAACAGTATTTATGAGCCTGATGGACAAGGTTTTTTTCCAGTACTTGGATGAGTTCATGGTGGTATTTATCGACGATATCTTGGTATATTCCAAGAGCTAGGAGGAGCACAAGGAGCATCTCAGGATCATGTTGGAGACGCTGAGGCGGGAGAGGCTGTATGCCAAGCTCAGCGAGTGTGAGTCTACTTGGATAGGGTACTATTTCTGGGTCACATAATCACTGGAGATGGACTATCAGTTGACCGGGAGAAGATTGTCGTAGTGGAGAAATGGCCTACCCCTACATCAGTTACGAGGTCAGGAGTTTTCTCGGACTTGTCGGATATTATCGGAGGTTCGTAGAAAACTTCTTGAGGATCACTACGCCTATGATGCAATTGACGCATAAAGGCGAGGAGTTTATCTGGACTGAGGAGTGTCAGACGTCTTTCGATGAGCTGAAGAAGCGTCTGACGATATCACCGATCTTGAAACTTCCTTCTAGATCTGGAGAATTTGTGGTGTATAGCGATGCGTCTGGGAGCGGACTAGGATGTGTACTAATGCAACACGGCAAGGTGATAGTTTATGCATCAAGATAGCTGAGGCGTTGACTAGAGTTGATGACAGACTATGATATTGAGTTGCAGTACCACCTTGGCAAGGTGAATGTTTTAGCAGATGTCTTAAGCAGAAAACCCATGGCATACTTTTTGATGACTCAACGATATTTGTTTGAGGATCTTCAGGAGCTCGGGATAGAGGTTGTATTGCCAGGCATGGATGGACAGATGGCCAGTCTAGAAGTTCAGTCTATATTGGTTGAGAGGATCAAGGCAGCCTTGCCTACCGATGCGATATTTCGGCGACTACGAGAGAGGACAAAGGCCGGCATATAGACAAGACTTCAGATTCACAAAGACGGAACGTTGAGGTATGGAGATCGCCTATATGTTCCGAGTAGCGAGCTACGTCAGGAGTTGATGATCGAGGCCCATAGTTTAATTTATTCTATTCATCCTGGGGATACGAAGATGTACCGAGATTTGAGACAATACTACTGGTGGCATGGGATGAAGAGGAAGATTGCAAGATTCGTAGCGAGATATTTGGTCTGTCAGCAAGTCAAGGTTGAACATCATAGGACTGCAGGACTATTGCAGCCGCTTCCCATTCCTGAGTGAAAGTGGGAGCACATTACCATGGACTTCGTCACGGGATTTTTGAGGACCCCGACCAGGAAGGATGCAATCTAGGTTATCGTGGACCGACTCACTAAGTCGACGTATTTCTTGTCCATCAGAGTTGGGCAGTCCACAGAGATATTGGCTGACATGTACATAAGGCAGATAGTATAACGACATGGAGTGCCTGTCAGCATTGTATTGGATCATGATTCTAGATTCACGTCATATTTCTGGCGGAGTATGCAAGAGAGTCTAGAAACTCATCTCAAGTTTAGCACTACATATCATCCACAGACCGATGGTCAGTCAGAGCGCACGATTTAGATACTAGAGGATATGTTGAGAGCGTGCATGATCGACTTTAGAGGATCTTGGGAGGACTACCTACACTTGGTAGAATTCTCCTACAACAACAGTTACTAAGCAATCATACAGATGGCACCTTATAAGGAACTGCATGGCAGGAAGTGTAGGTCGTCAGTATGTTGGAGTGACGTGGAAGAGCGTCAGATACTTGGTTCAGAGTTGATAACACAGACGGTAAAAAAAGTAAAGCAGATTCAGAGCCACCTATGACCTTTAGAATTCAAGGAAGGTAACTATATATTTTTGAAGATATCGTATACTCTTGGTACCATCAGATTTGGGGGCAGAGGCAAGCTGAGTTCGAGGTACATCGAACCTTTTAATATGTTGGAGCGTGTTGGCGAAGTAGCTTATTGTCTTGGATTGCCTCCATCATTAGAAGGCATGCATGACCTATTTCACATATCACAGTTGAGAAGGTACGTAGCAGACCCTAGCCATGTACTCGATCATTCAGAGATTACAGTCGGGCCTAGTTTATCATATGTGGAGCACCCAGTAGGGATACTCGATCGCAGTGAGAAGGTTTTGAGGGGGCAAACTATTCTACTGGTCAAGGTTGCATGGAAGCATCATTCGCCGAGAGAGTTTACCTGGGAGTACGAGGATTTCGTTCAACATTATTTTTCTCATTTATTCGAGGACCAAGGTACAAATTTACGTACTACATTTCAATTACCTGTTAACTTTTTAATTCTCGCAACTCTTATTCGTGCTTTACTTTTAATTTCGGAGACAAAAATCTTCTAAGTTGGGAAGGATGTAAACCCCATCAACAAATTTTTTTGGTAGACTAGATTTGGTAAGAAATTTTGGTTTAGCTTCAGGTTGTCTAAGGATTAAAAATTAGGGTTATGTAGACTGGTTCTTTAATTTTAAACTCTTGGGGAACCTTACCATTGCTACAATAATTGGAGAAAAATAATAGCCTTTACTTTCTAACAAATTTTGCACTCTTGACCTGACAAGCCAACCTAGGCATTGGATATTTCTGTCACTCATAAACATACTCTCTTATGCTCTATTTTAATTGCACAACTTTTCTGCCACAAAAAATAATTCTTTAATCATATGTCTTGTACCTATGTCGTTGCCATCGATTTGGGGACACAAACTCAACCAGATTTGCCTAACCAATTAAAGGGCCCAAGACTAACACCAAGCCTACACTGTCCATAACATTTGTGTCACTCTCAATTGAGACCCCATGTACTCCCATTTAATTTAAGAGTACATATGACAACTTTTATTTAAATTGGGGAAACTGACTTAACTTAACCTCAACCTAGCACTCACACCCAATCATGAGGCTCTTACAAAATACCAAATACCAATTTTTCACATCAAATTCTCACTCTTTCTCCTTTATTTATAAATACCCAAATATTAGGGACTCAAATGCAAAGAGGTTGCTAGGTGTCACACTCCTATTGGTGCAAATCAAATGGAGAACCCCCCCAATCCTCATGTGACCGGTCATCTCACTCTCTCTCTCACCATTGCATAGTACTATTCACTTATGTAAAATCCTAGCCATTGATTCAATCTTCCCCTATCACAACCACCCATTCCCCCCTATATTAACACACACACCCTCCCATCCCCATGTGGACGACCCTAATCCCAAGGAAACCTATTTTTCCTTACCTCACTCTCTCTTCTCCCCTCCCTCTCAAAGCCAAACTCTATTCTTCTCCATTCTTCTTCTTCTTTACCTCCATTTTCTTTATTTTTTTCTTCTATCTTATCTCCCCACCACCACAGCCAACACCATCACCACCGGACCACCCCCTTCAGCCGACACAGCACGACCACCCTCACCGAGCACCACCGTCAAGCGCTATTCCCATCACCACCACTGACGATACTATCTGCTGCCACAGCAACAGCCGGAGCACCACCACCCCCTCGACCACCCTAGTCACCATAGCAAACACTACCACCTCGTCACTACAGCAAACACCACCACCACCGAACACCACCACAGCCGGAGCATCACCACTACCGACGACACTACCACTCCAGTCACCACCACCCCAGTCACCACCGTCGACATCCCCAACACCGTATTACCACCACCATCAACCATCGTTGCCACCTCCATCACCATTCTCACCCCCACCGAGCACCAGTATCATCACCACCGCCGAGCACCACCCCCACCACCACTATCGATACGAGCACCACCACCCCGGTCAATACCACTACCGACAGCGGCCACAGCAACACCGCTGCCACCACCCGCAGCCGCCACCTCTGGTAACACTCCTCATTTTTTCTTTTTCTTCATTTGTTTTGTAACTATTCCTATTCGTTAAATAAAACCCTAGTTAGGATTTAGGTTCCCATGAGCAATACTTGTGAACACTTTGTCAATACCCATGTTTAGTTTATATCTAAGATTAATAACATTCATTGTTTAGGGTTATACATATATATGTGAAATGCATGAATGATGAGGATGTTGTTCAAATAAATTTTGGTTCAGTAGCTTTGATGGTATGATTGAGGATGGCCATTATATATAGATGACTAAAATTACACTTGATAAATATTAGTGTTTGAGAATATTATTTGAGGACGTTATGCTATTTGATGATTCATATTTATCATAATATTTCCCTAGTCAACTTTGGTCAACCCTCTAGTTAGTACCTTAGTCGTGAGTTCGGTAACTAAGACAGAAACATATGTTAGTTCATGATATCATATCTTATTTTAGATAGTTTTGAGCTAGATTATTAATTAATTTATATATAATCTCTAGGTACTTTAGGATCCTCGGACTTGGACGTTGTACCGGAGCCCCTCCTTCAACATCCGGATCCAGGCAAGTGTACCTTACCATTCTGTAACTCAGTTTCAGTTTTCCTTATTTATTTTATCTATATATTGTGTGCGCTTTGGATCGAAACCATTAGTGTCTCGGTCATAGACGTTTATTGGTAACGTCTAGTATCGATTGTTAGATATTTCTCGATACCTTTATGTACCTACTTGGATACATTGAAACCCTAGGACACATTCAGACACCGTCATCGTGCCAGACTTCATGTATCCTGATAGTGTCAGCATGACCGAAACCTATGATGACTATATGATCGTGATTGGTGCTAGTTACTCCAGTATGACGAGACTGTTAGATAGATGTTCAGGCTTGGCAAGCTACGGATGTGTCTCGTTGACCGCATTGGGAGGAGAAGACAGTTACTAGATGCTTGGGCTACTTTATATGCATTATATATATATATATATATATATATATATATATATATATATATATTATATCCGGAGTCATACTACTTACTATGTGACTCTGTGCTCAGAGCTACGGGTATGCACCGTGTGTCTCTGTACCTCGGAGCTACGAATTTATATTTGAAAAGCTCACATGTCGAACATTGTCTTCAAGTTGTGTCTCACTTATGTGGTTATTCTATATTACATCGGCGTGCCACATGTTTTCTTTCTGTTTTACTATGGCATATTATTTTTGTACCTTGTTATGTCCCTCTAAGGACCTGTTTTCCTTCCAAGCATAGGCGAGAAGGACTACCTGGAGGAGTACGGACCAGGTGTATATATAGAAGCAGGACTTGTTGCAGAGGACGAGATCCTTCCCGATGACTTCGCTTGATCACCGGTAGTGACTTCACCTTATGTCTGGTATCATTATCTAGTTTACAGATATCGGCCCTAGTTATCTTGTTGCTTCCTTTTATTATGTACTTGTAGTAGCGGGTTTGTTCCGTGTGACTCTATCCATTTTGTATTATAATATATTTCCAGACTTATTTTATTTATGCACATTAGTAGACTTATTTTCTCTCTGTGTTTCATATTCTTATGTTTGTGGATGAGATTAGTTACATTGATTTTATTTTATATGTTGGGTTATATTATTGTACTTTGCAGCTTAGGTGCACTCCTACGGGTCCATTAGATTGGGATGCCCATCGGAGTGTACCCGCTAGACAATGCCACGTGGCTCAGTTCCTTATATTTTGAACTTGGGTGTGACACTACCAATTTTCCCCGACGTCTATTCGCTGCAAGAGTCAGAGGAAGAAAGTTCTATATTTACCATATTACCTCATGTAATAACATCGTACATGGTAGGGGACGAGCACGAAGGCCCCAATAATCGGCAGTGCCTCAAAACCCTCGAGGACATGATGCAAACCATGAGCGAGTCAATGCAAGCCTTGACCCAAGTAGTTCTAGACCTCAAGGCAAGTGTAGCCTCTCAACCACCAAGGGCCTCAGGACAAGCAAACCAGGACCCTGGGACCAATGGAGATTATAATGCAATCATTCCTCCTGCTGGCGGTCGTCATGTTCTACCAGGGTCATCTTCTTCTTCTGCATCAGATGAAGCCCGAGAAGTAATTTGGGAGGTACGAGAACTGAGAGCTTGTCTAGACTCGCTTGTCAATCAGAACACACTCCGCGAGATCGAGATACGACAACCATATCCCCCTGAATGGAGAGATGTGTCGTATCCGCCAAAGTATAAGCCTTTTAATCTGAACCCATTTGACGGGAAGACATCTTCCCATCAATATATGAGTTACTTTGAAACCGCAACGGGGCACCTACCTCGCAATGACGCCCTTCTCACTAAGCTCTTTGTGGGGGCATTATCTGGAGCAGCCTTTGACTAGTTCTACAGTCTATAAGATAACTGTATTTTTTTGTTTAACGACCTAAAGGGTATTTTTCTTGCCCAATTCTATGACGGGGGAAGCTACATGATAATGTCCTCCCTAATGGACATTATAAAAAAAAGAATGAGCCTGTACGCGCCTACATCAAACGATACAGGTAAGCATCACTGAAGTTGCCTCATGGCAATTCTGAGTCTACACTGACGGATATGTGCCACAGAAACCTACTCCCAGCATTCAGCCTCTGGATGGGCGACAATCAATTCAAAGACTAGACGGTGTTCATTATAAACGATATTGGCACTGAAAATAAGGTAAATGATGCCCGAATCTTGGGAATACATATCCATGTCACTGATTATAGGAGAAAATGCCCTTATAATAGCAATAATAACAACAACAGTGGCAACAATAGCCGTGAGAGGAAACAAAAGCAGGCCCTTGTCGCTAACTTGACCAAGAAGCCCGAGCATAAGCCGACGAAAGCCCCAAAACTGAAGGAAATCTATTCCTTCGAAGATGATAACGTCCCGAAGATCTTTGATGTACTGATACAGGGAAAAAAGCTTCGGCTCCCCGACGTCAAATGCCCTATTGAGGCAGCCAAGATAAAAAATCTGAAATATTGCCACTACCATCGTTATGTCCATCATGCGACGCGGGACTGCTATACACTGAAGCGGTATATTCAGCGTCCGCGCGACACAAAAACCCTCACATTAGACTTCAATGACATGATGGTTGCCACTAACATGGTATCACTCTAATTCGACAACTTGTCGGCAATAGAAGTCCAAGACGGAATAATCCCAATTTCTTGGGCAACGATGGAGGTCGTTAATCTTCCGCCATCTCGTAACCAAACAACCGGGATGATACCACTCACCACGCTGCATGGGGAGGTCATGTGGGTTTATCCTAATCTTGTTCCAAAATTGATGCAACAGATAATATCTTCTGCCACCAAGACTAAGGGCAAGAAGTCCAAATCCTACTACACGGTTTCTATCCCGTCCAAAGAAGCAATAGCATGAAAAACAAGGTCAGGCCTAGCATACCAGCGAGAGTATGACATCCTTGACGATGGTGCACTTCCAATAGTTGCACCCACAACATCTGATCTGGGTTTATTCCAGCCTCCAGTAGCGGATAAGTCCAAGCAGAATAAAACTTGCTTCGACAAACCACTGCACAAAGATTCAGCTCAAGGGCTAGAGAAGCCCTACAACTTCGACATCTTGGCCCAACTCACCAACACTCCAGTGAAGTTGTCACTCTTCGAGTTTCTCCAACTCTCCAAAGACACTCAGGTTGCTCTGTGTGAGGCATTACAGAATGCCGACACCTACCTGGCACAGGTCAAGCCGCAAGCTGAGGATCCTGGCAGAGGTCAAGCGTCTTGGCCATTCGAGGCATAGGGGATGCATATTATTGGACCAATTAGTCCACCTTCTTCCAAGGGACATCAGTTCATCCTGTCCATTATCGACTACTTCTCCAAGTGGGCTGAAGCAGTACCACTAGCGAAAGTCAAGATATCAAACTTGATCAGCTTCGTCAAGCATCACGTTATATACCGCTTCATCTTTCCACGAAGGATCGTCCATGACAATGGTCCACAGTTTGTAAGTCATGTATTCTACCAGTTTTGGGACAAAAACTAGATTCAGAATGTAGCGTTGACTGTCTACAACCCAGCAGCGAATGGTTTGGCTGAGGCGTTCACCAAAACAGTCATCAAGCTCCTCAAGAAGTTCGTGTCATCTAATAAGTGTGACTTCTAATAAGCTCGACGAATGTCTTTGGGCCTATCGCACAATGGTCTAAACACCAACTAGCAGTGCACCTTTTTCCTTGGTCTACGGGAGCAAAGCAGCCCTTCTCCTTGAGATCCAGATTCCCTCGCCTTGAGTAGCTCTCTCTAACTAGTTAACCGTCGACAATAATCACCGCCGACGACTACAAGATCTAGAAGCACTCAATGAGAAACGTCTCTTAGCTCAATAGCACATTGACCTATACCAAGCGTCTTTCTCGGGAGCCTTCAACAAACGGGTTAAGAAGAGAACCTACCAAGTAGGTGATCTCATCCTGACAATAAGGAGGCCAATGGCTACGACCCATAAGACGGCTGGCAAGTTCTAACCCAAATGGGAAGTTTCATTCATCATAGAATATGTATTCTCCAATAGCGCCTACCGACTGTCAAAATCTAATAATGGCTTGTACATGATTCCTATCAATGGCAAGTTCCTGAAGAAGTACTATGTCTAAAGCTAGGCTTGTACTTCTCTCTGTCCCCATCAGGATGACAAAGATGTATAAGGTGCCTACCTTTTGTTGTCCATCCCCAGCGTGTGCTTATGCACGGCATTGCCCTTCCTCAACAAGCCATTATCGGTATTCAGGAGTCCTAGATACGCAATAGATAATGGATCCTCAAAAACTCCCCAGCGGAGCAGTCCTCAGGTCCACCTGCACACTCCCGCAGGGACTACTCAAAAACTAGTCTTGTTAGACGCTAGCCATATCCATATTACCTCTGAACTATCGCCCTAACAATCTCTCCAGTAGAGTAACCCTCAGGTCTATCTACATTTCTGGGTAGACCACACTCAGCAAATTACTCCTCGGTAAGTTTTTCGGATGCTAGTTCATGTCCATACTACCTCTGAACTACTGTCATAAGATTTCTCTCCGACAATATTTGTCATGTCCATATTACCTACGAGCAATACCTCACTGGTTTGGCTATCAATTATCACATCCAAACTATCTCTAATATCGGTTGTCATCTCAACTTAGCACCCGTACTTAACTCTAAGTATGCCAGCGGTGTTAAGTCCACAAAATCTGCCACGTCCATATCCCATCTGGCAGGGCTTGTCTCGAACCTACCACTTTTACTCCAGTGCACAAGAAGTGATAGGTCCACCAAAGATCCCCCAGTAGGATATCCCTAAATGACTACGGTGTTGTACTACGTCCACATCACCTCTAGTACAATACCCAAAAGTCCACAACATACAGAATTCTGAAAATGAAGAGACTTTATTAATTAATATTCAAGATCATGAGTACATATGATGGAAATCCATTACATTCAAGAGTTTTTTATTAGTATTCAAGGTCATGAGTACATATGATAAAAATATGTTTTAAGGGTTTCTATGAAGTCTGGCTGATACGAACATTTTTTATTAGAAGCTCCCCTCCGTGCTGTCGTTGCTACTGACGCAAGTCGAGCCCGCAGCAGAACTCAATGCTTTCTGGATTATCCCTCCATAGTACAAATCTCAGTATATAGGAAATAATCCATACCGACAGATAACAAGGGAGGAGCAGTAGCAGGCGCTCTATAAATATGCGAGAAGACCGATGACAGGAATGGCAATTAATCCAAATTATGTTATCGATCCCACAGTCTCCCGGTCGGTATCAAACCGCATAAAGAAAAAAATGCAGCTGACATGCTGCATGAACAAGGACAACTCAGTACATGACGCAGGATGTTTATCCTCGTCTTCTGGATTAGTTCTTGCCAAACCGTCCTCGTCTCATGGATCAATTCTTGGCGAACCGCCACATAAAGTTGGTCTTTACCCCGAACAACGGGTATTATGATATTCTTATATGCTCTATCATGAGCCGCGCGAGGAGGAACAAAGCCTGCACAAGAAAAACATATGACATCAGCATACAAAGTCAAAGTAGACGTCTATACGGCAGAGCCTAGTCGGTGCATGAGGTATCTTCCATGCGGCAGAGCCACGATAGTTGCATGTCGGGTCAAGCTTCCATCAATGCGGCAGAGCCATGGTGGTCGCATATCCTGATCGAACATTCATCCATACGACACAGTCATGGTTGTCGCATATCCAGGTCGAGCCTTCATTAATGCGGCAGGATCTTAGTTGTCGCATGATGGTTTCCCATCCATGTGACAGACTAATAAAGAAAGCCTGCATATGTTTGTGATGATCTTTTATCCATGCGGTAAGGTTGTGTAAAAAGTATGCACGTATTCTAGACGATTTCTCATCCATGCAGCAAGACTGTGCATGGGTGTCTCTGTGTCCATGGAAGCCCGACAAGAAGAATACGGTGCTCCCCTACTTTCGAGTAAAGCATCGAAATCAGGGGCCGAGGATTAAGACGTCCCCTGACAAATTCCTCAGCAAGGAGAGCCGTAGTCGTTAGTATCCTTCACAAAGAAGAGAAAACAAAGCAGAGAGAATAAATCTTTCTTTCCTCCGAGCCACCTATTTATATGCTTCAAAAGCAGCGGGAAGAGATCGAGGCAGTGAACCAAAGTAGTTATAAGAAAGAATCTAATGCCACGATCTGCGTGATTCCCTTTAAGCTCCTTGAAAATTAATTCCTCGAGTTCCGTATCAAGAGATAGACCCCGAATCTCGAAAAAAATTGGTCAAATATCCTCATTAAATGATCGGACAGCCTGTTAGAGCCCTCTATGCGACAACGATACTATGCGACATGTCCTTCCTATGCGACCAAAAGTGCTCGACCATGCTTCTTATTCAAAGTATTCCAAACTTGTTATTTTGAAAACTTTGAAGGGGGTCTTTTAGAAGCATGGAAATTCTACAAGCCGCATACAGCTCATGCCCCTTTGAGCCCCTTTGAGCCGTATAGAGCTTATGTCCCTTGGAGATGCATAAAGCTCATATCCCTCCACATAAGAGCATAAACAGCTTCCATGCGGCCTAAACATCCTCAGAGTAAGAGGCCGCATACAAAGCCCTTGATACAGTCTCCGATGACTGACATAAAGTTCTGAGTGCCTCGAGATTCATGAAAGGGGCGGCATACAAAAAGACAGAAAGTCATATCATACATTAATAGCCTCGACATACGCGCCAGACCACATGTCCTTACCTATGCGGCTACGGCTCCATACGGCCTCATCAACACGTGGCCATAGTGTCTATCCGACCAAGGCCAAACGAGAGCATGTATGCGGCTACAAGACCCATGCGGCCTCGTCAACATGCAGCCAGAGTGTCTATCCGACCAAGGCCAAATGAGAGCACATATGCGGCTACAAGATCCATGCGATCTCGTTAACATGTGGCCAGAGTGTACATCCGACAAAGGCCAAATGAGAGCACGCATGTGGCTACCAGGCCCATGCGGCCTAGCCATAATATGGCCAAAGTGTCCATCCATCCAAGGCCAAACTAAGAGACCGTATGCGGCCAAGACGCTATACGGCTATGACGTTATGCGGCTTTCGGTTCACATGATCTTTTATTTTATAACTGAAGAAGATTTCTCGTACGATTAGTGCTGACTACGTATCCAGCTGACCAAGTCACGCACACAACGGGTTAAAAATAATCCCGATATCTCTTCAATATCATATCTCAACCAAGACCACGTGACAATCTGCCCATGGTATGCGGCAACAGTTGCAACCATATTTTGTTGAAAGAGCCTTATGCGGCCACCAAACAGAGACATACGCGGCACCTATGGCCCATCAGCGCGATGGCTATAAATAGGAGCAACTTGAATATTCTAAATGCTGATTGCTTTAGAGAGACCAGGCCACCCCCCGGCGAGCAATATGCACAAGAGAGAGAACATAGAAGAGTTTCCTCGCTCCCACATCGGACCATCAACGGAGTAAAAAATTTACTACAGTACTCAATCTCTATCGTCACCCCCAGAATAAAAAAATATACTTAGATTGTCTGTCTAGGACCTCTTTGTACTTTTTTTAGTTTGTTATTAAAGCAATCCAAATTTTAATGGTGAACATGGATGATTACAAAATATATCATAGTTGGCTTATATCTCTTTGTAACCAAAACTATCCACAATGCCTATACATCATATCCTTTTAGTATGACGGAAAATAAAATACCTAACAAAAGAGCTTGCCAACTGAGAAAAAAAGCTACGAAAGCAACGAGCACGGTTCCGCTGGATGGGATGCGTCCCTAATGCTTCAAAATTCTTACCAAACTTTTGCTACCAGAACCTGGAGATGCCCACAAACATGGGCCAGTACTCAGTATGTACTGGTAAATGATCGTAGCCAAACTCACCTAGAAATTAATACTAATTAAATATATGAATCTAGTATAATTATTATATGATCTTTCTAGTTGTCTAGGTTATTTTTAGCAAAACATAAAAAAAAATATAAACAGTAGAGTAACCATATATATGATAAATCTTACCCACGGCTGAGCGGCTATCCCTGTAGCAGACACACAAGTTAGCAATAATTTGTATATATGTCATAAACTCATGATTCTAACTTTGCATCAAATTGTTAGGCTTGCAAGAAAAAATATTCTAGCATGCAACCTAACTACATGATGGTCCCCGAGTGTTGGTTCCCCGGAATTAGCGACTAGAATAGCATGCCCAGTCTACTAATAGGCTTATACCCTCCTGTACGTAAGGACTTCTAGCCTCAGGGTATCAGTTCTCTCCTAGGCCGAATGATTCCCAGTGCCCCAGGAACCGTTCGAGAGATAATACTTGTGCACAAGTTGTCCAGACCAAATACATGAATGCAAGTTTCTATCAGATCATATTCTATCATGTAGTAATTGAACGATGAGCAGCAATTCTATCTCTTTTAATCTGGATTGAGGATCAAGTCAAGAGGTTTTCAGCAGAGTTTCTCAGGGTGCAACATATAATCAACGACATGTAAGCATTCATGATGGAACTAGTAAAGTAGCAGTTCTATATATCTAGCAAGCAATTTTTTATCTTTTAGATTATCTTGTTGATCAGTTAACATTGAGCATAGGGACATGCAATTGAGTGAACTAGAAATTATTTTATTAAGGTATGAATACTAAAGGATCCATTGAAGGGCCAAAGCCACTCACCAAATAAATCAACGCGAGAGAATAGGGAAGCCTCACGCAATGATCGCTCATTGGTTATGCATCCTGAAATTGCAACAACACTTGGTTAGCATCATTTGATCTCTTTCTCTTATGATTCAAAATGAATGCACAAGCGAGGAAAGCAAACTATGAAAACTAAATCATCAAAGCAACACAAAAATGCAAATCAACACAAAACTAAGCAGCAAAAACAACCAACGAAAACTCTTGGACTTATTTCAATAGAAGTTGTTCCATCAGTTGAAAGGGTTAATTGTATTTCGTTCATGATCGATTGGGTGGCAAGGTTTCCCCGATACTTGATTTTCAACCAAGTCAAAGTCGTAGGCATTACGTTAGTGAACCACTGAAAGCGGGGCACTACAGGTTTTATGGCTTAAATGTTGGGTTTGAGTCAGGTATAAGTTTGATCTTCCTAATGCCAGTGTGGCTTGATGTACACATTCCTCTACTCAAAATAAAATTCAAACATAGACCAAAGTGAAATCACAAATCTTCTGTTGTAGTCTTCTGTCAATCTTGTACTGTTGCAGTGTCGTAGTCTTGAATGTAGCAGTCTTCAAATTTTACTTGTATATATATCGAATCAGGGTTTTATCGATTATCAAAATTAAGTTAAATGTGACATGCTTGTGCCAACAGATCTTCAGTTGCATCATATTGTGGTATATCGAATCAAGGTTTAGTTGATTATCAAAATCAGGTTGACTTGACCAGATGAGCCAACACTTTGCAACTCTTGCCTCCGACTGAAAATTTTGACTGGAATCCCACAAATAATCAAAACCGCATTCTCCGACGAATCCGTCTCCACGGCCTCTGAAGACTCCTTCTCGTCCTTTGCAACTCTTGCCTCCGACTAAAAATTTTGACCGAAACCCTAAAAATAATCAAGAACCATATGTGTCGAAATCGATAAAAAAAATGAAAATCGAGAAAAGATAGGACCTTGGCGCACTTTATTAAGGGTGTACGTGCCGAAGAAGAAGGTCACTTTTTGGAAGAAGCAAATGTTCTCTTCATTTCAACTAAGGCTTCTGCTTCTGCTTTCTATATTTTTCTTCTCAGATCCTTCATTTCGGATTTGACTTTTTTGGAAAAGAAGACGACGAAAAAATAGCAAAAGACACCCCCTTTAATTTTTTTTATACTTAACTATTTAACTGTCTTCCTTAAATTTATTAAATAATTTTAATTATTAAATATATTAAATGATATATTTAAAAATAAAATTTACTACGAAGATAAACTTTTCCTACAATTTTACTAATTTCTTCCATTCAATCCAAAGATGATATGATGTTTTATTTATTTATTACATTAATTTTTCTTTCATTTCTTGCATTTTTTTAATAATAAAATAATTCTTATCGAGAGACCCACTACTTGAATATTTTCACTTGGGGTGGTCCAGCCGACGGGGACTGGTGGTGATAGGATAACGAAGAAGTTCTAGATTAAGTCGAGCCTAAAAAACAAACAAAAGAAAAAATATTTTTAAAGACATCTCTTTTCTTTCAATTTTATTACGTATATCAATTAACTCAGTTTTGGATTGCTAGATTTACGTGTCAATAGACTCAACACTAAGCTTATTTTGTTTTTTGGGACTTGAAAGACATAAGACGTCAGTAAGCCTCAAGGTCTTCGACTAAACTTTGGAGAAATCGGGTTCCTTATTTCCTCACAAGAGAACAAATTCTATGCTTTTGAACATAGTAGCACACACAATCCAACATTACCTATTGAGCTTCTATGTATCGTTCGGTATGTATGGACCCTTATGCACAATCCAACAAAAAAAATATAAAATTTTATACTTAGCATCATAGTTTACGTTAATTCCATCTAGAGCATCAAATTTTTAAAAAAAATCCATCCAAAGCATCAAAACGCCTATCAGATGGGTGTTTTTTATTTTTTAATTATTATTTTTATGCTTTACTTTCTCTACGGTTTAACGTCGTTAACAAGAAAAAAAATACTAATAGAAAAAGGAAAATGCACCTTGGAAGGGTGTTTTCTCTAGAGAAAATGCCCTTCTCAAGGGCATTTTTCTTTTTTTATTATTATTTTTTTGTTAACACTCTCTCACTCTCTGCTCGCTCTCTCTCACTCACATCTCTCTCTCACGGGTCACTCTCTCAACCTCTCTCTCTCTCCCTGTCACTCTCTCTCTCTCAACTCCACATACTCTCTCAACTCTCTCTCTCAATCTCTTTAACAACTCTCTCTCTCTCTCTCTCTCTCTCTCTCTCTCTCTCTCAACTCCCTTATCTCTCTTACTCTCTTGTCTATCTCTCACTCTCTTCTTTCTCTGTCTGCTTTTTTTTTTCTCACCTCTCTCTCATCTGTCTTTCCTCTGTCACCTCCCTCTCTCTCTTAACCCTCTCTCATTTTCATCCCTCTCTGTCACTCTTATCCCTCTTTTCCTCTCTTTACTCTCCCCCCCCCCCCCCTCTCTCTCTCTCTCTCTCTTTTCTCTGTCACTCTTTTTTTCCTGTAAGCTATGTATACTAGCTAATACTATCAAACTTTTTCTGTATACTAGGTAACGTTCAATTTGTAACGTTCAATTTGTAACATTTAAATTTAAACGGTTAAATTTAGCTCTATATATCACTCATTTATTTTTTATATCTCATTCACTATTTTTCTTCACCATATTCTTTCTTACTCTCTTCACCATATTTTTCTCATATTCTTATAAAACAACCGGTGAATTCAGAAGCCAAATTCAAGTCAGAAGATACTTTCACCCATTGTCTCCTACCATATTCTCCTAAGCTATTTTCTGACATCCCTCTATAAGCCTCAATTCATCCGAAAGTTTGTGACTATGGAACAAAATTTAGTAATAATTTGCTACCAAGGAGGTATACTAGATGGATTATCTTACCAAGGAGGAAATACTCATCTTATTACCACTTATCAAAATATCATATTAGCTAGTTTACGTAGTATTGTTTTTGATCATTTTTTCATAAGTTATAAATTTATAATAAGGTGGTTTTATGAAGATGCGTTTATAATAGTAGATATTGAAGAAATATAGAATTTTATTGTTCAAAGTAATTTAGTTTCATCTTGTATTAAAATTTACATCACTACCAAATATGAACACAACTATCATTTCAGTTAGTCAACATTTTTATGATAACCAAGATTTCAATGCTGGTCTTAGTTGCATAAATCATACTGAACTAAACTTTGATATTGAAAACAATAATGTTAACGATGAAAACAGTGATAATTTGGTTGAAAATTTAGAATATTATTTAGATGATAATAATGCTAATGCAGCTGGTTGCATTCCTGGGTTAATTATTGGCAAAAAATTTGATTCTTCTCAGGATTTTTAAAATTTTATTAGTGACCTAGCAATTATATATAAATTTAGTTGCTCATCTAAACATAACAATCATCAAAGAATAGTGTATACTTGTGATTCTCCAAACTGTTGTTGGAGAGTATACGCTAAAGCTAATGGTGGTGGTAGTACATTTGAAATTCATACATTTGAAGGTAGACATTCATGTTTGGGTAGATTTACAAGAGGACATCATCTATAGCCACTACCGCATGGGTAAGAAATAAAATATTTGGTAAAATTAGATATAACAACTCGTATAGTCTGGCACACATTATACACGATATACTTACAGAACATCGGATATATATTACATATTCCAAAGCTTGGAGAGCTAGGAAACTTGCATTATCTGATATTAACGGCAGTTACATTGATGCATATGGTAGTCTTGAGAAATATTGTTTTATAATTATGAAAATAAATCCCGGTAGCAAATATTTTTTAAAAACAGTAGAAAATAATGTCTTTCAAAGAATATTTATTTGTTTCAAGGCTTGTATTTATTTGTTTCAAGGCTTGTATGGATGGTTTCTTAAGTGGCTGTTTACCTGTTACTAGTATTGATTCTACTTTTCTTACATCTAGACTCCAAGGTAATTTATTTATTGCTTGTGCTCACGATCCAAACTACCAACGATATCCTATTGCTTATTGTGTTACTGAGAATAAAAAAACTGAGTCATGGACATGGTTTTTAAACTGTTTGAAAATGTCTTTCGAAAGTTATTTTGAATCGTGGAATAATATTTTATTTATATATGATAAGCAGAAATGATTAATTCGTGGAATGCGAAAAGTTTTTTCAAACTCTTCCCACCTTTTTTGTATTCAACATTTTAAATAAAATTTAAAAAATCAATATCCTCGTACACCCACATATCTACAATGGTTAGACAAACTTGTCCGATGTTATAATGAGGTTGATGCGAATGGTTTGTTCGAAACAATAAAATCTGCTGATGTAAATATTTTCAATTGGATTGTAGGGTAAAATAATAAAAATCATGAATTTTCTCACTGGATAACAGCCTATGCACCATGCCCACTATTAGATATTAACACTTCAAACTTTGCTAAATGTTTTAATAATTGGAATAAAAGTTTGTGTGACAAACCAATATCAATATTACTTGATGGTATTAGAGCAAAAATAATAATACTTCATGAAAAGCATCGAACAAATGTTGAAAAGATGGAAACAGACTTTTGTCCAAGGATGATGAACACTATGGCACGTATTAGGAGAGAGTCACATAATTTTCAGTTATTGTATTTTAATAACAATAAATTTGAAATATGGTATCATAAAACAAGTAGATGTTATGTGGTTGAACTAGACCGTAAATATTCTACATGTGGGCAAAATACTCTACTATCATGTGAACATGCTTGCTTTACATGTCATTCTTCTAACATACTAGTTGAAAGTTATTATCCTATTAAATTTTCTGTTGCAATACTTAGAGCTATATACATGCCATGTATGAAACCGATTACAGTCCCCTATACTCCTCAAAGTGAACCGGTAAGAGATTAAATTGGAGTACCACTTCTTGGGCGTAGAGCTGGCAGACCGAAGAAGAATCATATAATGACAAGAGAACCGTCGACAAGAGATCTTTGTTGCAGTAATTATGGCGGGCTGGGACACAACAAAAGGAGTTATAGAAACTAATCGAGGCAGTGAATATTATGATTATATCTTTTTAGAGTGATTATTATTCTAATTTTATATTATTAAAATATTGTAATTGAAGTAGCTAAACTTTGGAAAGAAATAAAATTAATATTGCTGAGATTTATAGACCAATAAAACCTTATGATACATGAATTTTTGGAGAAATTACTATCCACCTCTATCATCCCTTCTATAATCTCTACGATCTACTCGCCTAAGACCTAGCATATCTCTCCTTTCCTCTGTATGCTCTGATGGTGACAAATATATTGGGAGGCTGGATCAAGGATGGTTGAGCCAAACAACGAAGAGCCAGTCTCCTGCAGGTAATAATTTTAATCAAAGTTATGAGAAGCAGCCTATAGCATGCCCTCGTAACTTTGGGAAGTGCCATTATTACTCTGGGATATGCTCTCATAACTCTGGGATGTGTCATCATAATATCGCAGCACACCAATGTAAGGATATAAATAGCCTTCATAATGTTGTGGCATGCCCTCATAAGTCTGTGACATGCCAGCATAATGTTGCGAAGTACCTTTGTAATATTGTGAAGTGCCTTCGTAATGCTGTGTCATTCCCTCGTAACTCTGTGACATGCCAGCATAATGTTGCGAAGTGCCCTCGTAATGATGTGGCATGCCCTCGTAAGCTTAGGATGTCCCCTCACCAACCTGTTGGGGACGTACCTATGCGTTGCTCGAACTAGCTCCCCGATCACGTATCCTACGAGGACGTGCCTGCTTCTGCCTAACGATGCCTACAGGATGACCATCCGGTATATCTAATAGAGTCAGATGGGGCCCTAGCAGTGCTCGTATTAATTTTACAGTGCTCCCTAGTACCCCTGTTGGATCTCCTTCGGGGCCTTCAGATGTCTCAGTCAATTGTTCCTTCTGAATATGTAAATCCATACTCAATGACACATATAAAAGTAACAAATATAAAAATGATAATTTATGGAAAAAATGAACACTTACCACCATATTTACACTTTCACTCCTCCCACGCAAGCTATAATCGTCTACAGTTCGTGCCTGAAACCGAGGCTCTTCAAATTGATACCTTACATTTAGACATCCACTTATATTTTTTGTCGTTCTACCATTTGATACCTTACTCACAAAATACGTCATCGAGTGGTATAAATATGCTAACACTGCTTTACCCCATCCGTGTATTGTGAGCGTACCCAAATCTTCAAGAAATGGTAGCAGTCGTACGTTGATCATATTTCCCATGGCGTCAAGGAAAAAATGATCCATATAGACACAGTAAGTAAGCTCTAGTGCAGCATATCACCTGAAAATATAATTGAATATTGATACCAGCCATATTAAATAAATATTAATAATAATTAATACAGGAAAATAAATACCCATGAATAATCGACAGAAACTGTTCTAGAGCCGATTTTATCAACATGCATAAAAGTAGATCGGAGCCAAGTGAGTCTGACAGTGCTGGTGTCTCCAATGTCAGATGGTGGTTCCATACCAAGATATTCTCTAATAAGATCTTTTGGATCCAACTTTTCATTAAGATATATAGGTAAACCATCGATAGGTAACCCCAGAATCTGTGCCACATCCATTAATGTGATCCTCATCTCTCCGAAGGATAGCTGAAATGTGTTGCGTGTTGGCCACCAACGCTCAATGATACTTAAAATCAGGTCTCTATCGTGATGCTTAATACGTATAGCGTCAACAAGGTAAAAACCAAAAGCCTCCATCAAGGCCATTTGGCCTTCAGTCAACTCCCATGATGACCGTCACTCACCATGCTCTCATAATTTTACATCTGGATAATCATAGCGCTATATAATATATGTATAGATATCGTTAGTACAATATAATATATTTAACAACAATAATATTAATTATCTAACATTTATATTATCGGTCCTGCAAAAATCAGACTAGAAATGTGAGACTCTCGCTCACGTTTAATGGCCTGAGTTGTAGGTCCAGCGGGTATGCGTCCATTATTTTGACAATCTATCTTCCTTCTTTTCAGCTCTCTTTCTCCTTCTGTCTTCTGTTGAGCTCTCTCCCCCTCCGTCCTGCAAAAACTTTGCTGCCTTCACCTTCTGTAAAATCATAACCGAGAGAGTCTTCTTATAGTGAAACTATCAATGTATGCATGTGAAGAGGGAGAGAGAGATGACAAATGCTTTTTAGAGATAAGTTGTTTGATAGAGACAAGGCTATTTTCTTACATGTGAAGAGGGAGAGAGATGACAAATGCACGTGATAGCAAAATGCCAAATATATGATAGAGACATGAGAGAGAGGAGGGTTAAAGTGATATTTTAACATGATATAGGGGGAGAGAGAGATGACTGAGAGAGACGTGACAGTGAGAGACCCGAGAGAGAGAGAGAGAGAGAGAGAGAGAGAGAGAGAGAGAGAGAGACGAAAGAGAGAAGCAAGCGGGAACGAGAGAGTGAGAGAGACGAGAAAGAGAGAGAGAGAGAGATGAGAGAGAGAGAGAGAGGGGCAGAGAGATGAGAGAGAAAAAAATGATAAAATATAGAAAATGCCTATTGGATGGGCGTTTTCTCCTTGAGAAACGCCTATCTGATCAGTATTTTATATTTTTTATCTAACGTCGTTTAACAAAAAAAATATTATATTAATTTTTTAAATAATAAAAATATAAAACATCCATCCGATAGACATTTTGATGCTTTGAATGGAATTTTTAAAATATCGATGCTCTAGATAGAATTAATGTAAACTATGATGCTCTGTATGAAATTTTCCGAAAAAAATGCTAACTACAAGTCTACAATAACAACTTTGAAGTTATTGTTGTAACGACCTATTCCGTTCAAGCGGACAGCCGATTCAATGGTGCAAGTGCAATGGTCCGACCCGCTTTGCTCAGCGAAGGAGACTCATTTGAGGCAAAGGATTTCCAGACTTGGCCTTTCAGGAGTTCAGACTTAGACTTTCAAAGGCTCGCTCGGAGTATCGCTCGACCGAGACGAATCATCGCTAAGGTGGGTGGCTACGATAAACTTGTCTTTGCTTAGACATCACACTTAAAATATGGACGATATATGCTAGTCTCTAGGTGAATTACTCCTTGCATGCTAATAAAGAATATAACGCACCTAGGTAAGGGAATAATCCCATCTTGTATTGCTTGTGTTAGAACATGAAAATAAAACCTAGCGTATAAGCGGACCCTCGTATGCTAACTTTGCTTCGTGCAAGTAGACCCCGCTATGCCTCGAGTATATCGGTATATACTCTTCGTAGTGCACTGTTCATTTGTTTAACACTGCTCGTCTCCTAGATTATGTCGCTCGATATATCCCTGTATGGCTTCACTCCTTGCACTACCCCTTAGACTGTGCAAACTTAAAGGCTTATGTCCTAAAGTAGACTATACCGCTCATTTTCTTATACTTATGTTCACACAAATGCAATGATTGCCTGCTTATATGATAACTTGTACTCGTTGCCTCGATTCAATGTTTGTCACATAATTCATGCAACGACCCCAGTAACACTATTTATGTCATGTATTCATTTAGTTCTCCCGTGAAGACTATCTAATAGTCGTTCCGTGCAAGTATGAACCTGAAAGTATCCAGAACCGTTAGGTCGCCAAGGCAGTTCCCGAACCAGGGGATTTATACCATGTCAATAATTCAAGAATCATAGCTCGTGGAGTATACTTGTTCTGAATAAGAATCAAGAATCAACATGTCATTTCATGAATCCCATGAATCTAAAACCCTAGACTTATATGGTCATGGACAACTCATACACGAGGTAATAACATGGATTCCTCGGACGATCATCGGGGCACCGGGATCGTACCATCCTAGAAGGGATATGGGTATTGCGTGACCAAATCGGTAGGATGCTCTCCGGTTTGGGACGACGCAATATATTCAGTGGTCAGGCCCTTGGTAGTGCATCCTACACTTGGATAACCCGGCTGACTCCATGATCTATGGTAGTCTCTCCATGTTTGGTCGGGATGAAGGTACGCCCAATGACTCTTGCGCTACGTCTCATCTCCGTCCGAGACTATGCATCGTCCTTTATGGCTAAGCTAGTAACCTCATGTTCATATAGATAAGTCATCTTCGCTTAGCGATAATCCGTATGTGAGTCATTGCATCGTATCTAGAATCTGAAACACCTGAAGGAATATGAGTAAAGATATTTGTACATAACTGAACACTTGAACATCTTCTGTAACACACTTGAACAATCCGTGTAACTCGTGTACCTGAAATAGCATCTCGCATATGACACTTGTGTTTTCTTATGCTATTGCCCCTGAATTTCGTTATATATGCTCGTGCTTGGTTTAACTTGGTTTGCCTTGGACATGGAAGGACGAATGGTAAGTTAGTAAGTCTCGCCGTGTTATTTTATATCGCACGGCACACTGCCACATGAGTTAGGCTTTTTATTATGCCACAAAACTGATCCTAAGGCAAGACTAGAAAGATAACTTAATAGATGATGCACAGAACCTATATAACATGTTTGGATTTGTCGAGCGGGCGAGAAGCCTCCCTACCAGTGCATTCATGTACTAATAACCTCCCAGATTGCTTGTAGGGTGCGGGAGAACCTTGTTCGATACGGAAACCCCCTTCGTGCGTGCTAAGACGTGGAGTTCACTCTGGAACCTTGGAGTGTTGCGTCCGGAGCTGAAGCGCATATACAAGACATAATGTTGGAACATCGCCTATGTATTATTCCACAAATATAGCCACTTGGCACGCTTTTATCGTTTCAGAGAGAGAGAGAGAGAGAGACTTGAGCGACTTGTAATCTCGGCCTAGCACCGCTTGTAATACTTGTTCAATATCAATAAAGAGCTTATTTTACTTCTATACTTGTGTTATTCAATGCTTCCGCTTTTGACGACTCTGTGAACTTGTTACCAATCGCCTGTTCGTTCTTATTCCGCTGTACTCGGACTATTTGTGCGACTCTGTGGCTTAGGCATTTTATCGCCTGTTCGGATCATGGCCTTGCACGGGCGCAGCTTGAGCTCGTGCGATATCACATCCAGATGTGAATGATCGTCCCACGGGAGCGCTGGTGCGGTGATTCGTACCTAGCGGGGACGACCGATTACCCGCGGAAGATCGGGACGTGACAACTGTCATCTTAATGAGACCGACTATTGACTCGTGTCATCTCAAGAGTTAGATTTCAAAGCTATGCGCATGCATGAATGCATGCATGAATGCTATATAATTATTTCGATATGCATGCATTTGCACGTGAGTATTTTTTTTTCAAGTATGCATTTATGAGCGGGTCCTTTTTTGTTCAACCACAAAAACTTCGGTGATGTTCATCATTTCATCGAACATATTAGATCTGTTGTCCCACAAATTCTTTTCCCACCCTATTACAAGTGGGCTCCGGCCGGTATAAAACAAAAGGGGGGCCCACATGTAATAGAGTAGGGACATAATATGAGACATCATATCTGCTCTATTCATCTAAGGGTTGTCACATGTCAAACTATGATTTTATTTTATTATTATGATGTGATAGAAATTAAGTTAAAAAATAATTTTAGATTAACATGTGATAATTCTTGAATGAAATGATAAATATCATCCAAGTTCTGATCGATGAAAAAAAAAAAATGAACTCTTTAAAAAAGAAAAAAGAAGCAGCCCAAGTTGTGTACACAGCCCAACATAAGTAGGCCCTGGGCCTGAATATCTAGGTTACTTATTCTCACCGCGAAACACCACAATCAAGACAAGACACTCTATGGCGGGAAATAAATAGCGTCCTACTATCATCTACTAATTAGCTTCCTCCTGACGCTTCACTTACTTGCCACACAGAGAGAGAGAGAAAACAAAAATGGCTCCGAGCAAGAAGAGCGCGAAGCCCTCGGCGCCGGCGCCGGCTCCGGCGGTGACGACGTCGCCGAGGAAGACGAGGAGCGCCACCGCCGGGAAGCGCGTCGTTCCGCCGCCGGCGATGAAGCCTCCTCCGAAGAAGGCGAGGCTCACGAAGGAGAAGGGAGGCGGGAAGGAGTCCTCTCTCGCCGATTCTTCTTCGGCCAAGTCCGTCGTCATAGAAGCTTGGTGAGCGAGCGCTCTCTCCTTTAAAAATCTGATTGTTAGGGTTTCAGTAACAAATGGTCCATTTCTTGATATTATGCCCTAAAATTATTATGCATCACGGTCCTAGTTTGTAGATTGTTCGGCGTGTATTTGCGGTGAGCAATGTCATATTTATGATACAAATTGGAACTTAAGCTATTTAATTGCAGTACGTAGTGGATGGGCTTCTGCTGGAGCATAGTGGCAAGCGGAAGTGTTAATTTCTTCTTAGTTCTCCAATGTGACTTGCAGGGGTGACAGAAACTGTGTACAGAATAGGGGATGTGTATGGATCGATTTGGTCATTCTCAAATCTTTGAGAGCGGTTATGTGGGTCTGATAATGTTGCTGCACGGACACAAATAGGACAACACGTTAAGGAGCATGGCGACATGGACAAGACACCCATTTTGGTGTGTAACTGAGTGTCTGTGATGTGTCTGATACGTGTCTGATACGATGCGGCACGGACAAATTTTTTGCTGTGGTCATCACCATCATCCAAACCTTCTCCTTTTGGACTGGGTGCAAATTCTTGGCTAGAGGTTGTTATGAGCAAGAGAGGGCCATAAAACCTGTAAGGTCAGATTTACCTTATTTTAGTGCACTTTAACCTCATGCAACCAAGGAGGAACTTTTAAGTAACCCTGGGCTTAAAAAGTCTAGACAAAGAGGTATGACTGTACAAATTGCTATAAGGAAATGCATTCATTTGTATGGCACAAGCCAAAGAGTGCAAAAGACTGCTCATCCCGTTTCTGCCACACTCGATGAAATTAGAATACTAGGTCAATTATGCACTAACGTTGCAATGTTATAATAGAGCGAAAGTGATACCTCTGCATGTTGAACATTGACGTGACATGTCACTCTTGTTTGGATCTGGTGTAGAAAGGCATATCCATTCGTCCTGTTTAGGTTGGCTACTGATTATTTATGGATAGTGGTCTACAAACCTGAGATGAAATAAAATGATAACAGACTGCATTAGTCTATGCTTTGCAAAATTGGATGAGATATTTGTTGACCATTTAATGAGGCCTTTGTCCATGATATATGAGTTTTAGTTAACAATCTTCTTCCTTGGAGTATATACGTAAGTGAGTTGGGCATGTTTGCTATATAAGGCAAAAGAGGATCCAGCTGTTACTGCTTCTCGTAAGCATTGGCACACACATAGGCGGATGCAAGAATTTAAAAGAGGGGGGTCAACCTCAAATGTAAATAAAGTCTAAAATTTCGTTTAGTAAAGTTAGCTACATCGAAATATTATTTAAGGAAATTAAATATTTTGTCATGTGATTGCAAAGTTTACTAATATCATTAAATCAAGATTTGATGCATAATAATCTTAACTATTTTTTTTCATATCTATCCAGTCTTATCTCAAGTTTAGAAAAAGATTAGGAAGAAAAAAAATAAAAATTATGAAGAAAAAAGTAAAACCTGATGTAAATATGTATATAGAAATTGGAAATATCAAATTTCAGGGAGGACAAACATAAAATTGATGAATTTTTTTTAAAAGAACATGAATATTTAATTCGGAAGCAAAAATTCAGTGGGGACAACTGCCCCCGTTCGACCTCATGTAGGTCCGCCCCTGTGCACACATTACTTGGCATCTTTGTAGTGCCGAAACTTTTATGCCGGCATGCCATGTGGTTTTTCAGACACAAATTCTCCTTCGACACATTTGTCAAACAAGTTTACAATCTTATAATATAATTTTAGTTGAGACACTTCTTGGAAATATTTTTACACTTTTGGGAATTCATTTGTTATACACCTTACAAAAAGTTGCATCCCCCACCCGCGTCTCCGTCCCCCTATTTCTCCTTTTAATTAAGAGATGGACTTTAATAAGAAAGAAGTCATTGTAAACACTTGTGAAAATATAATAACCATACCATAGTGTACGCTAGCATAAGATACATGGGATTAATTTATGCGAGGACACAATATATGGTTCTCTGACCTAAATTTGTTACACTTTAGACTAGTTATTGATTAATTAGCATTAACGATAAGTGGAAGTTTAATGGCAAATCTAGTATATTTGGTACATTACCAATTTTTAGTATACATCATGTTGTGCACATGTTGGTCTCACGTAGTTGGTAATAAATATATTTATTTACTTGTGATGAGTATTGAGGTGGTTAGTTGGTAATAAATTTATTTATTTACTTGTGATGAGTATTGAGGTGGTTGCTTGGCACGAAAATAAAGATTACTGCAGGATGCAGGTTTGAGTCACGGAAACAACCTCTTCATATTTACGGGGGACAAGGCTGCGTAAATCATGACATTACTAACCCTGTGTAAGCGGGAGCCTCATGGCAACGTGACACCATTTACTTGTGATGAGTATGATATGTGTGAGTGCGTGCCATATAGCCCTAAATGCACGCTATATAATCGTGTGCACTCTTCTTATTAATAATTTGATGTATCCATTGTTGGGGAATCCCTATGTGTCATCCATGAATTGCATCACTTGTGTCTTATTAAGATTTTGCTTCATAGAAGGGCATACTTATTTTGGTTTATCTTTTTAGATTTAATGGGCGACAATCACTCAACTGCCCTCAACCTAGGACTTGAATTAGGATTCCCCTTGACACACCAAAGGTCTGAACCACTAAGCTCTCTACCTTTGGTGCTTGAGATTCTTACAACTAGGTTAGCAAACTATGAGAATGTGTGGCTGAGTTTTTCAGATCGTATTCTAGGACTCACCTTGCTGCTGAACTTTGTGTCTGCCTTAAATCAACTTCTGTGGACCATTCAATTTCCTCACCACTACCTGGTGTTACCTAGACCTTGCGATTCTTCTTGTTGAAAAAATATTTTCACGATGGGAACATGTTTTCAAATGGTACACAATTTTCTGAAATTTGGGAATTGTATGGAAAAATTGGAAGCACAATATAAGTTTTAGGGGATCATACCCCAGGAGCAGGGGAAACTCAAAGCGAGGCACTTTGGGGACTGTGGAAATATAAGGCAATGTTGGTGAAAACTTATGGAGTATTAGTTCACATAAGATGCAATTTGTAAACACTTTATTTTAAACTTAAAGGCATGCATTCAGGGAACTTCGTGGAAATATATGTTTAATGTTGTGGAAACTTATCAAGAAATCATATTGTTGGTATATGCATTTTTTTTTTCAAAAGGCCTTTGGTATTTTCAGCATGTACCTCCCACATGTTAGGCAAGCACCTAGGCATTAAAAAGGTAGCCGCTACACCGGCTTGTGTTTTTTGTGTGTGGGTGTTTATAGGGTGTTTTAGTTTTAAGCAGCTTGAGGTGGTTTCAGAGTGCACCCTTGTAGCATTATTTATACAGATACATGTTCAAGCAAGGTTCATACATACAAGTATACATTCTCTTGTTTCTATTTTTTGTACTTTAATGAATTGTTGATGTATGAATTGGTGGCACTATATACACAAATATACATATCATTAATACATATGAACCATTGTCCTTTATGATGTCTATTTGGAATTTTTTTATTCCTTCTAGAAGTTTTCTAAATATGTATTATCTATTTCTATATCAAGATAAGGTTGGCCACCTTAGCATTGCGTAAGTGCCCACCTAGCGCTAAATGTGGAAAAAATGTTACAACAATGTGCTACAAGAGGACTACATGTACAAATCTTCATTCATATTACTTGACCAGTAAAGGTGCTGATTTGGGTGTGTATAGTTAGTAGTAACATAGATGCTACTGGAAGTTTTTGTTGTCTCTATAATAACATAGATGTGGTGCTGATTTGGGTGTGTATTCACAAGTTTTTACTGGTTTGATGTATCAAAAAGTTTTTGGACTTAGGAGTTGTGATCAGTTTTAGATGCAAATCCTTCTGCGCTTACCCTACAGACATACACCCGACTCTTCTATATTACCTTTTTCTGAAAAAGATATAACCAAGGATAAATGATGTTTTTATAGATTTGAAATTTCTGAATCTATGATATGATTGGTCTTGTGAAGACATGGGGTAATGGAGCAGCTAATGTTTTAACAATCCTGTATGGTAACATCAGGTATAATGTGTTTGGAACGAAAGTGCGGAAACCGTTTCCCAAACCAAGAAGTCATGCGAGAGAACTGAGTAAAAGTACACAAACCAAACGCTAAATACAAATCGCAGACATAGAATTTTACGGTGGAAAATCCAAATGGGAAAAATCACGGGACGATCGGAGTCCAACCCTGAAAAGCTTTCACTAATGGAATAAGAAATATACCGACTCTTACAAACTTCTCACCGATCCAAACGGATTACCACAACTCTTTGGAATAGAAAATAGATCACAGACAAACGAAGAACGAAAATGACGAAAAATTACCCGAAACCGATCTCCTCTTCGAAATAGCCTTCAATCTTCTTCCTCTCATTTCAATGTTGTAAAAGCACTTTTGCCTCATTTTGCAATATTTTTGAGATATGAGATATTTTTTAGGGCTAGGAGACCTAATATATTAGCCTCAAACCTACAACTAGTTTTCTATTATATATAGGAATATACAATCCAAATCCAAATCCATTGACATATTCCTATTATGTAGGAATATCCAATCCAAATCTAAATTCATTGACATATTCCTAATATATGTAGGAATAACCAATCCAAATATATTGAGGTATTCCTATTATATGTAGTAATACTCAATCCAACTCCGGGGTATTTTCCAGATAGGTTGGGAACCACACCCACTCCAACAAATCTTCTCCTTCACAACTATGTGGAGGGGGTCGTCATTCCGACGATCCGCCTGCACTACTTAAACTTTTTCTTTGGAAGAATTTTTGTCAACATGTCTGTTCCGTTGTCATCCGTATGAACCTTCTCAAGCGCCGCTTGCTTCTTTTTAACCACATCCCGTATCCAATGATACCGGGTATCAATGTGATTGGACCGACTATGAAATGTCTGGTCTTCACAAGGTGAATTGCACTCTGGCTATTGCAAAGCAAAGGGTACTGTTCTTGCTTTAGTCCCATTTTCTGTAGCAGCTTCTTCATCCACAACAACTCCTTGCAAGCCTCCGTCGCTGCAATATACTCTGCCCTGTCGTCGACAAGGCAACACACTTCTGCAACCGCGACTGCCACGATACCGCTCCACCAACAAACATTCTCACAGTCCGAAATCGATCTCTTCGTGTCTACATCTCCAGCCATATCAGCATCAGTATACCCAACCAGCTTTGGCTCGTCACCACCAAAAGAAAGTTTCCAATTGGCAGTGTCCTGAAGGTATCGTAGAATCCACTTGACCGCACTCAATGTACCCTTCTAGGATTGGAAATATACCTGCTAACTGTGCCAATTGCGTAAGCGATGTCTGGTCTCATACACAGCATATCATATATGACTCCCCACAGCTGAGGCATATTGAAACTGCTTCATATCTTCCTTCTCGTCCTCGGTAGATGGACACTACTCCTCAGTGAACTTAAAGAGAACCGCAAGGGGGTTACTCACTTTCTTCGACCCGTCCATACCGAAACGCTGAAGTATCCGGTAAATGTACTTCTTTTGGGACAAGTGTAGCAGCTTGGACTCTCTCTCTCGGCTGATCTCCATCCAAAGAATAGTCTTCGCTGCGGCCAAATCCTTCATAGAGAAGGCCGCGCTCAGTTGGTGCTTGAACTCCGCTATCCTAGTGGCATTCCGACCTACCAGTAGTATATCGTCAACATAGAGCAGTAAAATGATGAAATCATCCTCGACAAAGTACCTCACAAATACACAGTGATCCGTCGTCGTCCGTGCATAACCATGCTCACCCATAAACGACTCAAACTTCCTGCATAACCATGCTCCCCCATAAACGACTCAAACTTCCTGCATAACCATGCTCCCCAATAAACGACTCGAACTTCCTGTACCACTGCCTCGGAGCCTGCTTCAGACCATACAAGTTCTTCCTCAACCGACAGACCAAGTGTGACTTGCCCTTCTCACAGAATTCCTTTGGCTGCTCCATGTACAACTTCTCCTCAAGATCGCCGTGGAGGAATGTCGTCTTCACGTCTATCTGCTCGATATTCAAGTCGAAACTGGCTGCTAATGCTAGCACCACCCGAATAGACTACTTGACGACTGACGAAAAGATCTTATCATAATCTACGCCTTTCCGCTGATCTACCAGCCTCGCTTTGTATCGAGGGCGAGTACCATCATCTGTCTGCTTCACTCTGAATACCCATCAATTTTTCAAAGCCTTCTTGCCCTTTGGCAACCGCAGCAGATCATAAGTGGAGTTGGCCTGTAAGAAACCCATCTCCTCCTGCATAGCCTCCATCAACTCCTGTATGTGTTCGTCTTTCATAGCCTCTACAAAACTTTCGGGCTCTCCCCCGTCAATCAGTAGCACATACTCACCCGGTGAGTATCTTGTAGATGGCCGACGCTTTATATCGCTCCTCCTCAACGGAACAACTGGTATTGACTGTATATCAGCAGCCTTCTCCCCTTTAGGAATTGCCTCCTCGGCATGCTCATCCTCCTGAGGGTTACCCTGACCACCATCAGCAGGCTGATGATCAAGGTTGGGAGCAATTCCATGTATTATCTCCTCCATAAGTGGATCATCTGCGATGTCCTCTGGAAACTGCTCGAAACGAAATGGCTTAACTCAGGCAAATCCTCAGCCTCAGAAGGCATCTCGGAATCTTGAGTGTTGGTCATGGTCCGATCCTCGACGAAAATCATGTCTCTGCTTCTGTAGAGCTTTCTTCCCACTGGATCGTAGAGTCTATAACCAAATTCATCTCGACCATAGCCGACAAAGACGCATTGTCTCGTATTTGGCTCAAGTTTGGATCTTTCGTCCTTCGGTACATACACGAAGGCCTTACAATCAAACACTCGCAGGTGATTGTATAACGACTTTTTGCCGTACCATGCTTTGTCAGGCACTCACCCTGTAAAGGAGCACTAGAAGATAAATTAATAACATAAACAGTTGTGTAAAGTGCCTCACCCCAATAGCTGTCCGGCAAGATTGCTTCTGACAACAAATACCGCACCCTCTCCATCAGCGTCATGTTCATGGGCTCCGCTACACCGCTGAGCTGCGGTGTCTTTGGTGGAGTCTTCTGGTGTCGTATCCCTTGCTCTCTGCAATAAGCATCAAAGGGACTGATATACTTGCCGCCATTATCCGACCGAACACATAGCAGCTTCTTGTCCGTCTTCCTTTCCACAGAGACCTGAAACTCTTTGAAAGTGGGCAACACCTGATCCTTAGTCTTTATGGCATAGACCCAAACCTTCTTGGAACAGTCATCAATAAATGTTACAAAATAAGAAGCTATCACCAATGGATTTTAGCTTCATAGGACCGCAAACATCCGAGTGAATAACTGGAGCAACGCCGGCTTCCTTGAACTTGGGTGACTTTGGAAAGACACTATATTTTCCTTCCCCGCCAAACAGTGCATATATCTCTCCAATTTTGTAGACTTTAGTCCTAGAATCACCTTCTTGTTCACCAATTAGCTCATTCCCTTCTCGCTGATATGGCTGAGCCGCCAGTGCCACAACTCAGTAGACGTATCAGTAGCTGCGTTCACCTCCTGTGCCTCATGTGCGCTCCCTTCCATATAATAGAGTCCGGACTTCTTACTTCCTCTGGCAGTCACCATCGAACCTCTGGAAAGCTTCCACTGACCGTTCCCGAAGAGGTTGAAGAAACCCTCTTCATCTAACCTTCCAACCGACACCAGGTTGAAACGGATATCAAGGACATGACGAACATCTTTGAGAACAAGAACTGCACCCGTCTTTGTCCTCAAATGAACAGCTCCAACGACAACATCTTTCGACATCTCCGTTGTCCATCTTCAACACTCCACAGTCGCCTGTTGTGTAAGTAGCAAATAGTGCCCTGTTGTGTAAGTAGCAAATAGTGCCCTGTTGTGAGATACGTGCGCTGAAGCACCTGAGTCCATCAGCCAAGAGTTGTTATCGCAGACGAGGTTCATAACTACCTCATCACCTACAATGATCACGTCGCCTCCATGTGCCGAGGCCGCCGCTGAAGTGTTCTCACTTTGCTTCCACTTGTCGCCCTTCTCTCTCTTCCAAGCGAAACAGTTTCGCTTGATGTGGTCCTTCTTGCCATAATGGTAACACTCCGAGTCCTCGTACCGACCCTTGGACTTGTCCCTGCTCTTGTCTCTGCCACCACCTGGACCCCTGCCCTTGCTCCTTCCGCAACTCTCTGAAACTAGCGCCTCTGAGTGGAATGTGGATGAAGTTTCCTGAGAACGTCTCCGTATCACTTCATTCAGTACCCTGCTCTTGACAAACTCCAGACTGACCACGCCAGCGATCATAGACACTCGTACGGTTTTTCACGAGTCTGGCAATGTACACAGCAGCCATATTCCCTGAACCTCGTCGTCGAACTTGACTTCCATCGAGGATAACTGGTCCACCATGTCCTGGAACTCACTCAAGTGATCCGTAAAAGACGCATCATCTTTGTACCGCAGACCCATCATCGTTCGGATCAGGAACAACTTGTTTACCCCCGTCTTCTTCGCATACAAATATTCCATCTTATTCCACAGCATCTTCGTGTGCTCAATATTCACAACGTAGTTGTATACATTCTCGTCAACGAACTGCCGTATGTATCCACATACCTGTATGTGCTCGAATTTTCAGTCCTCTTTGAATTAATCACTGGACCTCTCGGACGCAAATACTGGAAGATGCAGCTTCTTGATGAACATCAAATCCTTCATCTTGCTCCGCCAATAATGATAGTTGGTACCGTTCAGGTTTACCATGCGCACCGGCTTCATATCCATCTTTTCTTCCTGGTTTGCCTGTCAATTCCTGACCTCTCTGAACTCTAGAACCTGACTCTGATACCACTTTGTTGGAAACGAAAGCGCGGAAACCGTTTCCTAAATCAAGAAGTCCTGCGAGAGAACCGAGCAAAAACACACAAACCAAAACCAAACACAAATCGCAGACACAAAATTTTACGTGGAAAACCCAAATAGAAAAACCACGGGATGATCGTAGTCAAATCCTGAAAAGTCTCCACTAATGGAATAAGAAATACACCGACTCCTTACAAACTTCTCACCGATCCAAACGGATCACCACAACTCTTTGGAATAGAAAATAGATCATAGACAAATGAACAACGGAGATGACGAGAAAATAATGACCCGAAACCGATCTCTTCGAAATAGCCTTCAATCTCTTCCTCACTCCTTCCAATGTTGTAAAAGCACTCTTGTCTCCTTTTGCAATATTTTTGAGATATGAGATATTTTTTAGGGCTATGAGACACCTAATATATATATCCTCAAATCCACAACTAGTATTTCTTTTATATATATGAATACCCAATCCAAATCCAAATCCATTGACATATTCCTATTATATGTAGGAATATCCAATCCAAATCTAAACACATTGACATATTCCTATTATATGTAGGAATGTCCAATCCAAATATATTGAGGTATTCCTATTATATATAGGAATACTCAATCCATCTCCGGGGTATTTTTCACATAGGTTGGGAATCCCACCCACTCCAACAGAATGTTCTTGTTTCTGCATGAATTTGGAAACCTGGTAAATTTCTGGTGTCATATAGCTGTCTCTATCAAATGGCCATACTTCTCGACTATGTCAAGCACTTTGCTAAGTCTTTGTTGCACAAGAACCTAGGGAGCACCGAAATTTCTAATATGTGCCATGTCCATATTGTGTAGGTACCGTTCACAACACAAATAGTGCCCCGTCGCTGTGCCTTATTTTGTCGTATTGTGTTCGTTGCCCAACAAAATAGAGTAGAATGTGTTTCTTACGGTTAAGATTAATTAGATTAGATTTAGGATTAGATAGTAATTAGATTTAGGATTGGATTTTTTCTCCTCTAAGGATACATATTTCTTCTCCTACTTCTATACAGATATGAATCCGTTTTCCATTTATATATATTCATAGTTGTATTGCTCTTTTACAATATCCAATAATAAAATTAATATTTGTTGATTTGTTTCTTGGTATCAGAGCCTTGTTTCATGAGCCTGCCATCGTCAATACGTCGTCATCATCTCTTTTTCGGTCTTCAGCTTTGCTCTCAAGTGGTGCTGTTGTTTTAACAGGTTCAGTAATTGATCCTCTATAGTTCTCGTTATTCAAAGACTAAGACGTGACCAGAGAATAGCAAAGGAAGTTCTTTGTTTTTTTAAGCAAAAAAAGAAAAAAAATCTTCTGTGCTCACCTTAGCAAAAAGGTGCGGAGCACAAAGGTTCTGTGCTCATCTTAGCACAAAAGTTTTTTTTTCTTTCTTTCTTGCTTATTATTATTATTATTATTATTATTATTATTATTATTGGTTGATTTGTAAAAACAAAACAAAACAAAAACAGAAAAAATGCCTTCATCTGATTAGTTTCAATATTTTCTTCCGACTTCCATTGATTTTTCGTTGATCTCTTCTCATGATTGGGCTGAGTGGGCTGCCTCAGTCTGCACCACTCTACGTGGTCGTCGTCTTCTCGGTCATCTTGATGGTTCTATTCCAAGGCCTTCTGATCCTGTCGCCGATGATAAAGCTGAGACTCGAAATACTGTTCGTGTCGCTCAGGACACTTAGGACGTCCACGATGAGCGGATCGTTGCTTTTATCATTTCTTCTGTTGATCGATCACTTCATCCAGATCTTTAGGATATCTCGTTCGCTGCTTTATTATGGGAAGTTTGTTCAGTCGAGTGGTGCTTGGGAGTATCAGTTGATCACCCAGGCATCGACCCCCAGACAGGGGATAGCACTATTCAGGAGTTCGCCAAACTGATGCGGGATTACTGGCGAGAGCTACTAAAATTGGAGGGTACTGGTCTCGATTCTGTACGCGTGCGCACTTGTCGAGAACGTCGACAGCTTTTTCAATTTTTCATGGCCTTGCATCTCGAATTTTAGTCCGCAAGCGGCCCGATCATTCAGAATAATACCATCCTAGATGCTGCCATCTCTGAGTTTACAACTGAGGAGACTCGTCTGCGTTCTCTTTCTACTGGTATCTTTACACCGACTTCAGGTTCTGAGGCTGTTCTTACTGTTGCTCCCACTTCTCTTCGTCCTTCATGTACCTATTGCGGAAAACTTGGTCATTCCACTGCCACTTGTTATGCTCGTCAGGGATCTGGTAAGATCTGTGCTCACTGCCAAAAGTCTGGACACTCAGTGAATCATTGTTTTTTGCTACACCTACATTTAAAAACTCAATTACTCGAGCGGATGAAGGCAAAAGGTTCTTCCTTGTCTCGTTCTCCAGTACCTCAGGCTCACATTGTTGATAGTACTCAGACATCGACATATATTCAGCATCGTCTTACTCAGAGCTCCAGCTCTAGCGCCAGCCTGCTTCCGCTAGCTTCTCTGCATGTGCCTTTTTTGTTTCAACTGGCCGGAATGAAGTTGGAAGCACTCAACATGGCCCACCACAAGCAATGGTCCCACAATATAGCCAAGTGCCGGCTCAGATGCCCCTTCCTTCCTCTCCAGTCATGTATCTTATCCCATTTTGGTACATGGCTTACCCAAGTGATTATGCATACCAACAAGGTGTTTATAATATCCTCAAATGACATCACATTACTACAATAAGATGTACGGAACAACTTCATCATCTACTGTTGGCCCGCAAGTGTATCTTTAACCCTACATGGGATACGCCATGCAAAATCCGAGGGCAGGCAGGCTTTCAGTCGCCAATGTAGGCCCATCGTCCAACGTACGCACAGTATCCTACAGTCCGCGCAGAAGGATCCTACGCTCTCTCACTGCGCTACAACTTCCACCTTCAGTCCCCATCGCATGCAAGACAATCCGTTAATAACGCAGATTTCAGTTTTAGAAAGGCACTATATGATTTCAGTTGATCAGTTGGCAGATTTTTTTTTTTTTTACAAAAGTCATCCACACTGTGATTTCTGTTTCTATTGGACAAATTCATGTTGTTTGACCTACCATGAGTTTGAAGGAGGGCGTTAAGATTAATTAGATTTGATTTAGGATTAGATACTAATTATATTTAGGATTTGATTTCTTTCTCCTTTAAGGATACATATTTCTTCTCCTACTTCTATACGGATGGATATGAATCCGTTTTCCATCTATATATATTCATAGTTGTATTGCTCTTTTACAATATCCAATAATAAAATCAATATTTGTTGATTTGTTTCACTTACCCTTCTTTATCAAAGATAAAAGTTGCCTTCCATTGAACGTCTCAATCATAAACTAACTGATCATTTCTTGGTAATCAATGATTTCAGCTGATCTTAATCTTCTATTACAAATGTAGTACAACTTCTGAGGGTTATTCTGGTCCTAAATACTATCAATGAATAATCAACTTTATATCCAAACTGCATTCTGATTGAAGTTAAAAATGAAGACAGACAAAAACATCTCAAGAAAATGTAGATGTAGTTGGTTCAACTAGTCTACCCACGTCCAAGGGAGGAGAGAGTGATCCTCTGTAGAGAACAGAAAATACTATGCTTTTGTTAGCTATTGATAGAAACATTACGAGAAACCAGCGAAGAAAGTTACTTCACAAAGTTTAGAAGAAGCACAGATAGACATGCATAATGCCATGTTTTTCTATAAGTTAAGGCACCAATTCCCTATAGGCATGATACACCACCATAGCCTAATGTAAGATCTTTAGATCCACTCCTGTTTGTTGATGGGACATTGTATCTGGCCGAGTCCTATTGGACTCAAATAAATGGCAAACTTTACCAAATTATAATGGGCATCTTCACAGGTGAATCTTAAATCTTGCCTTCTCCAGCTCCAGTATTTGATTGTCAAATAATGAAGCTATGTTTCCTGTAACTAACGACCCTTTTTCTTCTCAACATTTAGTTGGGCGGGCGGGGGGTGGTTGTAAATATACTTCTATATATCTGTCTTATTTATCATTCCCTTCTCTTCATTTGTTCTTTGAACTAAAGTGCGGCTTCTTTCAACATATTTGTTTATCATGTTTTTGACAACATTGGCAAATTATCTGCAATCTTCTACTGTTTGTCTTGTATAGTTTTAATCTTTTTAATAATTGCTGTGGAACTACATTTGCAAGGGTAACCTGCTATTTGTTTATCTACACTTCCCTTGCACAGATATCAAAGAAATTATGTTATCTTACCTGCAAATGTTAATATATTATAGTGACTTTCTTATGGCATCTTCTTTAAAGGTTTAGAACAATCTCATTGTATCCTTTATGACAATATGCCATTATCATGTTTCTCTCAATATGAGACAACCTCTCTTTGCCCGAGAATAATCTCAGTTTTCACGATTATATCTATGCTATCAGTGAAAAGTTCCCCCTCTCCCTTTTCAGCAAGCAATGTAATTCATTCAAGACACGGGCCAATATGGTGAAGGCAGGCCTGGAGAGTGCTGTAGCTGGTATTGCTGTAACAATTAATCCTGACAAGGTATGTTCCCGAAGAGCTCAAGTGTAATTTGCTTATATCTTCAGGGGAACCGACCGACAAATGATACTAACTGTATATCCATTTTAGGTACTGGTCTTTCTTTCAGATTTTTACATTGTAAATTACATTCCAAAAAAAAAGAAACGAATCAGTGGTACAAATTACAGTTAACATGTTGGACACGATCATGCTCAAGGGGTGATTTAATAATTTTATACTATCACTGGTTGTCGTCAATGCTTATCTTTTCCTTGGTCAATTAGACTTTTTATGTAATGCATGTAGCTGTCGGTAACTATGTTATCTTCTTGCATGTGTATATCATTGTTGATAAAATTAAATACCAAACTTCTTGCCATCTTTATTCAAGTTAGATGGTTTGTCTATTTGGTTACAGCCACGTCGGGGATGCTTTGAGATTCGTGATGGAAGTGGCGAAGTTTTTATCTCACTTCTGGTAAACTTTGTTTCCAACACATCAACTTGCATAAACACTTCATATTCTTAGGCTGTTTGTTCTTTTTCATCAGTGTCATATGAGTGAATCATCTCCAGAGTTGCTATATGTGAACTGTTTAACTCTTTGAACATGCATTTAAAGTGTTGCTTTTGGAACATCTGTTATTCCAGGAATATAAACTTGTAAGCTACCATTGTTCCGAGATCATCTTTAATGCTGGCACATCAGTTTTATTTCCATACTACAAAAATAGCACAAAAACGGATTGTGATATTGTGTTGGTAGTGGTGTGCGTATCCAACCAAAACAACATATCCACAATACAACTAAGCATTAAAAAAAAAAACTAAAAAAAAAACGAAACAACCGCACAAGGCCGTTTAGGGCCGAACATGCTTGCCTAGGCGTCGAATAGGGCCAAACATGGCCGAACGGACGCCTAGGACCGCTAAACATGAGGTTTTCGGTGCGGCGGTCGGCCGCCTAGCGCCTAGGCGGGTAGTGGCTATCAAGGGGAAGGTTGGTGGTGTTTTTGGGTAACATAAGGAGGCGGAATTGGGGTGGTTGACGGCTGGACGGAAAAAGGAAAGCTTGCAACAAAGGGAGAAGTAGGGAAGAAGTAAACTAGGGTTAGGGTCTTAGGCTGCATTTGCGAACAGAGTTAAAAAAAATTGGGGTTTGGTGGAGTTGACCAAAAATCCAAATCACTTGTGCAGTTTGGTAGCATTTTGAAGTTTGGGTAGACTTGCAAGGGACAGCTCCAATTGGATTTTTCATCCTAAACTTCAAAAGGAAAGAATTCTCTTTCCTCTCCTATCAAACCTACCTCCTCTCTCTCTCTCTCTCTCTCTCTCTCTCTCCCCTTTGAAAAATAAAGGGAGAAGTAGGGAAGAAGTAAACTAGGGTTAGGGTCTTTGGTGTTGGGAATCAAGTTCGCTGAAGGGGGGCAGAGTTCAGTCCAAACTCGGTCCCTGGCCGAGTTCGGGCCGAACTCGGTGTAGTGTTCAAGAACCTTTGAACCGAACTCGGTCCGAGTTCGGTGTCGGCGGCGACTGCTCGGGTTTTGGAGTTTTTATGTTATATTTTGGACCGTTGGATGCTAGTGGACGGCTGGATCTTATGGTTGGCTATTTTTAGGGTTTCCTAATCCTAAAATAGGTTTCTCATCCTGTAAACATGGAGGAGGGTGGAGGCACAAAGAAGAAGCACAAGTTGGAGATTCGGGGTGCTCGTCCATAGAAAATCTAAGAAAAAGTCCGTGTTTTGCTCTTAGGAATTCGTCATCCAAGACAGAAGGAAGAAGGAGATCTAATCGATGAGTCGTCAATTTCGGTTAGGGAGATTGCTACGGGTTGGTGAGTGATTTCAATTGTAATCTTCTGTTTTTCTTCTTGAGTGCGGTGAGGGGGTTAAACCTATTAGGGCAAAGGGTTTCAACATTAGTTTTTTGCAATCTTGTAATTTTATCTGAGTTATAAAGGTTGGGATTTGTCCAGGTGACGTAGTCACCGCCATATACTTGTCTACATCTGTGCTTGGTGTTCGTAGATTGGTTGGTCATATCAGGTGGGTTGGCAAAACGCTTCCGCGACGCCCCCAACACGTGGTATCGGAGCGAGGTTCTTCTCGAGAGGGAATATGCAACTATGTCTACGGAGCAGATGAACACGTATCATCACCCTTACAGAAAAAAACTGGGCAATTTGGAAGCCAAGGCTGGAGGATCTATTCTGGTGTAAGGACTTGCATGGTCCGTTGGAGGGCGACAGCTCAAAGCCGACTGACAAAGGTGCTGATGACTGGAAACGACTGGATCGGAAGGCTGTTGGATTCATCCGCTAATGGCTGGACGACTAGGTGTTTCATCACATGTCCATGAAGAGTTCTGCAAAAGCATTTTGGAAGAAGCTGCATTCGTTGTTCGAAAGGAAGACGGCTGGCAACAAGGCGATTCTGATTCGTTAACTCGTCAACTCGAAGTACACGGAGGGTGCATCGGTGGCACATCTGAACGAGGTCAGGGTATCATCAATCAGCTATCTGCGATGAAGATGGTGATTGAGGATGCGCTTCAGGCCCTTCTGCTTTTGAGTTCTCTGCCGGAAAACTGGGAGACGGTGGTGTCGGTGAGCAATTTCGTTCCTGATGGAGTTGTCACGATGGAGGCAGTCAAAAGCAGCTTGTTGAACGAGGAGATCCGACATAAGCAAGTGGAATCGTCGCATTAGTCCGCTTTGGTGGCTTCCTACGGAAAGGGAAGACCCAAGTCACTGGCGAGGACAAGAGGGAGTTTTCGGGATCTTGCGGCTGTGGACCGCAATGAGGGCTGCTATCACTGTGGTAAAATGGGTCATATCAATATGAACTGCATGAAGCTCAAAGCTGAGAAGGCTAAAGGCAAGGATGATTAGGAGGATCTCACGACTATGGGAGATCTCTTCATCGCAGCAACCGACGTAGAGGAACCTTGTGGCATGTCATAATGACGACTGGATCATGGATACGGGAACGTCGTATCACGCTACTCCATATAGGAGGATCTTCACGTCATATCGCGGTGGCAGGTTTGGACGTGTGAAGATGGGCAACAAAGGGACGACTAACAGTTGTAGGCATCGGTGATGTGGACTTGACAACAAAGCTTGGTGAGAAGCTCGTTCTCAAGGATGTGCTACATGTACCAAGTTTACGCTACAACTTGGTTTCGGTAGGGAGGCTGACGGATGATGGCTGTCGCAGTTTGTTTGGGGACACAGATTGGATGCTAACGAAGGGTTTCCAACAGCTGGTTTGAGGAGATTTGTGTTGTGGCATGTACAAGCTCAAACCGCTGAGGTGTACATGCAGGCCACAGACACCGGATGGAGGCTCGAGGGGTATTCAACAGGAGGTGGATCGTCGAAAACTTGTCTTGAGGGGCTTCGAGATACTTTGAGGGATACAGAGGATTCGGTTCGTTGAGACAAAGCGACGAATGATGATGAGTCAAACATTGAGGGTCAGTCTGTCGGTCCCATGACAGTTGGTCGGTCTCCAGGTAGGGGTTGCTTCACGGATCCGATTTTGGCGACGGGTGGTTTGCCAAAACTTCACGGAGCGACATTGGTTTCAGCAGTTTGAGGCCAAGGAGGAGATCAAGGTTTGTAGCAAACTCAATCTGAGGCAGGAGCATCATCATTCACACAATTCAGGGAAAGCTGTGGGTCATCGACAACATCCACAGTACGTGATGTTCTGCTCAAGGACGTATGTGTATGGAGGAGGTTCAGGTTTGGACACGAAGGTGGGCAGATTCAGGATTTCGAATCTCGGGAGAATCATACCGTCCACTTGGTTGGGCCAGCCAAGGGTGAAGAAGCTCGTCGGAACGTTAACACGTTTCGGTGGAAGACGGAAGTCGGGGACATGCAGCCAAGACTCACGGTGAGGCTGATCGTTAGGGACTTCGGTCTTGACCGTGTCATCGATATCGGCAGGATCCCAGTAGTGCAGGAGGTGTTATGCATGACAGTTAGCGTCGACGTGATGTCGAGGAGCTGGATATGACGGAAGATGCAAAGCAACTCGGGAGATCGGAGATCGGTGGCATGGGGGAGCAGGATTTCTGTCGCGGGACGACATGCATGGAGTCCAGTTGAGCCATGGAGCCGACACCTCTCATCAGACTGGAGGGAGAGATTGTTGGGAATCAAGTCTGCTGAAGGGGGGGGGGGGGAGGGCAGAGTTCGGTCAGAACTCGGTCCATGGTCGAGTTCGGACCAAACTCGGTGTGGTGTTCCAGAATCTTTAAACCGAACTCGGTCCGAGTTCGGTGTCGTCGGCGGCTGCTCGGGTTTTGAAGTTTTATGTTATATTTTAGACCGTTGGATGTTAGTGGATGGCTGGATCTTATGGTTGGCTATTTTTAGGGTTTTCTAACCCTAAAATATGTTTCTTATCCTATAAATAGGGAGGAGGTTGGAGGCACAAAGAAGAAGCACAAGTTGGAGATTCGGGGTGCTCGTCCATAGAAAATCTAAGAGAAAGTCCGTGCTTTGCTCTTAGGACTTCGCCATTCAAGACAGAAGGAAGAAGGAGATCTAATCGAGGAGTCAACTTCGGTTAGGGAGATTGCTACGGGTTGGTGAGTGATTTCAATTTTAATCTTCTGTTTTTTTTTCTTGAGTGTGGTGAGGGGGTTTATCTATTTGGGCAAAGGGTTTCAACATTAGTTTTTTGTAATCTTGTAATTTTATCTGAGTTATAAAGGTTGAGATTTGTCCAGGTGACGTAGTCACCGCCATATACTTGTCTTTATCTGTGCTTGGTGTTCGTAGATTGGTTGGTCATCTCAGTTGGGTTGGCAAAACGCTTCCGCGACGCGTCCAACACGTGGTATCAGAGCGCACGTGTTCTCAACACTAGACTGCATTTGCGAACAGAGTTTAAAAAAACCGGGGTTTGGTGGAGTTAAGGACCCAAAATCCAAATCACTTAACTCGTGCAGTTTGGTAGCATTTTGAAGTTTGGGTAGACTTGCAGGGGACAGCTCCAATTGGATTTTTCATCCTAAACTTCAAAAGGAAAGAATTCTCTTTCCTCTCCTATCAAACCTACCTCCTCTCTCTCTCTCTCTCTCTCTCTCTCTCCCCTTTGAAAAATCTACAATCCATGTCCATCTTGTGCAACATCTTCTCCTGCCCTTTTAATTGCGGGGTTGGCAATTTAGGGGTCTCTATTAATATGGGTGAAAATTAAAAAAAATTGGTTATGAAAATATGAGACGGATACTTCTTTGTTGATTTATCGTGTTTATTAATAAGATTGTTTTTTTAGATTTCTAAAAATGCAAATCTACACAATGCTCCTCCTTGTAACAGTCCTCAAGATCATGTGGATAGAGTGCCCTAATTTCATATATAACTAGGACATCTAAAATAAGCTCCATACCTTAATGCTCAAACATTAACATTAAACTCCAGCTAACTTGAGTGAAGCTTCATAACTTGAAACCCCAATTTCAAAAGCCCAAACTGTGAACTAGACTTCAACTCCATTTCTTCAACTCCATTTTACAAAAAAAAAAATGTTCTTAAACTAGGACTTAAAGGCTCCACAACCTTTACAGTTTACATGCAATCCAGAATTAGGAATTCAGAACTTAACGAAACTTAGACTTGGACGAAAACCTCAGAGTTGACCTCAGACTCAGACTCGGATAAAAGCAAATAAATAGACTAGATACTCTGAAACTTGCCACAATCTCCATCAAGCAGATTCTGATATTTTACTTGAAAATGGCTCAAAAATGAAATGCAAGAAACTATTCAGTATTTAAGGATTAATACAACATTTAGTTAGTCCTGCTGGGTTTGTATCTCGCATTCAGTTGAGCACTCAAGGTTCGCAAAGGTATATCATAAAGTTTAGTTCCACATCGGATAGAAAGTTGGAGGATGAATTATAGTTATATGGGATTGGTCTAGGACTTAACAAAGGATTTCTCTTTTAACTTGTATGGGCTATAAGTCCAATATTGTACATCATGGATCAACTCCAGTTCGGGTTCGCTACATTCCCAACCAAGTCCTGATGCTATCTTATCTTTTTATTGTAAGTTCTTTCTGCCTGCAATACTATATATAACCATCTTTGACGAACACTTGTGCTGTCAAAATAGGCTCAGCTCAAGTTGAGTAGGCTCTACAAAAATTTCTGACAGGGTTATGAACTTATGCCTTCTTATAACTTGGCTTCATCCTGTTGGCCATCTTAGAGTTGCCAAATTTCTTGGCCAGAAAGATATTACAAGGGACTTGAACGTCTGTTGAGTTGGCATGTAGGGAAGTTGTCTTATAATTTTTTAAGCTCATTCTTCCGAGGATCAACCCTGTAAAATTGGTGACTCAAGTCTTAATGTATTTGATAACTGGTTAACTAGGAGACAAGGCATCAATTGTAAAAATTCTTGTCAAAGACTTGAGTAGGTCAGCCAGAATACTGCTACTTAGTCAATCTTAGTAATTACAGTTTTAGTCTTCTGCTATTGATCCAACAGTAATTACATCCCCGAGCTAAAAAGCTAGAATGTTCTCTCTCATAGGGGAAAGTTTTAATTAAACAACTACTGTTCTTTGATTCTTGCAAATGCTAATTTGTCTCAACTTATATGTAGTCAACCACTACAGCAAAATAATACCGTTTCTTCACTATAATTTTCTAGAATAGATTTGTATGTTGTCAATGAAGTTTACTATAGAAATTGTGGTCCTCCCAAAAGTACCACTTCATTATGAAGTACGAGAGAAAGATACTCAAATTACCACCAACCATATAAATATATGTATATCAGGTAATTGATACAACTTGATAATTAACTTAAGTTGGCACTTTTTCCTGGATGTTATGTAGGACATGAAACGACCCTTTAAATCAATGAAGGACCTCGACATGGACAAGGTTATTGAGGACATCATCCAGAAGATCAATTGAATGTGGAAGCTTAGCGAGCTTCATTGGTCGTCACAAATCCTGAAACCAGTGCTTCCTTTTGGTGATCTTTAAAGTTTGCACATGATTTTGTTGAGCTATTTTTATACAAGCATGTGTACTTCTCTAAAAGCAACTGCAGTAATTGGGTTAAATCAACTCATAGGGGGTGATTTTAGTGTTACTCTTATCTGATTGTCTTACTTTTATCGAAAGATGATACTTGCTATGCTCAAAATTACTGTGGAAACTGTAGACTCGACTGTAAGTCTGGATATCAGCTTTTTGATGTTTTGTTGCATGCTGTGGCTTATCTGGTAAAACAGTGAACGAAGTTGAAAATGCAATAGCAAATTTATGTTTCTGATATATCCCCAAGTTTTCGGAGAACTGTAGGCAAATGTTTTGAGCAAAGTCTCTATTCATCTATACCACCTGATGCTTGGGTTGGACAATGTTACCAAATTAATTTTAACTTGGAAGAGTATACAATTAATCAATTATTATCGTGTCCTGTGTCCGTGTCTGTAGTGATATTGTGAAATTATTCACACTCAGGCATGGTTGCTTGGTCCTCATGAGTCCAAGTGGACGTGCCTATAAATGTTGTCTATTCTTGCGCACCTTCTCATCAGACCCAGGTTCCGGGGCTACAGAGCAATCTTTAACTGTGCCCGTGCCAAGAAAGGGACTTGTCGCTAGAGATGAGCATTATGAACCAAACTGAATAAGAATTTGTTTCGGTTTGAAAAAAAATTGCTTTGGTTTCGGTTCTTAAGTATTAAAATTATTTATTCGGTTTTGAATTTCAGTTTAGGTCAAAACCGAAAATCAAATAAATTTTTTGCAATTATTACATACCTCAATTTTATGATTAAAAATATGTATATTTTGAAAACAATAATTTTATTATGTTTTTTCAAGACAAGTTTTGATAATTTAATAACTAGTCCAATTTTGGATCAAACTTTGAAATACAATAAACATATGTAACAAAATTATAAATTTTAAGATAATCGTAATTCTAATTTTAGATTCGGCACATTAAACAATAAAAATAGTTCAACATAACAAATTGAATAAACCAAATCATTTTGATGGTTCAGTTTTGAGATTTTTGTATTTTTAAAATTTTAGTTTATTTAATTTTGATTATTTTGATTTGATTGAAATCGAATAAATCGAATATTTATTTTTTATTTGTCATCCTCTACCCGTACTGATAGGCTGTCGCCCCCTACCCGTACAGATAGGCTGCGAGCCGCGACCGTGCTTGGTTCCATCTGCTCGTGACCTAACCAATGATTAAAAAAAAAAAAATGAGTAGCTTAACAAGTATAAGTTAGTATGAACCCTAATAATTAAGGTTAACCTGCCAAAATCCAATGCATACATATCAGTCTTTTGTGGCCTGGCCGTCGCGATGTCCATGTCCATGTCCAAGTTGTTGGCTGTGTGGTTAAGGTCTGCTCGCCCACCCCCAACCGTCACCTATTACTCCACCGAAAACATCTCCTGTGATATATTTATTGATTGATGGCTAACCCGACCCGCTCCGAATAAAAACCCATTTTAATATTTCTTTCCGAGATCCCAATAAATAGAAAGAGAAACAGACACTGGGGCTTCAACCTTATTTTTTCTTCTTCCTCTCTCTCTTGAATCCAGCGGTGAGGATGAAGGTAACCGTTGTTTCTCGCAGCGGCAGGGAAGTAATCAAGGGCGGGATTGATATCAAAGATTCGGTATATATATATATAGATTTTTTTTTTCTCCGTTGTTGTTTGTATTTTAATTTCGCATGAGTGGATCTAAGTCTTTTTTTGGTTGTTATTATTTCTGGTAATTTCTGCAGGCCTCTGTTAATGACTTGCAAGAGGCAATCCATGCCAAAAGTAAGTTGCTACAGAAATTTAAACCGTTCCTCCTTTTTTGGGTGGTATGATATCTATTTACTGCAATAAGTGAAGCCCAATGTAGGAATGCCTATTTCTGCAGCTGTTTGTCTGCAGTCGAATCTTTCTGTTATTTAAACTATAGAATAATTGTATCGGAATAATATAAACATCAACTCTCAGAACAACCCAGGTTCTACTCTAATCTACGCATTTTAAGCAGATTTTATAAAATATTATACTGCTGTCCACGCGGGGTTTGGTAGAGTTAATACTCCAAATTACTGAACTGTGGTGCATTTTTCGAGTGTTCCTGGAGTTGAACAAACTTCATTTCAGACTCCAAAACAACATCAAAACTAGAGCTAGCAAAAGTCCAAGTCTAGGGGGCTTTTTGTGATACCTCCATTCTAGACTCTATATTCTTATATTACCAGCCCCCCCCCCCCCCCCCCCCCAGCCAACACACACAAAACTCTAATATTTACTCTAAACACCAAAACATCTCCTAACTTGAATATAACTCCAATTTTCTCAATGAACTTTCGTCACTTCAAACCCCAATTTTAAATCTACAAACTCTGAAATGAACCCAACTCCATTTGAGCAAACTTTGATCCGAAACTAGGCTAAATGTCCATTTGACTTGTAATAGAATGTTGGAATAATTCACCATGAACCCTTAAATTGGACTTATTCTATGTATGGATGACTCGTTATTGATAAAACATCCAAATATACAGCTTGGAGATGTACTTGAGAGAATGAATTCTTTGATGTTTATTTATCTCACAATAAAGGCTATGTATAGGAATTACATCTAATACTATTACGATATATGATTTTATTCCTATATGGTAAGTACTAAACACAATATATTCTTACCATATACAAATATTATAAACATCTGTACCCATATATGATTGTATTGCTATATGGTAAATACTAAATACAATATATTCCTACCATATACAAATATTACCATAACTCACGCTAATATTGCCCCTCAAGTTGGAGGATAAACATCAACCATATCCAACTTGTCCAATGAGTCATAAAAGGCTTTCTTAGAAACACATTTTGTAAGAACATCTGTCATTTGCTCTTTAGTAGGAACAAAAGAAAATGTAACAAGCTTCACATATAGCCTTTCTTTTTGAAATGACGATCAACCTCCACATGCTTAGTGTGACCATGTTGTAATAGATTCTGTGATATCTCAATAGCTGCATGATTGTCATAGTACAACTTTATTGCACTTTTAAGTTTAAATTCCAAATCTCATAAGCATTTTTCAACCACAAAAGCTCACAAATCACATGAGCCATGCCTTTGTACTCAGCCTCAACACTTGGCATTGCCACAATCTTCCGCTTCTTACTCTTCCACGTCACCAGATTACCTCCAACATTGACGAAATAATCAGATGTTGACCTCCTATCGATGATATAACCAACCCAATCTGCATCTGTAAAACCACATACCTCCAAAATACTGTTGTGCTTAGAAAACATCACTCCACTTCTTGGAGATGACTTCAAATATCTCAAAATTCTTACAACAATATCCATATGGCTCTCACTAGGATTATGCATAAACTGACTGACAACACTCAGTGCATATGCAACATCTTGTCTAGTATGAGCTAAATAAATCAAGTGTCCGACTAACCTTTGATAACGAGCTCGATCAGTGGAAACCTGGTTTGGTTACTCTTCTAGGTGCTGACTCTGCTCAATAGGGGTATCAATAGGCTTACATTTCAGCATACCTGTCTCTGTTAGCAAATTAAGTATGTACTTCCGTTGACACAAGAATATCTCCTTTACTCCGGCTACCTCAATTCCTAAGAAGTATTTGAGGTCATCAAAGTTCTTCATCTCAAACTCAAAAGCTAACTGTAACTGTAGCATCCAATCTCAACATTATCATTACCAGTAATTATCATATCATCAACATAGATAATCAGAATAGTTACATTCTCTTGTTGATGCTTAAAAAATATAGTATGGTCTGAATTACTTTGTTTATATCCGAACCTGTATATGGACTGTGTAAACCTCCGAAATCAAGCACGAGGTGATTGTTTAAAGCCATACAAGACTAGCAATTCGACTGGTCGTCATTCTCGACTGTAATTGGATTCGACAGGCCGAAGGTTTTATTTCGACACGTTGAGAAACCCTCCTGGAAAGTTGATCTTGCTTCTATACCTTCTGGACTCAAGTTCAACGGGTCGACCACCATATTCGACAGGTCGAATGTCTCGTTTTGACGGGTCAAAACAGACGACTGGACGCTTGTAGCTTTTGTGTCTCGGTTCGACGGATCTAGAACTCTCAAACGACCCGTCGAACAATTCTTCAAAACATGAATTCTCCCCCTTGGAGTAGTGTCAATGGATGAAAAATAGCTCATGTTTTTGTAGAAGGTCACATCCATAGTGACATAATACGTTCGTGCTGGTAGATGGAATCATTTGTACCCCTTCTGATAGCCACCATAGCCAACAAAGACATACTTAATCACCCGGATATCCAACTTAGACCTCTGATTCTTAGATATATGGACAAAAATAACACAACCAAAAAACACAGACAAGAAGAATATGGAATGATGGTATGGAAACATGAGACACAAGGACCTCAAAAGAAAATTTACCCTGGATAACACTAGATGGGAGACGATTTATAAGATGGGAGGAGGCTTGTACAACATCCCTCCAGAGATACTTAGGCATATGAACATTAAAAGAACGAGTCATATCCAGAAGATGGCGGTTTTTTCTTTTGGACGTCCCATTTTTTCTAGTGTTTGTGGACAAGTGGTTTGCTGGACAATCCTATGTGTTGAGAAAAACTCTATGAAAAAGTGATTAACATATTCCCTCCATTATCAAAACAAATAACTTTAATAGTGATATTGTATTATCTTTGGACAAGTGTACGAAAATTCTGAAAGGCTGACACAATTGGTTCTTTAGAAGGTCCCCAAACATCTGAGTGAATTAAGTCAAAATGAATGAAACTGTTATTGGAAGTACTTGGAGAATAAGTAAAACAATGACTTCTTCTAAAAAAAAGCCTCACAATGAAAGACATGCTCATCTACACCGATAAACAAAGTAGGCATGGATTTTTTTCATGACACTAAAGGATGACAATGCCACAACTAAATCTCACTCAGCTTGTCAGAACTCGAAGTCAAAATGGTTCAGGACTATGCTCTTGGTTTCTCTTCCGCATACATCTGATCCAGATAGAACAACCTGCCCCTCAGATACCCTCGACCAACTATTTCCCTGGTTAGAAGATCCCGAAAAATTACATACATAGGGTAAAAGATTATAGAGTACCGAGATTCAGTAATCAACTGTGGAACATATATATTAAATAGCGAGGCATGCCATGAACATATAAAACATTATGGAGTTCTAAGGTAGGTAATACTAATTGACCTTGTTCCTAATACATGAAAAGCTTCACCATTGACATTAGTAACACAATACGCCGGTGGAGGAGACAATTTAGTGAAATAAGATTTATCATAAGTCATGATCTGTGGCACCCAAATCAATAATCCAAGTATCAAAACCAACAAAGCCTTAAATATATAAGGCTATACTTGTCTTACCTTCCCACTTTGCATATGCTTCCTCATTAGCTTCATTCGGAGCCTTGATTGCTGCAGTCACATGTCCATCTTGTGCATAACACACTGATAGACAAACATGATCTTCTATGTCCATAAATTAGTACCATTGAGCTTAGTACCTCCAAACGATCCAGAACCTGAATCTGAGGTGTTGACAGAGATCTCAACCTTGTGACTCTTCATTGATCTTAGAAGTGCCTTCTTTTGCATAACCTATTGAAAAATTGCAGCAGAATCAACTAGACAGACTGATTTCGACGGATTGAAGAAAAACTCGATAAGTCGAATCGGTGTTTTCTGATCTAGGAAAGAAGTTCTTGACCAGGAACTTATCTAAGAAACAATTAAATTGAAAAGAAAGAGACAAAGTCCTCACGGATCTGTGCACTGATACCAAGTCAAATATAGAGCTTGGAGATGTATATGAGAAAATGAATTCTTTGATGTTTATTTATTCATCTCACGATGAAGGCTATATATAAGGATTACATTACTATTACCATGTATGATTGTATTTCTATATGGTAAGTACTAAACACAATATATTTTTACCATATCAAATATTACTAGTTGTACTACCATATATAATTGTATTCCTATATGTAAGTACTAAACACAATATATTCCTACCATATACAAATATTACCATCACTCACGCTAATAAAAGCTCCATTGAACAAGATCACAAATCTGTTTTTCCAAACTATCGTGTGTACTTTACTAGCAGCTAGTAGGTATGAGGAAGCTACTATAGCATGCTTTTTCATTATGCCTATGGTTATGTTCGGACAACTTGTAAAGATTTGCTACAATTGACTCCGCTTCTCTCTTACAAAAATGGTGAGAAAAATCATGGTTCTGGCAATTAAGTGCCTGTTGAGAAGACCTTTAGTACTAAAATTTGTACGTTTAGTATTGATAAATGGTTTTGCCCCTTGAAAATGAAACTCCTATAGCAAATTTTATCATCGCCTACATTCTTCTACATCCTTTCTTAGGCTAATGAATTGGTGATCGTCTCCTCCTTTGTCCCAGTTGAAGTTGGCATGATGGATCAGTAATAAGTAGGTTTTGCCTACCAAATGGAGTTGCTTAGTTTTGCAGTAAACCCTTGTCTAGTCTCCTCTATTAGGAACTTGCTTCCAACTGGGATGATAATAGATGGTCTTTTCTTAGAGAAACAGTAAGCATCCCTGTCCACACACGCACACCAAAAACAAGGGAAGGAAGAGAGATGATCCCCAATTCAGTAGCCTAGTCAGTTGATTCCAAAAGTTTTGATGGAAGAAACAAGAAAAGACAACTGAAGACTTTGTGGTTTGAGAGGAGTATTTCTTAATAGCTTCCTCATCTATCTCTCGTTACGGAAATGTTAGACATACAATGACAAGGATATTCCTTTATAACACAGGAGAGTCGTAAATCAATTACGTTATGATTTTTACTCCTATTACATTTAGACATCTTAGAGACTTAAAACTCAAAGAATCAACATCCTAAAAAGTTTGTTCAAATCTGATCTGACCTAATGCAAGATGGATTAAAAATCCTTCTACCTGCTTGAAATACCACAAGTTGCTTCTCGATATTGACCTGCTAGATAGTTATGTGAAATGTCCAAAAGATGAATCATGGCCTTGTTAGCCTAGTTTCAAAATCATCATTGTTCATTTTAGAACTCCATGATATATGTAAATCACTCAGTTAAGTGGATTGCCTTGACAAGCAGGAGGACACATAAGAGTTGAACATACACATATACATGGGTCACACACACGGTTAACTTGTATAATCATTTGCAGTTTCAATAGTACATAATCCCTTAAATCAAAACTTAGATGTGCATGTGGACACTTGTATATAATCATTTGAAGTTTCAATAGTACATAAGCCCTTAAATGCAAACTTATATTTAAACAAGCAAGTTTGCTTCCATAATTTATGTCACAATGACAATAGTAACAACAACAATAGCTATCCAATTTTTTCAGTCTGCTCAGTCTGCTATTTGAATCCTTTTCTTATGTTCAACTCTGTTAAAATAAAATACCATGAATCATCATCACTAAATATCTAGGTATCGAACACCTTATCCACACTACTACTAAAGCAAAAAAAAGGACCTAAAGATTTCAAAAGAGCAAATAATCTATAGTAACTTTAGACTTTAGAGCATAAAAATTTCTATGAATGTAAAAAGTAGATCAATAAATTGGCATAAACCATTATGTCTCCATCACATCATCCAAGTCTCTCAGCTATGAAGCACAAGAAAATTTTATAAAAGATTTGACAAAGTTGTTATGACTGAATGTCGACCTGACGTCATCTCTCTATGCTAGTACCAAATTCCTAGCTTGGTAGCTATGATCATTAGAGTCATACCATAAAATCTATACGGCTAGTTGACAATAAGTAGACGTACCTTTTGGATATGCACGTTAAGCTCTGGCAATCTTTTGACATAAACCATTATATACAAGTATTTATATTCAGTTAATAGTTGACATGTTCTAGAAAGGCGAGGAATAGTGAAGGGATTTGCTACGAATTGTGTGAGAACTCATCCTAAAAGCTAGCCGTTCGGAGGAGAGAGCCCAAGGTTATATCAACCCACAAATGCGGGCTTGCTTTGCACTAGACTTCTTGTCTCAGACGAAACTGCAACATTGGCATCACCACCGGCACCGTACCACCGGCACCGCACGACTGTAACCGAGAGACATGGTGTAGGCTCTGATACCATTTGTGAGTTATTGATAACTTGATTATCTGGAGTAGAGGAGCCTTGCAGAACAACTTCCTTGCCTTTCACATTAAACTTCATTAGTAGTTTAGAGAAATCCAAAGTAATTGGCCCCAGGGTACATAACCATTGAGTTCCAAGTACAACATCATATCCTTCTAGAGGTAATAAGTAAAAAAAACGAATAATGCAATGGGACGTGATGGTATTTTACCTGGGCTGGCCAATCGCTCACCAAAAGAGACAATTATTTCAAATTGTCCTCCTCGTAGTGCTTGCAACCCAACCTTCTTTCCAAGTTTCTCACTTACAAAGTTCTATGTGCTTCCTCAGTCAACAAGAACCGAAGCAACCATATTTGCTAATTTTCCCTAAATTCTCATGGTATTCGGATCAAGAGTGCATGCCATTGCATGCAATGATATTTCAGCAATCTCAGTCGACATGGTCAATCACTATGTTTAAGTATGGCTTGCATAGAAAAAAGCTTCTTGCATTTGTGCCCTGGTCCGAACTTCTGGTCCGAACTTCTCTTTGCACTTAAAACATAGCCCCAACCGCTTTCTCTTATTCAGCTCTTCCCAATTCATTTTTATATTGCCATCCGATGGTTTGATGATTGATGGAGACTGTGGAGGTGCAACAGCTCGGCTTGTAGTTGGCGTGGACCTCTGTTGTAATAAATTCCTGGCTTCAAACAGGTTAGCCAATCCAATTGCTGCTGTCAAGGTCAGGTCGAATTGCCTTCTTCAGACCACTTATGAAGCAGCTGACTTGTCTAGCTTGCGGCAAGGAACCGACTTTAGCTAGTAAATTTTCAAATTTATTAGGACGGAAGCGTGTATAAAGTCCATTTTTGTACTCCTTCCATGTAATGATGGGAAATTCTTGCTTGAGTAGTTGGTACCACAATTGTGTTCTTGCTTGAGTAGTTGGTACCACAATTGTGCATCGCCTTCAAGATGAAAAGATGCCAGAGATACTCTTTCTGCTTCTGGTGTGGAATTCTATCCAACTTTCCAAGACGATGGGTTTGCAAGTTGATCTATACGGTTGTTGAGTTGTGAAAAGAGCTTTGCATCTGATTGAGAAGGCTTTCTTGTCCTCCGGAGAGAGACTCCATTGCCTGCTCGAATTTTTCCACCCTTTTTTCCATGTCCAAGTTCTGATACCATTTGATACGGATATTGGGAGAACTCATCGTAAAAGCTAGACATTAGGAGGAGAGGGCCCAAGATTATATCAATGTACACCGAGTTCCCCATATAACAGGTGTGGGACTAAAAGAACAGGTTGTTACATAGTTTGTACATTAAATTGCATAAGAAGACATGCTAGGCAATCATTGGGCACTTTGGGTGTTTAGGGTATAGATAAAGGTTTGCAGATTGATAAAATTTGGCATAATCTTATGGATTGTTGTTGCTTATTAGTTTTGAATGAAATAATATTCAACATTGTTGAATTATTCTACCACAATGCTTTTAGACAAAGTACCTCACAATACATAGTAAGATGTATAATATTGTGAATTTATAACTTTTGACAATGGTAATGGTTACATTGTCTCAGTAAAGAATTATCGACACCCTCTTTATCTTTTTGATGCTGATGTTCGGAATAGATTTTTTTTTAAACCATACTTCACTCTTTATCTTTTAGATCTTTGCTTGCCTAATGACCGGGAACGAGGGACAAAGTTGTGGTATCGGATGGTATCAGTTCGGTTGAATATCAGATAGCCATATAATACGGCCAATAAGTATCACTATCGGTCAATAGGTATCACTATCTGCTGATACTGCGAACAATGGTCTAGACATACATTGCGCTAGACAACAGAAAGCTGCCTACCATGAACTAGTGTAAGCATCAAACTTGTAGGTAAGGTGTTGTCAGCTCCGAGGTTAGGCATGATATAGTCATCTAGGCAACTACAAATAACACGTAACAAAACTTATCTTTAAGGAAACTTAAATATCTTGTTCGAGTAGATGTCCATTTGCTGATACAGAAAGTGTAAGCAATAAGGCTCTTATAGAAGATGCACAATTTCACCACATTTAGTCTTTACTAGCATTAGCTGGAGTCATCAATCATTTGCTTTTTTCATGTTTATCATTAGCCTGAGATTGTGATTTCATTTGTTTTTCACTTATATCATGCCTCAGATGGTCAATGTGATTTTCGAGAACAAGTCTTGTCGTCCTAGATATATGTACAAACTCTTGCCTGGTCTTGGAAGTTGCAAGCTTGCTGCTTGATAAACGACTTGTGGTCTTCTTGTAAGGTCATCTCTGCCCATAGTTTGCGTAGGACAGGAATTTTGCAACAGCTTTGGAAGGTTTGACGTCGGGTGGACAACTGATCATAAAATTTCTAAATTCTTTTGTGGAGTCTTCTTGACTTCGAGTATCTCCATAGTCCTATCATGATAGGAAATCCTCGGAGGACGTTGATGGTATCATGTCATAAATTGTATCAAATTTGACTCAGCGCAGTTACCATCGCACAATATATGAGCTGGTTTGGATTCTAAGTTGAATTAGAACTGAGTTATATGTTGCATATGATATGAAATTCTTAGATTGAAAGTTTCCAACAAAAATGGTAGGGTCTGATTAGATTGCTTGGATATTTATGGGCAACTTTAGATTGCTTAATCTTGAGTCCAAGCAGAAAGATGGAATTATATCTTATATTCTGTGACTTAATTGGATCTTCTGCTAAATATATCTGATATTTATGTTCAAGTAACTAGAACATACTTAAGATTTCTTTCTCAAATATCATTTTAACATTTTAAACAGAGTACTCTGATTGTTGGACTCGATTACTTATACATGACAAATCTCTTCACTTCTTACAGCCAAAAAATTTTATCCTTCCAGACAGCGTCTCACCCTTCCTTTGCAACCTGGGGCACAGGGAAGACCGGTTGTCCTCGATCCAAAGAAAGCCTTAAAAGATTACTGTGACGGAAATGCAAGCACTTTGACTATAGTATTCAAGGATTTGGGCATGCAAGTTTCTTACAAGACACTTTTCTTTTGCGAATATCTGGGTCCTCTAATTATGTACCCCATCTTCTACTACTTCCCGGTGTACAAGTACTTTGGTTACCCGGAAGAGCGAGTGATTCACCCTGTCCAGACCTATGCCATGTACTATTGGTGTTTCCACTACTTCAAACGTATCATGGAGACTTTCTTTGTCCACAGATTCAGCCATGCGACTTCACCTGTCTCTAATGTGTTCAGGAACTGTGCTTATTACTGGACTTTTGGGGCTATCATTGCTTACTTTGTTAACCATCCGCTATATACTCCTGTCAGTGACATGCAAATGAAGATCGGCTTTGGTTTTGGGCTGATCTGTCAAGTCTCAAACTTTTATTGCCATATTATCTTGAGGGGCCTCAGAAGCCCTTCTGGCCGTGGTGGGTATCAAATTCCTTGTGGATTTCTGTTCAACATAGCGACGTGTGCAAACTACACCACTGAAATCTACCAGTGGGTCGGCTTCAATATTGCTACACAGACAGTAGCAGGTTACGTTTTTCTTGTGGTGGCTGCTTCAATAATGACTAACTGGGCCCTTGCAAAGCACCGCAGGTTGAAGAAGGTAAACACTTAGTCTTGAAGTCATTGAACAGATCATTAATATTTGGTAAAGTCATAGGTGTCCTTCCTCTTTTACATGCTACATTGCCTTGATAATTTTGCTTTTGGTTGCTTAAACTAAAAGTTTGAGAGAATAATTTACGTCTTGTTTTTGAGATTCTTAATCAATAGCAGTCACGTACTCTCTCTTTTGTTAATTTACGTCTTGTTTCTAACCTTTATCCTTGACCTTGCAGTTATTTGACGGGAAAGAAGGAAGGCCAAGATACCCACGTCGATGGGTGATACTTCCTCCATTTTTCTAAAAGTAATAGCCCTCGTACTTGGTATCTCTGCTCTCGATATCCGATAACTTTAGTGGATTTCCGTCATTTTGGAGTTGAAGCTCTCTCTCCGGTTTCACTGTATTAGCTGGGATTGTATTTTGTCTAATTGCCAATGGTCAGTTCAGTTGCTTGTTTAAAGCATGCTTTTTCTATTAGAACAAGATTGATGTCTAAAATAACTATCACAAGAGGATTTTATCTTGGATTCTCCCTTCAATACTACTATAATTATGGTTTCATATTGCAGGAATTATTGCAGATTTTGATTGTTTGTTGATTTCAAATATTGCTGAGCTTCTAGTCTTACAAAAAAAAAAAATATATATATTTATATCTGCCGAAAACAGGAAGTATCTGTTGGTGCTAAAGCAAAACTGGCTTGTTGTCATGTGGGCTATGTTCCAAGCCCAGTTATATCATAGGGTTCTCTCCAACCAGTAACCCAAAAGTGATGCTTACTTTTCTCTTTACCTTGGTTTATAACTATTCTTTTGTATAACTCTCACGCTTTTCGTTTCCTAGGTTCTTGATAAATCTAAGATCTGTGATCCAGATGACATAACAGTAGAAATGTTCTATATCAGAAGAACTTGGTTTCACTGTTCGCATGCGTAGATAGAGCAGCAGGATGGTCGATAATATAAAGCACGACTTGTAGCATCAGTATCAGTGTAGAGGGCTTCTTAATTGTTAGTTTCGGAGGGTTAGATTGGGTTGACTGACAATGGGTACAAGGAATGTTCCTGCGACCATCATCCTGTTGGTTGGCTGTCACGTATCCACTTTAATTCCAAATGGTCCAAGGCTACACTTTAATTACCAGGGACCAGATTGTAGTTTTACCACATCTTGTTTCTATCACCAACATCTCTAAAACATGCTATCAAGAAATTACCAGGTCCAGTCCAGTGAATAGATCCATGAAGTGATGTGGAGTATTTGATGTTAAACATAATGACTGCGTACCGGAATTAAAACAATATTGAATTGTATATATCACAGACATATTCATTTATGATAGCATATTGCAACTTCGGATGCAATATGTTGGTATTGTTTCCTTTAGACTAAGAAAAATAGTCCCACATTGACTACACCACCAAGTGGATATCTCAATATAATAATTTGTATGAGTTGAGGTCTGCACATGGGGTATAATGGGGCACATGGATGCCATGTGGGGGTATTTTATTAGGAGGAAAAATGATTAACTCCTCAATGAAAGCATTTATGTTTTTTGTCATGCTCTTGGAATTTATTCCATAGGAGCTAAGCCCGACTCGGACTCGGACTCAAGGGCGCAAAGTGACGCTTTGTTGGTGCGCTGATGCTTTCGCGGCTTCATGAGCGATTGCTTGCGTGGCCGCTGCTATTAGATATATTTGACCGGTTATGGAAAGATATGGTCAGTTATTCAAATCCGTTTTTTGTGGGATTTGAATTAATTCGTGTCTATCTTTGTGGGATTTGCAGTTCTTGAATCTGACTTCGAGGAAGTCGCCGACTCTTCAGGATGTGAAGCACGTATCGGTGATAGCCAAGAACCTGATCTCTGGAAGTCTGCTTTGCAACGCAGGCTTGAGGATGGACATCAATGCTGGGCAGATGGTGATGTCCTATAAAGGAACATACTTCGGAAAAGCCTTTGTACCAAAGGGATGTTCAAGCATCAACTTGTAACTCCTGCTAATAATGTCAATGCAGTCTCTTCTTCTGGTTATTCTCTTGAGTTATGGAATAATAGACTAGGACATGTTCATTGTAAAAGAATAAACAAGATGTCTAGTTTACGGCTTATCTCCAAATGTGGGGGTAAGAAGGTGGAGAAGTATGATCAGGTCTGTGCGTAGACAAAGATCACAAAAAAATTATTCAAACTGGTAAACCGAAGTACAGTTCTTCTAGAGTTGGTGCACTCAGATATCTGTAACTTCAAACAGTTCTCAACAAAGGTCGGGATAAAGTATTTCATTACCTTCATGGACGACTACTCAAAGTATGCGTTCGTCTATCTGCTCAAGTCTAAAGATGAAGCATTCGAGAAGTTCAAGGAGTTTAGGGATGAAGCTGAAAGTCAAATTGGACAATAACTCAAGAGTCTCAGAAGTGATCGAGGCGGAGAGTATAGGTCTATTGAATTCGTATCGTTATGCAAAGAATATGGAATTGTCAATGAGATGACTGCTCCGTATTCTCCTCAATCAAATGGACTAGCCACTACCAGAATAACACATATTAGCGACGTCCAAACACATCGCTAATATGTAAACTAACATCGCTAAAATAATTTGGCTACGTAATTAGCAACATTTTAAAGTTGTCGCATATTACATGGTCGCTAACAACAAAAACTTCGCTAGTCGTCGCTGTAGCAACATATATTTGCGACGAGAAGACATCACAAAATATACAACAATTAACGACGTATCATCGTTAAATTGGCGACGTAATCTTTGGTCGCAACACGTTGCTATATTAGTGACATTATGAGCATGGCAAGTTTTGCCATGTCAGCATGTTAGCGATATGTAGCAATGTACTAGCGACGTCCATGGTACCAGGTAGCGACGTTCCGATACTTGTTAGCGACGTAACTGTACGTCGTTGAACTTCGCAAAATGTTGCTAAATTGAATTTTTTTTAAAGAAATAGGATGCACTTTGTAAAATATTTCCCAACAAAACTCTACATGCAGTTATAAAATCATATTTTATATAAATAGACCCGAAGGAACCCTCCGTTGAATTTCTTGGGTTCACCGACCCCTTCGGTGGAACACCCAACACCGGTAAATTCACATACAGTTAATATGGATAATAACTAAACTCACATAGAAAAAAATTTACAAAGTTACATTACACTAAATATGTCTCAAAAAGTAGATAAATAAATTTAAAATAAGTGTCACATGCGATTCAGAATGTAATAAAAAGTATGAAATAAATACATCAAAGACCCAAGAATGGGCCAATACACAGAAATACACTAAAACTTGTCCAAACAAGGGCTACTACTGATCAGGAGGAGCATCGCCGCACATCTGGGATAGAAGGAACTCATAATGCTCCTGTGAAAGCGTCATCGATGCCGATGGTGGAGGTAGTTATGGAGTTGGTGTCAATGCCGGCGGACCAGGAGGACGTATCTGCTCCAATGCTAGCAGCCGAGCATTGTATGAATATATGGTAGATACCACCCTCGAAGTGTTTTCCTCCACCGACCGACTCAACAAATCCTGCGCTGCATGCATCCTCGCAAGTGAGTCGCTCATGGCCGTATGCAACCCCTCCAGCTCTGTCTGTCTGCGCTCCGTAGACGAGGCCAGAGTTGCCAAGTTGCGCTCTGTCGTCTGGCACATAGTCCTGAGCTCCATAAGGCTGTGATCTGTCGTCTAGCACAGAGTCTTGAGCTCCATAAGGCTATGCTAAAGCGAATCAAAATATGCGGTGATCGTCGCATCGTCCGTCTGTGGTACAGACTGTGGCTGCTCTGTAATCGTCCGTAGCAAATCGTCACGCAAGTCAGCAATCTGATGGTCAACGCTCTCCTGGGCTTATGCCGACGCCTGTGAAGGCTGCGAGAAATGCACACTGACAGAGGGGACCCTAGAGGACTACGTTGTAATAAAGGCATCGTAGGATCCCGTACCGTAGTACATACCCCTCTGAAGAACACCAACGACGGTCATCCAGAGCTCGTCCGCCGACGAAGATGTAGAGGGATGCGAGTAAGTACCAGCCCCTCCCTCTGCAGGTGCACTAGCAGTCGTCCGCTCGCGTAGTTTAAGATACTCGTCCTAAAAAAGTGGTTGCTAACGTCTAAGTTACTTATTACTAACTATATAGATATCTATTTTCATATTTTCTAAGTTATATTAAAAGTAACACAGGATAGTAAAACGTACATAGGTCTGCGTGGCCTTCTCATCGATGAGCTTTTTGTCCTTCTGATGGGTGGCTGGAAAGACGGTCACCATGTTGGCGTCCTCACCCCTCTGTACCTGTTGAAAATTATATTATTTGTTATTAAAATTAAACATCTTATCCTACTTTTATTAAAATAATATATATTTAATAGAATACATACTAGACGACAAAAATATTTTGTTATAGGAATCGAGCCACCACACCACTTTTCTGTCTTCGACATAGCAGCATTTGCCTTCTCCGACCTTTCCTTGTATCTAGGTTCATCGAATCTCGCCTTCATCGCAGTCCACTTCTCAGGCGTGATCCAACCCTGGATCGGTTGTCCGGAGCGATCATGAGCCTTCTGGTCATCTATCGCATAACGGATCAGTTTGGTGGCGACGATAGAAAACTGCTCCTCGATCTTCTCAGCCCGGTGTGGTGCATAGAAATATGTTTTCTACAAGAAGTAAAATAGAGAGTTATATAATATGCATAAATAATTATTGATATTAAAAGTAAATATATTTTTACCTTGAATTGGGCAAACCAGAATGCCTTCCTATCTTCAAGAGCATCCGGTAGTTGATCAAGGCCCACCATAGTTCTGCCTCAGAAAATATCCCAGTGCTCTCTGTACTGTCAAGGGACGATATCTATAAAAAGATAATTAAATTCATGAATATATAGATATAATCATTTAGAAAATGTTAACTATTTAACTTACTTGCTAGGCCCGTCCCTCCAAATCTCCATCCTCGTCTCGTCCGGAGGCACGCATGGAGGATCGCTCTGATCATGCGCAGACGGAGTTGGCTCAACCTCCTCCATCTGCTCCTCTATCTCCATGGTGCCATCAGCAGGAGGAAGGCTGGAGTGGGGAGTAGTCTCAGGCCTAGAACTACTCGTCCCAGGAGTACTACCACATACCATCGACGGAGTCAGAGATGTGACTGGTTGGTACACTGGAGTACTCTACGATGAGGATCCGGAACCAGTAGTCGGTACCGGAGGAGAACTTCGTTTAGAGGATCTACCTCCGAATGATCCGCGTTGTCCTATCATACATGATAGTAATATATGATGATAAAACAAATACACAAGGAGTGCTATATCGGTGTATCATGTCAGCATGTGTGTGTCATGTCAGTATGAGTATGTCCCGTCCGTGTGTGTGTGAATGTGTCCTATTGGGTATGTGTCTATGTGTGTGTACGTGTCTATGTAATGTCAAATAGGGTTAGATAGGGTTAGGGTTTACCTGTGTCTGTGTTATGTCAGATAGTGTAGAGAATACCATCTAAGTGTGTGTGTCTATGTGTCCGTATCCGTATCCGAGTTATACCCACAACACCATCTCAGTCTGTGTGTGTGTGTCCGTTTATGTGTGTATCTGTATGTCCGTACTGAGTTCCACACACAATTCCCAATCTAATTCTACACACAATATCATCTCAGTGTGTGTGTATGTGTGTCATATCATACCTGATAACAACATATAATGATAGAACAAATAAACATATATATAGTACATTCTACAATAAAATATTATACAATCTCACAGTATTAATAGAATTGCACAGTAAATAACTAGTAATATCACAAGTCTAAACGGATAGTACATTCTACAGTCAAAATATAATACATGTCACTAGTCCAAATGGATTTATTTTATTTTTAATCATCTTCAAAAAATTTATCTTCTTCGTCTTCCTCGTCCTCGTCCTCCTCTTTCTCTTCCTCCTTATCTTCACTTTCATCTACTTCGTCTTTATCTTCGGATAATTCTACCTCTTCTATATTATTAATCGTGTAATGGGTAACTTCCGTTGAGTCAACATCTACAATGTTTGTTATAAGAGGTAGCTCTCCTCCTGATAAGCTATTTCGTCAACGTCAAAGGTATTTCTAGCTTTAGTCTTGCATATTGTCCACCAGTCCGTCCTCGTTGCTCCCCGTCTAGGATAAGTTATGAAGTACACGAGCTGAGCCTGACTTGATAGGACAAATGGTTCGTAGCCTTGATATCTACGCTTATAGTTTATATCCACAAGACTATGCTTATCAATTTTCTAACCTTGATCTTGAATCAGATCAAACTATTCATACTTGAATAACACGATCTTAGCAGGTTCTATGCCATAATTATATGTCAACTCCACAATCTCCCGTAAGATGTCAAAGAAATCATTGCATGGATTAACGACTTTGTAGTTTAAAGATTTGATACACAAACAACTATTTTTCGTGGAATCAAGATCCAGGAAGCTGTCTCTGATCGGAGTATTTGTTGACTTGAACCTAAACCCATTCACACAGTAACTTGACCATATTTTGATGGCAGTAATTGGTCCCTTGGCTAGAGTTCTAATAGATTTAGTCTTGGGTGTTATTAGACGATTGACCTAAATACCAAAGAAGTGATAGTAAGTTATTTATTGTGCATGTGCATACAAAAAAGTAATTACCGAGCTCCTTACATATGTGCTCAATCAAGAAGGAAAATAACGTATCATTTCTTGTTCTACTTCTTCGTCTGTTATGTTGGGTCTAACTGACCTCAGCTCATCATTATATGTGCTAAAAATAACGAAGCAACCGCCGATTAGTAGCATAATATTAGCTTATACTATTACATTGAGATGACGTAAATGTGGACGTATTAATTACTTACCCCTCTAGCTTCTCCACTTCATCCTCGTCGCAATTGAGTAATATATACAACTGAGCAGCCCTTAGCTCGTCGTTATTCAAATATATCTTCTTCATTTTCCCTGAAGGATTTTCGGACGCATTGAATACTTTCAGTATTTCATTATTAGATTCCTGATATCTGTCGTTGTTTCTCAGAGCTCTCGTTCTATTAGTAGCAACATAAGGTTTAAAATACGTCGAGCAAAAGTTTATAATCTTCTCGAGAATATAAGCTTCATAAATAGAACTCTCAACCTGTGCCTTATTTTTTTACCTTTCTCTTTAGGTGATTCATATGCCGCTCGAACGGGTACATCTACCGATAACCGATATACCCACTAACACGTGCCTCATAGGAAATATGAATTGGCAAATGCTCCATGGAGTCAAAGAATCCAGGAGGAAACAACTTCTAGAGCTTGCACAATATTACCGCAATGTCCTTCTCTTACTTTTCTAGACGATCGACGAGCAACTTAGTAGAACAAAGATATCTGAAGAATATGCTGAGCTCTGTCAATGGATCCCAGATGACTTGCGGTAAAATTTTTTGGAATACAATCAGAATTAACTTCTCCATGAATACGTGACAATAGTGGCTCTTCATACCCGTCAGTTTGTTCTCCTTGAGGTTGACGCATATTTTCAAGTTCGACATGTACCCGTCTGTAAATTTTAGGTCCCGAATCCACGTACAAAATCTCCATTTATCCTCCTTCTCCAGTGAGAAAATTGCCTTAGGCTGCTTTAACTTTTTATTTCCCTCCTCTATTAAATACAACGCATGACGTCTACATATTTTTTCCAAGTCCAACCTGGCCTTCGGATTGTCTTTCGTCTTCCTTTTTACATCTATTATAATATTAATTATGTTGTCAAACACATTCTTCTTAATATGCATGACATCAATGTTATGTCTGATCAGATTGGTGTTCCAATATGGCAGATCCCAGAATATACTCCTCTTCGTCCAGTTATGAGTGCGACCAGATCTGTCACACTTGTACCCTTTAGCAGGCTCTTCAATAGCACTTGGTAAATCTTCTATCTCTTCCCATATCGTGTATCCGGGCCACCTTGGCGGTGGATTGGCCTTATCCACAATGCCAGCACGAAAAGCATTCATGTTCCTCCGGTACGAATGATCCTTCGGCAAAAATTGTCGATGACAATCGAAGAATGACGGCTTGCCTCCGTGTTTCAAATGGAAAGCCTTAGTGGCGCGGTCCATGCAATACGGACATAAGAGACGACCATGAGTGCTCCATCCCGATAATATTTTATAGGCCGGAAAGTCATTGATGGTCCACATAAGTGCTGCCCTTATCTGAAAATTCAGCTTTCTAGAAATATCGTACGTGTTGGCACCTACTTTCCATAGCTGATTTAACTCATCTATCAACGACTGTAAATACACATCGATGTTACTTTTTGGGTTATTCGGACCCCGGATAATAATAGTTAGGAACATATACAGAGTCTTCATGCACATCCAAGGCGGTAGATTGTACGGAGTGACGATCACGTGCCAACACGAATACTAGAAGCCCGAAAGTTCTAATGGGGTAAAACCGACGAAGGAGTACCCCAATATGACATTACACGAATCCGAAGAAAAATTTGGATACTCTCGATTAAAGTGCTTTTTTGCTTCTCCATCAGATGGATGATCCAACACTTCTTCGATCTGTTTTTGCCTGTTCCAACTCATGTTTTCTGCAGTCTCCTTCACCATAAATCACATTTGCAACCGTGGCGTCAAAGGCAAGTAGTGCATTGAATCGGTAGGCTTCCTTGCACCGACAGACCTTCCTCTATCAGTGGCCTTGTAGCGATCAACACCACAGAATTTGCACGCATCTTTATCCTTGTCTTCTTTGTAGTACAACATGCACCCGTTGCGACATGCATCAATTTTCTCGTATTTTATCCAGAGCGATCTCACCATCCTCTTAGATCGATAGAAGTATTTAGGAACTTAGCACCCTCCAGCAAGATCTTTATAATTAACTCTACCAGTCGGTTGTAGCATTCTTGCGACATGTTAAAATCGGACTTAAAGCTCAATAATCTTGTAACCACCTCCAATGGTGAATAATCCTCACAACCAGGATATAATAGAGTCCTTACATTCTCCAGTAAATCTATAAACTTTGCAGCATCGGCATTCGGTGCCTCCTCAGCTGCAACATGATTATCCGGATTAAAACTAGGTCCGACAGCGTCAAAAACTATGTTCACGCACCCATCGTCATAATCAGTGTGGTCGTGGACATTCATATACGGCTCCACATAAGGCTCCGGCTTCGATGCTAAGACACAAGTTCTCCGTATGAGGTCCACTGATAGTAATTCGGCGTGAAATCCCTCGAGTACAAATGATATGTCACATCCACTTCTGTGTGATATTTTAAGTTGCGATATCTCACACGCAGATATTTAATTTTGGTGACGTCCATGTACTGTGGGAACGCCTTGGTGAACTGCAGGAACTGTTCCACCTCCTGTATGAATTCATTCTGTATACCGCACATGTCATTAGGATGACGGTTGTACATCCATGAACGATGATGCATATAGTAATTTAGATCTATTTTTAGATAATTTTGCAAAGATGAATAGACATCGTTCAAGTATATTATCCAAATGGATGCAAAGATGGATACATATTTTCATCAAAGTAACAATTTTGATTGATGCGTGAGTATTTGAGTTGTGATGCGTGAGTATCCATATCGTGATTCATGAGTAGACATCAAAGTAACAACTCTATTCATCAAATAGACATATCATTTATACCTACTTCTATAACTGTATATTTTTATACCATGGTACACAATATCACATTGATACTCTCTTGTATCTTGACACTAGAATACGGTTTAAATACCCATGATACTAACTATACTTGACACTTAGTAACTTGGTACCAACATACACTCTAGGCCACTTACTCTTAACAATCAACACATATTTATACCTACTTCTATAACTGTATATTTCTATACCCTTATATATGTATCTATCTATATAGATTATTAACCCTCACTAGCTCACTCATTCCTCACTCAAACATATATACATACATACCTCTCACTTGGACACTCTCATACACTTGACATAAATACACATACACATATGAACACACACAAAATGCACTGTCTACATAGAAGGGTCTCAATGGCTTTGGGGCCTAATATTGCCTTGGTGTTATTGGTGATGTGGTTACTTATTGAGCTTGTATTTTCTTATTCTCATTAATATACATGAGAAATATCCGTCATACTAGCCTATATTGTAAAAATATGCAAAAATCAAACAAAACAAGCTTGGGGGTCATCGGAATACTAGTCATAATCCTAGTTTTGTGTCAGTGTTAGTATTTGTGTGTTCGTATCATGTCTGTGTTTGTGTCAGTTTTTTGTATGTTAGTATGTGTCATTACCTATTTTCAGTGTCAGTGTGTGTATGTGTGTTTGTGTCAGCTTGTGGGTGTGTGTCAGTGTGTGTATGTTTGTGTCAGTATGTGTATGCTAGTTTGTGTTAGTGTCCGTGTTCATGTCCAACTCAAACATGTTCGTGTTAGTTTGTATGTGCATGTCTGTTATGTATGTGTCTATAAAAGTGTGTGTGTGTGTGTCGGTCAGTGTGTCTATGTCTGTGCCAGTGTCGTGTCGTATCAGTATGTGTTATGATGTGTCAGTATCTGTATTGAGAGAGAGAGAGAGAGGGGGTTAGGGTTTACTGAGATGGAGGAGAGGAGGACCGGTGGTGGTGGTTGGAACTGTGGAGATGAGGATGAGCGGGTGGAGAGGAGGAGCGTCGGTGGGCGGCGAGGGGCTGGGGCACTGTCGACGAGGGCAGCGCCAGGGCGGGCGGGCAAGGGTGGTCGCGGGGGGGGGGGGGGGGGAGGGGAGTCTCGAGGGGGGGGGGGGGTGGAGGCAAACCACAAATTTGGGGGGAACAAAATGACGGAAGGAAATAAAAACCCAAACCCTAGATTAAAATCTTTAGCGACGTCTTTAAATCACGTCGCTAAACGTCGCTGAGTTTTAAAATACTGCAACATAAATGACATGATGTAGTTAAACGTCGTTGTAATTAAAAAATTAACAACGTCCAGCGACGCCTGGCGATGTTTGTTTCCATATTACTAATGATAGTCGCTGGATGTCGCCAAACGTCGCTCACAACGATATATTACGACGTTTTATAGTAACGTCGCTAAATTCTTATAATTTAGCGACATTTAATTTTGTCGTCGCTAAGAACGTCGCTATTTGGCTGAATTCTAGTAGTGAGTAGAAAGGAAGAACATGAAGTTGACAGAGATGATGAACTCTATGCCGTTAACTGCGAGTCTTCCAAACTAATTTTGGGGAGAAGTTGCGCTGACGGCTACGTTCATTCAGAACAGAGTGCCGTATGCAACTTTTGATGTTGCTCCTCATAAACTCTGGTTCAAGATCATACCCAACTTGACTGTCATTCGAGTGTGGGGGTGTCTGGCGTATGTGAAGCTTCCGGACTTAAAGATTCAGAAGCTGGGGACGAGGACTACAAAAGCTATATACTTGGTATATGCTAAAAAGAGTGATGCTCGGACGTTCCTTGATATCGAGTCTAACTATATCATTGAATCTCGCGACGCAAATTCTTCGAAGATAAATTTGCAAGGCACAAGAACGTTGTTATCGTGGATATTTCGAAGAATGATGTGAGTGCACCAGATGATAACGCTTCCAAAGAAGATGTAGTCCAAGAAGAAGTTGGCATTCCAGAGATAACGTTCGAACCAAAACTCGCAGAACCTAGAACTAAGCGAGTAAGGAGACAAAAGGACTTCGGAGATGACTTCGTCACCTATCATGTGGAAGCAGATCCGCTTACCTATGATGAGACGATGAAGACTAGAGATGCTGTCTTCTGGAGGAAGGCTATAAATGATGAGTATGACTCAATAACCTCTAACAACACTTGGGTGTTGGTCGATCTTCTTGAAGGAGCTAAACCAATCGGATGCAAATGGATCTTCAAGAAGAATATGAAGGTCGATGGAACTGTTGACAAGTTCAAGGCAAGACTGGTAGCCAAGGGATTTTCTCATAAGAAGAGGATTGACTACTACGATACATATGCTCCAGTAGCATGAATGATGACTATAAGGATATTGATTGCTATAAGTAAAATTCATAAGCTAGTTATACATCAGATAGATATGAAAATAATATTCCTGAATGATGAATTGACCGAAGTGATTTACATGCAACAACCAAAAGGATTTGTCATCAATGGGCTTGAAGACAAGGTCTGCAAGTTAGTAAAATTATTATACGGTCTGAATCAAGCTCCCAAGATGTAGCATGAGAAGTTTTATAAAGTCATAAGATCAAAAGGGTACAGGGTCAGCGAGACAGACAAGTATGTTTACACAAAGTTTACTAATGGGAGAGGAGTCATCATTTCTCTATACGTGGACGACATACTGATTCTGGGTACGGATCTAGCACGTGTTACTGAGACAAAGAAGTTCCTCTCATCTAAGTTCTATATGAAGGACTTAGGGGAAGCTAATATTATCTTGGGGATAAAGATTATCCGGACGGACACTAGAGTGGCTCTGTCACGTGTTTGCCATTAAATATGAAAGTTGAAAAGAACTTGATTTAATTGAACAAACTAGAAAAAGTATAAAAAAAAGTCCTAGAAGATAATCTAAGTACAAATTTATTTTCTGGGGGATGATAATGGAGGGTTAGGAGTATAACAACTCTCTTTACTCCGCGGACGATCTGATTTAGAAGCTCTTCTCTCTTGCTTGAGTGTAGATTCGCAGATAGCCAGCCTCCCCTTGTATGATGGTAATATCCTGTTATTTATAGTTGTTCAGTGGCTGCATAAATTTTGGGCCTCATGGACGTTGGGAGTTGCTTCGTGTATTCTCCTAACAGAAATGAGTTACAACTGTGCACAAGAATCCGGGCTTCAGCTGTCACAGCTGTCAGGTGGACATTTGTTAAGATTTTGTTGTTGTTGAATATCTGGATGGTTTTCATCTGTTGTAGGCGCGACTTGGTCAAATAGAGAATCACACAGTTGCAACAACAAGATTTGGTCGATATGATATCTGGGACACATATGGCCAAAGAACGCATGGAGTTAGAGACAAATGGACAGCATAAAGTCTGGAATGCATGGGCCAGAGCCGCATGAGACGTATGGAGTCTGTGACGCAAAGGCTAAAGCCGCATGGGACACATGGGGTCTGGGACGCATGGGCCAGAGCCGTATGAGATCTTTTGTCGTCTTGTACACGTGGCTCTACATTATCCTTGGGACTTCTGTCTCTTAGTGTGTTCTCGTCCTTTGAGGCGATCATGAAAATCTTTTTTGTCAGGATTCTGTGTCAGGCGCCATCTTTGTTGTCAGGACGTCATGTCAGGTCGACCTGTGGTCAGTTGTTAGGATGCTCGTTTGGACCGCATGAGTGTCCCTTTTCTGGGCTGTATAGTGTCCATACGGTCCAACATCTGTTGAGTTTTATTTTGGGGCGCATGGACGTCGCGCGCATGGATGCACATTTTTTATTCTTCTACAAGACCCCCTTCAAAGTTTTTAAAACTTGAAACAAGTTTTTAAATACTTTGAAAAAGAAGCTTGGAAGAGAGTTTTGACTTGGTTAAAAAGGCGAATATTCTACTAGAGGTAATATGGACGTAGTAGGACATTGCATTCTCTCGGGATATTCTACTAGGGAATTTTGGTATACTTATTACCCATAGCGTACCTAAGACTGGGTACGGATAATAAATTGAGATGACTGACACTATTAGAGGTCTAGAACGACATGATAGATGACTGTTTGGAGGGATGTTTGCTCAGAGGTAACATGGACGTGACAAACTTGGAATTCCGTTAAAGGTATCTTACTCAGAGGTGATATGGACATGGTAAAATAAACTTCCGTGGGACTGTAGTTTTTGTGGGAAAATAATTTAGAGGTAATATGGACATGATTGTTTTGAGATAATTCCTCTATAGAATTTTTGTGGACTCATCATCCTTGACGTACCTAGGGATTAGTACAAATGATAAGTTGGAACGACTGACACCATCAGAGGTATTATGGATGTGATAGTAGAAAGTCGATGGGTAAGAATGTTTGCTCAAAGGTAATATGTGTCACCCTCACTTTTCCAGCTAAGGATAGTTTGATAATTTGGCATGGGTATTTAATTTTAGGAATATAATATTAAAAAATGTGTGATGATTGTATAATTTATTTAATTAAGTTGAGCTATGATTATTAGACTTGTATTAATTGGTTATTAGAGACTTGTATCATGTGTTAATTAGTTAGAGAGAGACTAGACAATATTTAGACTTGTCACATATGAACCTATTTAGATTTGTCATGACAATTAGTGAGCCCAACTTGGACCCAAGTCTATTAGTCATTCCACTAATTAAATTAAGTAGGATTAGTTTAATTACAATTAGTTAGAGACTTCCAAATATACACATCCTTAATTATTCCTCATAATACAACATGTGGGGGCAACTTAGACATTTGAATTTGCTTGGGGAAGGGGGAATAGGCCGGCCACTATAGAGGGGGGGGAGGGGGGTTCTTCTCTCTCTCTCTCTCCTCATTTATATTTTATTTTGATCCAAATTCTAAATCTCCAATTTCTCATTTTCCCTATATTGATTTTTTACACAATTCACCACCAATTTTTTTCTCAAATTTATCACTCTTGGAGCCTTGGAGCTTGGAGAAGCAAGGAGCACAAGGAGAAAAAACTTTGGAGCTAGAGATCATGTCCGGATCGTGTCCAATTATATTTTTATTGGGAATCCATCTCCCAATTTCTAATTCTTGAATTTTTTTTTATTATGGCTTCTTAATCATGCATTTAACTATTAGGAATGACCCCATGGCATATGACTACCTATAGGAACAAGTTCTAGACTATTTGGCTATGTATTGTGAGTTCTATGTAGTAATTTATGGTATGTTAGAAGAATTACGAATTTGACAAATTAATTGTGTGTCATGAGACCATTTAGATCTAATTAGACTTAGATCGGGGTTATAGAACTAGGTACGTATCCACAATTGGATACGTGTAGGCCGTATCATAATATTTTGTGATGCAGTACGATACGGGGCCAATTTTGGGTGATTTACATGAATTCTCTTCATTACATGTTGTAATAACTTATAATAGTTATATATATATATATATATATATATATATATATATATATATATATATGACTTGTGGGAATGATCAATTATGGAGAATGAAGAGTTTGGCACCTCAATAGGTTGAGTATTGTAGATATTCTATTTGGTGCACTATAGGTATTTGTTTAAATGTCTCAATATATATATATATATATATATATATATATATATATATATATGTGTGTGTGTGTGTGTGTGTGTGTGTGTGTGTGTGTGTGTGTGTGTGTGTGTGTGTATTAGTGTTCACTGTGTGAGTGTCCAGAGATGTGGAGTGTGAGTGAGTATTGAATTGATCTGTGAGCAGTGGAGTAGGGGGGAGTGGACAGCTACCTATGTATTGTGAGTGTCTTTGTGAGATAAGGAGTGTGCCAAGTGAGTTTGAGTGTGTGTGCATTGGAAAAGGAGAAATGTTAAGGACTGGAACAGGGAGTAATGTAGCAGTGGCAATACTGTGTTGAACCGAGCTAGGTTGTAGCAGCAACTACTGCTCGTGTGGAACCAATGCAGCAGCATTTGGCACTGCAAATGCCTGTCCAGGTCTAGGCAGTGTGCTTTTCAGCACAAAGCATCAGTGGGAGGGGGGGTTTACCCCAGGCTTGTGCCTTGATGCACCTAGAGAATAGAAGTTGAGGGGTCTGTGGTGTGTTTGTGTGGTATTGTTGTTATGGTAAAGAGGTTGGGTGCATTGGTGTATACAGGAGGACTATGTAACAGCAAGATGGGTGAAGGATGTGAATGTCCCAGTGCAACAACAACTTGCACAAGCAATGTGCACAGCTGTGCACTACAGCTAATATAGGCAAGCGTAGTTAGGGGGATATGATAGGGTGATATATGTAGGGGGTTGATACCAAGTGATAAAGTTGGTGTTGGTGTATGACATTGAGTGAGCAAGCAGTATCAGTAGCAACTACAACAAAAATCTCAGTATCAGTAGCAATTGCAGCAGCAACATGAGCAATAGCAGTGCAGCAGCAATAATAGCAATTAGGCAATGCAACACAACACAGCAGCAACAACATTGAAGGCAAGTTGCAGCAGCAACTTGCTGCCATGAAGAGCAGTACTGTAATAACAAGGTGAGGGTGTTAGATTCAGATTTGGAGCCGTGTCTGTTACAGGAATGAACACTTATACACTGCTCGAGTGGTACAGCTTGCACACATGAGTGTATGACTCGGGCTATTCAGTCAGTGAGGAGATTAAGATGTTGGTGTGAGTATACCTATAGTATCAATAGAAATATGAGAATTAGAGGTGCTAAAGTGTGAGTGTTGTGAGTTAATACTATAGATATCAAGTACATTGAATTGAACTGTGAGTGAGGGTCAACTGTGAGGTACACTAAGCGTTAGTATCCAGATTAGAGAGTATCTTGAGTGCCAAGGTATCAAGGTAAGTGTTGATTATGAGTGTTAGTTAATGAGGTTTTAAATATAGGCTAAGGTTATACCCTATACTAAGGTAATGTTATATAATAAGTAAGACTATATATATATATATATAAGTGATATATATAAGATATATAGTATATTAGATAGTTTAGTTAATACCTACTAGTTATCAACCTAGAAGATAGGCATAGACCTAAAACCAAGGTAATGACCTAGTTTAACTTGTTTGGCCTATCTTAACCTAGTTGGACCTAGTATCGACCTAGAAATCATATTAGTGCATTTTAACTCATTTATCATCCATTATACCTAAGTGACATTGATATTTCATATATAGGTCTGTGTGACACCAGCTTGGGCATCGAGAGACATACCTTGCTCAAGACTAGAGGCGAGTATATTTTTTTGTTAGTTTTTATTTCATAATAGTGTATATATCTTATATTCTAGAACTGTATACTTGATTCTGACACAGTAGTTTCACTGACTGGTACTACGCGAATCCTGCCAGGAGATGTTATCCCTTACCGTGTTCAACGAGTACTCCTTAACATGTATTTTATCGTATGTATCGGGTATTGATTTATTGTACTTCATATTCATACACTGCTCGTGTTCAGTGTGCTCATATTCGTATACATACACTGTCGTGTTCAGTGTGCCAATATTTGTGTTCCTAATGTGTCATGATTAGATCCATTGGTATTGGTTGGGGATGGGGGATATGAGTTGATTATGTGATCAAGTCCCAGTGTATTCGTGTACATGTCGACTACATATCATACGTATAATTGAGTTACCGTATTGTATTCGTGTTCAACCTAAACCGATCACATAATAAACTTGTATTCCAGGGAACATTAGCTAGATTTTATTTATTTTTATTATATTGCAGTTATTCGATTGTATGTTCTTCATTCCAGTGCATTACATGTTCACTCTAGTTTATTTCTTTCTGATGTTTAGTTATCGTATATCATTTTATATTATCTGTTATATATGCTCGATTATGTATTTGAAACTGCATTCAGAGGTATGTACTTTGCTCCAAGCCTGACTGGATATATTTTTCAGATGATTGGCTTATAGACTAGTGTCCCATATACTACGGACCGTGGGACGATGTTCCATTAGAGCATATTTATTTAGAGCCGGAGGACTTAGTACCAGAGTCTGAGGAGGTTTAGATTATTTGTTTAGACTTGTATTAGACTTTTATTGAGATTATTGGCATGTATGTATTATTTCAGATTTGTGGATGTATTATGACTCTTTCTTTCGCTATTCTATTTTGTGCTTTATCTTCCTTAGTTTGTATTATGATTGAGTATAGTTACATTTATCAGATACCATATTGTTTCTTCGATTGGAGTTGAGATGATTGACAGGTACCATGTATATATTATTTGAGATGTTTAGATAGTAGAGTCGACCCAGACAACGTTCTACTGTCGATGATGCGGTGTAGGTTGGACGTACCTACGTACTCGTGTCCGAATATCCAGGTACGGGTCGTGACAATATGGTGATAAACTCTTGGATTGTGGACTTATTGCCCATGGCGTACCTTAAGTACGGATAATAAAATGAAACGACTAGCACTATCAGGGGTTATGCGAATGTGATAGTAGAAAGTCGAAGAGCAGAACTTTACTCAGATGTAATATGGACATGGAGAAGTTCTGGAAATATCGTACTCAGAGATAATGTGGACGTGGTAAGATATGACTCTGTGGGGATAGTGGAGAGATGTAGTTTAGAGGTAATATGGACATGAACTGACTTTGTCTCTGCTGGGGAAAAGAAAAGTAGTTTAGAGGTAATGTGGACTTGAACTACTCGTTTCCATTGCGGGCATCCCACCGGAGAATTTTTGGTCGACCTATTACTTCTTGTGCACGAGAGTACAAGTAATAAATCGAAACCCTATCAGAGGTAATATGGTCATGATAGGTTTTGTGGACTTAACACCGAGGGCGTACCTAAATTTAAGCACGGGTGATAAGTTGAGATGACGACTGATGATAGTCGTAGGGAGAGGTTTGCTCAATGGTCACTTGGACATGATAGACTCTGCCGGAGTAGTGTATTAGGACGACGGTCCAGAGGTAATGTGGACATAAACCGGTGCCCAGAAAGATACGATACAATTTGGTAATAGAGGAGTACCAGTCTAATTTAGACGTAGTACTTTTTGAGAAACTTGTCGTTGATAGGCATCAGGAGCAAGTCGTCGTTGGATTTTGCTAGCCGGTATGTGCTATTGGAAAATACAGTTTCCACAAGTGAATGGGCCCTCCCACTTAGGATAAAATTTGTCGACCGTCTTGTGAGTCATAACTATCGGTCTTCTTACTGTTAAGACGAGGTCATCCACTTGAAACGTTCTCTGTTTTACCCGTTTGTTAAAGGCTCCAGAGAGACACGCTTGATACAACTCTATGAGTTGTTGAGATAAGAGCCATTTCTCTTCGAGTGCTTCCAACTCTTGTAACCGTCGGCGGTAGTTGTCGTCCGAGGTTAGTTGGTTGGAGAGAGCTACTCGTAGTGAAGGGATTTGGATCTTGAGCGGGAGTACCGCCTCACTTTAGTACACCAAGGAGAATGGTGTGTTCCCAGTAGCTGTCCGGACTATTGTACGGTAGGCCCAGAGACATTCACCCAGCTTCTCGTTCCAGTCAAGTTTGTTGGAAGACACGAATTTCTCAAGGAGCTTGATGATGGTTTTGTTGAACGCTTCTGCCAGACAATTTGCTGCAGGATTTTATGCGTGGAGGCTATATTTTGGATTCGGTTCTTGTCACAAAATTGATAGAAGGCGTGTCTTACAAACTGTGGACCATTGTCGTGGATGAGCCTACGAGGCAAGTCGAAGGGATATATGACGTGATGCTTGACAAAGTTAATCACGTTGATATTTTGACTTCAGCGAGCGGAATAGCTTTCGCCCATTTGGAGAAGTAGTCGGTGATCGCTAAGATAAACCGATGTCCTTTTGATGAAGGCAGACTAATTGTCCCGATGATATCCATTCTCCAAGCCTCGAACGATTAAGATGCTACCGTTGGGTGTAGGAACTCAGATGGCTGGTGGATGAAGTTTGCATGGATTTGGCATGCTTGGCACTTCCTTACGTAATCGACAGCATTTGCTACCATCGTCGGCCAATAATAGCCCATTCTACGAAGACGGTCCTATAGCTTTGGACCGGGTTGATGCGCCCTGCAGACACCATTTTGAGCTTCGCGTTCGACAAGCATCAGAGCAGAAGGCCGTCATAGGACCGACGGTACAATATTTTGGTCTCCGTGTCATAATAGATCCGAGGGAGCATTTTCTGATTGAAGTAGCTTCTTTTGAATTTTCAGGAAGGATTTCATAGACTGTGTAGTCGATGAATGGAAGCCTCCAATCTTGAGTATCCGTGTCGACCTCCACTGCATAGCTAAGACATAAGCATAGGTTGCTTTTGGGACAGACCAGTTCTTGACCGATCACTGTGATTAGGTGATGACCGTTGTCTGGGACTGCCCAGGATGCAGTGAGGCCGGCTAAAGCGTCCGCCTTAATGTTTCGCAACCGAGGGACATGCTCAATAAAGAACATCTCGAAGGTTGCAATGATGCTAAGTGTAGCTTGGTGGTAAGGGATCAAGTCTTCATTTCGGGCTCCATATACTCCCCGGACTTAATTGACGATTAGTTAAGAATTATCGCAGGCCTCCAAGTACTCTGCTCTGACTTGCTTGGAGAGTTAGAGTTCGATGATTAGGGCATTATACTTTACTACATTATTGGAGTATGGCTCCGTGAGAGAGTATGCGTGATCGATGATGAGGCCGTATCGAAAGATCAACATTATTTCGACCCCAGCGATGATGTTACCTTTGGGCCCTGCTCTTGAAGTCCGTCAAAAAATATTTGCCAAACAGCTTCGTGTGAAGTGATGCTTGCGTCTGCCACTTCGTCTGGAGTCTCTTCATAGAGTTTTGAGGTTTCTAACCCCGGGTGGGCTGCCAGAAAGTCGGCCAATGCTTGACCCTTGACGGCCTTCTGTGGGACGAATACCATATCATATGGAGATAATAGTATTGCCCAGGTAGCCAAGCGGGAACTGAGTGCCCCAGGTTTGGTCATGAGGACCCTGAGGTAGTTGACTCACGAGATTACATGAATGGTCTGTCCAGTCACGTAGTGTCGAGTTTTCTGTATGGCGAATACCAGCACAAGACACTTCTTCTCGACGGCGGTATACCTATGCCCTGTGCCGACCATCATCTGGCTGAGGTAGTGTATGGCCCGCTCGGCGTCTGAATCACTATTCTGGGCTAACAGGGCCCCGATAGAGTGATCCATTGCGCATACATAGAGCAGGAATGATTTTCCCATGACTAGGGCCACCAGCACAGGAGGGTTTGATAGGTATTATTTGATGTTGTCGAACATTCGTTGTCACTCTTCATTCCAAACAAAGAGACACATTTCTTCATGAGCTGTGTGAACGATTGGTAACTTCCAGAGAGTTTTGATATGAACCTCATGATGTATGCCAACCTCCCTTGGAGGCCACAGAGTTCCCAGAGGTTCCTTGGCAGATTCATCTCCAGGATGGCCTTGGTCTTGTCGGGGTCTATGTGAATACCCCGATAAGTGATGACAAAACCCAGGAATTTGCCACTGGAGACTCCCAGGAAGGACTTAGTAGGGTTCATCTTGAGGTGGTGTGCGCATATTAAGTCAAACACAGTCCTCAGGTCTTGGAGGTGATCATCTTTGGAGCGACTGTTGACGGTGATGTTGTCAACGTAGCATTCCACCGTCTTGTGCATATGTTCACAAAAAATGGTCTCATATCTTGCTGATATGTAGCATATGTGTTCTTCAGACCGAAAGGCATGACCGTATAGCAGTATACGCCTATCGGGGTCCGAAATGATGTATGTTTCTCATCATCAGAAAATATCTTGATTTGGTTGTAGCCTAAGAAGCCATCCATGAAGGATATGCGCTCAAAGCCACAAGTGTTGTCGATCATTACGTCAGTAATTGGAAGAGGGAATTCGTCTTTGGGATATGCTGTATTTAGATCACGAAAGTCGATACAGATTTAGATTTTCCCATTCTTCTTAACAACATGCACGATGTTGGCTACCCAGTCAGGGTATTGTTCATTGCGGATGAAACCACTAGCTATCATATTGTTGACTTTGCTTCTATAGAATCCATTACGTCTGGCCGGAACCGTCGTTGCTGTTGCTTGACTAGTTTTGCATTTGGCATAATATTGAGTTTGTGGACCGCAATTTGGGGATCCAGTCCTGGCATGTCTTCGTAACTCCAGACACAGATATCGATGTATTCCCTGACGAGTTATAATAGGGATTCCTGATTTTTGTCGTACAGACTTTTGTTGACGAAGATAGGCTTTGGGGAGATCTCGTCACCTAGATCGACTTGTAAAATTTTGTCCTCGGTAGGAGGTTCTCGCTGCTCAAATCGTATCTCCCATTGTGAACCAATATGTTGGGCCCAAGGTTCCATCTCAAAGAGCTCGGGTGGATCTTCATTGTCTTCCTCAAGGTCGGCAGACACCAAGTTGGAGGACGGTATTTGTTTGAGCACGTCCCTGACGCTGACGTCGGAGTCCCAGGATGGAGATTCTGAAGAGTGTGAGCGCACTTTATCTTTTTTATCTGAGTCCTCGGGGGTTGTAGGAGGCATTATATATCCTAAGCCATGCTTGGTCTTATGATAGTAATCCTCGGGCTTGCCTACAGGGAAGGGAAGTCGTAAAGGCGACCTTCGGCCTTTTCTATAGTTCAACCGTTCAGTGATCTTCAGGTTGTATCCCATATTCTGGATAAGATGCATGACTTGTGAACTGTTCCAATAGAGTGGCATTCTGCCTACCTCGGATTCTAGTTCTACTTTCACTCGGGTGAAGGACCGGGGGCATTCTACTCTGCCGAAGATGATGAGCTTCTTTCCCTTTCTCCTGGGTGGGACTAAGAAATAATAATCTTGACTAGAGCAAATCCGGTGCACGGTGTTGGCAGTGGTCACTTGTGTGTGCAGATGAAGACCCAGACCGTGCTCCAGGGAGAAGAGTGTACTTATATGCATACGCTCCGAGTAGTTCAAAGATAGTCATTTATTGAGAAAATAAGGTATCTTTTATGGCAAGATTACACCGTCACAGAAAGGGATGTTGACATCAGCGGATATATACTCCTCCAGCTCATCCTTCTCTTCGGCTACCCCCAGTGCAAGCGAAGGCTTTGGTGGTTTTCTATATAATTTTACCACTAAAGGTCCGGAAGCTGCAGTCACTGTCGGGTCTTCGTTTGGTGGTCGACTTGGCCTGTGAAGGCGAACGACCATAGGTTCGGGAGGCGTAGATAGAGGAAAATTTTGTTTTGGTGGTCGATTAGGCTTACAAAGGCGAATGACCATCGGTCTGATGATGCTGAAGGCCCTGGAGATTCAGGTGCCTTCTTATGTGATTTGACGATGAGGGGTGCAACCGCATCGGGAGTGCGAGCCTTGAGGCAGATTCTCATGGGCTCCTCGGATGCAGTTGTGGCCTCGGCTTCATCATCGGTCTCATTGCCACCTTCATCTTGGTTGGCTTTCTTGTAGAGGATTGAGTCGGAGTAGTAAATCTCGATTCCCTTAAATAAATAAACATCAGTGAAACTCTGTTTTGACGAAATCGTGTTCGTCCACATATTTTAGGCACTGGTGGAGGGTGGATGGCATGATCCTGTATTCATGTATCCACGGACGTCCTAACAAGACATTATAGGACGTATCTACGTCTTTGGCGTAGCAGGTGACTTCTGTTTTTAAGTTCGATCTGGCAATTTAGGCATATTTTGCCCAGATGGTAGCTCCTTCCCTTATTGAAGCCACTGATGGCAGTATTGGTGGCCTCCAGACTGTCACGCCCCGATCTTCCGCAGGCAATCGGCCGTTCCCGCTAGGCGGGAATACCCTCGCCAGCGCTCCCGCGGAACGATCGCTTAACCCATCCGGGCGTGATGCCGCACGAGCGTGAGCCACGCCCGTGCAAGGCCATGGTTCATTGGCTGGCGGCAAGAGTTCTAAGCCACAGAGTCGCACAGATTGTCCGAGTGCAGCGGAGTTTAGGAACGCATAGCGATCGGTAACAGGTTCACTGAGTCGACAATATAGCGGAAGCATTGAAATAAGTAAAGTAATCTCTTTATTGATATGAAACATGTATTACAGGCGGCGTATAGCCGAGATTACAAGTCGCTCAAGCCTCTCTCTCTGAAACAGTAAAAGCGTGCCAAGTGGCTACAACTGTGGAATAATTTGTACAGACGATGGTCAGGCGATGTTCACAACTTATGTCTTGTATAAGCGCTTCAGTCCCGGACGCACCGTTGCAAGGCTTCAGAGCGAACTCCTGGCCTTAGCACGCACGAAGGAGGCGTCCGCACCGCACGAGGTTCTCCCGCACCCTGCATATCAAACTGGTGGATTATCAGTACATTGAATGCACTGGTGGGGAAGCTACTCGCCCGCTCGACAAACCCAAACACGTAATACAGGTTCCGTGCACAACTATTAAGTTATCTTTCTAGTTGCCTTAGGATCAGTTTTATGCAAACATTGAATAGCTTAACGTGTCGGGCAGTGCGCCGTACGATGTTTGAGGAAACACGGCGAGACTTACCAACTTACCATTTCTCCTTCCCTGTCCAAGGCAAATATTGTTAATTTAAGCAGGGGCATGTATAAACATTCAGGAGGCAAGCATATGCAAACAGGAGGGTTCTTATAACATGATCGTTCAGGTGTTAAGTTGTTCTTGATGCGATGCAGTGACTCGCACGCGGATAGCCGCTAAGCGAGGATAAATGGTTTATCTTTCGTTTACAAACAAGCATGCAACAAGTTAAGTACAAGGTGATCACTGGCGTATGCCATAATGGATACTAGTCTGTGACGAAGATGGTTTGCTACGTGCAAGAACGTTAGGCGCCGCATACCACCCTGTCCTAGTACGTGAGACTAAACGTTAGTTCCGTCCGGAGCCGGAACGGTGCCAGTGCCCCAGCAGCCGCCCGCAGGAACTATACCTTGTGCACAAGTTGTCCGTGATCGAACAATAATATTCATTCGCCCGAAGGCTACGTGATTATCACCCGTAGGCTACGTGCGCCCGTAGGCTACGTGACTATTGCCCATAGGCTACGTGAATATCGCCCGTAGGCTACGTGCGCCCGTAGGCTACGTGATTATCGCCCGGAGGCTACGTGAGTACAAGACAAGCAGAAGCATGATTCATTTATATTGCATCTACGTTCCATTCATGCGTTCAGGATTGCTTAAACATTGCACAATATAATAACGTTAGACATTCATAAGCAGACAAGCATGCGTTTCTAAGGGACACAAGTAAACACGATTGCTCGGACCCGAAGGTAAGCCGAGAGATGAAACCGTTAGGGACTTAGCATGCGAGGGTCTGAATATAAGCAGTATTTCATTTCCATGTTCTAGCAAGCAATACAAGTTAGGATTATTCCTTTAGCTAGGTGCGTTGGATTTATTAGCATGCAGGGGGTGATTCACCTAGCGACTAGTATGAACATTCCGGATTTTATGTTTGCTGGCTAAGCAAAGACAAGTTCACCGTAGCCACCCACCTTAGCGATGATTCGCCTCGGTAGAGCGATACGTCTGAGCGAGCCTCTGAAAGTCCAAGCCGGATTTCTGTAGGGACAAGTCTGGATATCCTTTGCTTCTTGATCGAGGCAAAGCGGGTCGGGACAGCTGCACGATTGCCGATTGAGACGGCAGTCCGCTTGAGCGGAACGGGGTGTTACACAGACGATGCATCGGGATCACCAGGGTCTGAAGCAAACTTCTCGGGATGATGCTGATCGACGATCCTGGGTCAATATGCATTCGGTCCACCTTGACGTCGCCAATATATCATGTGTAGTACATGGGCCATCGTGCCTATTATTTTTTAGCAACATGTCCTGTTGCGAGAAGGTGATGTTGGGTATCATATCCATGGCATTGTAACAATGTAGATAAGCAGCAAGATCTTTAATTAGTGGCTTGACTTGCGCCAAGTAGATATCGGCATTCTACAGTGCCTCACTCAGGGCAGCCTAAGTGTCTTTAGCGAGCGACAAAAGTTCGAATAACGATAATTTTGCCAGAGTGTTGGCTAATTGCTCTAAGATATCAAAGTTATAGGGCCTTTCCAGCCCTTGTGGTGCATCCCTGTGCAGTGGTTTATCGAAGCACGTCTCCTTATGTTTAGACTTATCTGTTGGCGGGGGCTAAGATAGCCCAGGACCACTGGTGGTAGGCGCGATAACCAGGGGCGTATCGCCGTGCATCGGTTGGTATATTATGCCTGACCTTGTTGTGCCTGCTGCCATCTCTTCAGCCGAAAAGAAAACTGTGTAACATGACTTAGATTTCCTGTCTTTGGGCTTGGCGGTGGAGGATGTCGCCTGCTGCGTCAAGTCAGGTACGAGGTCGGGATGGACCCACATGACCTCCCCACGTGGTGTGGTAAGAGGTATTAGCCCGATCGTCTGGTATCAGGTTGGTGGAAGGTTGACAACTTTCATAGTTGCCTTAGGGACAGGGACTACTCCATCTTGGGCTTCCGTCAGTAGAAAGTTGCCAAATTGGAGGGATACCATGTTAGCGGCAATTGTCACATTGTCGAAGTCTAGGGAAAGAGCCTTGATATATATTAGACGATGCATGTACCGCTTCAGGGTATATCACTCCTGCGTTGGGTGGTGGACGTAGCGGTGGAAGTGACAATACTTTGGGTTGGCTATTTCTGCTGCCTCGGGCTGACGTCTGACGTCGGGGAGCCAGATTTTTTTCCTTGCATCAGCATGTCGAAGATGGGTTTGACATCTCGATCTTCGAAAGAGTAAGTCTCCTTTGATTTTGGAGGCTTTGCCTGCTTTTGCTCAGGCTTCTTGGTCAAGGTAGCGACCATAGCATGTTTCCCCTTTCCTTCGCGGCTGCTATTGCCGCCATTGTTGTTGTTGTTGTTGTTGCTGGGACGCTTGCCCTTTTTCTCAACAGTAGGGATATGGATCCCCAAGTGCCGAGCGTCTTTGAGATTCTTCTCAGCGTTGACAGCACTTACAATGAACATTGTCCAGTCTTTGAACTGGCTCTCGCTGTCACTACCATATTTCTAGAGTAGGGGCTTTGTTGTCTTTTCAATATCTCTATATATATTGCGTTTATAGTTACATGATATGTATAATATATTATATTATTATTAATGATATGGGTTAGTGGACTAGACTTGATATGACCATGGACCTTATATTAGACTAGTCATATTTGAACCCACTAGTTAATCCCTATCCTTTTAATTAGAAATTGTTAAACCCCTCACTTAGGATTAAACCCCACTTATTGAATAACTCTTCATAACTAACCATAGGGGCATTGAGGATCTTATGCATTGCAAACCCTAAGTCCTAGGTGTGGCCGACCCTATATAGAGAGAGGGAGCCTCCCTCTTTGTTCATTCATTGCTCATGAAGAAGAAAAAAAAACCTAGAAATAGTTCTTCCCCAAACCCTTTCCTTCCTCAACCAAATTTCAGAATTAAAATCCTAAACCCTCTTATTTCTCTCATCTAAGAAGCCTAGGAGCTTAAGTCACAAGGAGCATTGGAGAGGAAGAGGCTTGGCTAGAGAACCCCTGGATTGCATTGGAAATCCATCTCCCAAGAGGTAAAATTCTGAAATCTTTCCTTCAAATTCTGTTTTAATGGTTTTGTTGGCCATTAGGAGCCCACCCATGGTTTAGGAGTAGCCATAAGAGGAGAGCATGAGTCTCTATTAGTTCCCATGATATTTTCTTTATGGTGTTGTATGTGATTTGGGGTTTTGTGTTTAAGGGTGCATTTCTCCCTTTTTTTATAACAACTAATCATACTATATATATATATATATATATATATATATATATATATATATATATATATATATATATATATATATATATATATATATATGTTAATATTTGATATGAATATATGTTATTAGTTGTGATTGGAGATTTTGGCAATAGGTTGGATTGTGTATCATGAGTATCCTAGATTAGTGCACACTAGGTATTTGTTTAAATATATAAGTGTGTATGTATCCATGTATGTGTGGGTGTGTCTCATATCATTTGTTGTGCATCAGTGTTGATAGTGGTGAAGAGGGGAAACACTGTGGCTTAGAGTATAGGCTAATTTATGTCTGTGTGTGTGCTAATAATGTGACTGAAGTTAGTATGAGACAGTGAGAACCTGGGAACCATAATGATTTCAGATATGTGTTGGATCCTCTGTTCGAGAGCTTGGTGACAGCAATGTACTGCCTGCAGGCCTTTAAACTGTACAGCAAGTCGAGCATTCACTGACCAAGCCATGGTCCAAGTTTAGCATGTTGGAGTGAGGGTGTTCTAAGCTCAGTTCAACTGAGAGTTAGAACTGATGCATATTGCATTGCATTCGTATACAGTGTGCAGGCAGTACACCAAGGTGCACTGTACTGTGGTCCAGTTTGGATATTGATACGTGGAGTATCAGTTGCACATGTGCAAGAGGAGAAGATTAAGAGGAGAAGCTAGAACTGATACAACTTCGTATAACTGATACAACTTCGTATCAGTTATAACTGCAACAGTTGAAGTGCCGAGAAGTATCAGCAATTAGGTGGAGTATCGGGTTGGAAGTAACTTACCCTGAGCCCGATGATGTGAAAGCATATTCTCAAGGTGGCTTACATGGTTTTCTGTTGAGCATTGCTATATGACCCAAACTTTAGGAGGTCGGGTTGAGGGTGGACTTGGTGTTGCTGCTGCCTATGTGCAGTGGAGCTTTACCTAGTAGCAACCTTGAGGAAGAATCTGCAGGTAACAGGAAGTATCACTGTGTTTAGTAGGTAGTGTTCAATTTTTTTTGGTTGTGTGCAGTTGAGTGTGGGCACTGTGGATTGGTGTGGTAGTGATGAGTAGTTGCTGTGTTATCGGATAGAGCAGTGGTGTAGATGCAACTAAGGGATTAAGGTATCAGCTGAGGGAAACTCTAGCATTGCACATGTGTGCAGTGTGCATACTTAGTGTATCAGTCACCATTGCAACTGTGTGAGTGTCAGTTGGTGCTTAGTATAAGGGGTTGGTACAGCAGGTAGCTGCCAAGACCTAAGTGCAGAACTTGAGCACCAAATGCATCGTGGTGCAGGTCAGGTGGAGGCCAGCAGAGGGTGTTCTGAGTGAGGTATCAAGATACTGTGTAAGGTATAGTGTATCAGTGAGCTTGAATGAGGAAAATGTGGGGGTATGATACTAAGTGAGGTTAAGTGTAAGTGAGTGTCAGTGAGTTTCATGGGTATTATCTGGTAGAGAGTGAGTGTGTCAGTGGGTGTCTGATACTTAGAAGTGTGTTAGTGTGCTCGGGTAGTGTCTCCATACACAGTGAACATGTAGGAGTGGGTTAGAGTTGTCCAAAGCAGTGTTGCCAGACATTTTAGGTGCAGGTACAACAATGTAAGGTCCTGCTTTGAGGGACATTACAGTGGAAAGTTAGGATCAGACATTATGAGCAGGTATGCACTGCTTGAGGCAGTGCACTGATGTTTTAACCCCTCAAACCTATAGTCTAATAGGGACATGCATGAAGCATTGAGTGTTTGGGGTTTTAAGCTGTGAGGTTGAACACTGTGTATGATCAGTATGCAGATGTTGGGGTTAAGTAAAAATCAAGTATAGGAGTTTTGATTACCATTCTTGTGGGGGAGCCACTGATGCCAGAGTATCATATCAGTGATACGAGTGGAAGATATATGTTAGTTAACTTAAGTTAACAGTTAGTAGTTGCATTGGTGTGTTAGGATTGAGTTGTATGTGAACTTAAGTATCAGCTAGGTGACACTGATTTCAGTATAGGTAATATGGGTACAAGTGTGTAGCAGGGATGTTAGTGTTAGGAGCAACATGTAGAGATACGTATAAGGTTGAGTAATACCAAGGTAATAAAACCAAGGTATATGCTAGACTTTAAGTTAATTATTCATAAGCCAATACACTAATAGATATTATAAGTAACAAGGTATTGTGACCTAGAAGACTTAGTATAGCCAAGTACTAGCTAGTATAAGACTAATAGTGACTAATTAACCTTGGTAAGACTTAGAGAACCCAATATAACAAGGTATTGACATAGTTAGCCTATTAAAGACCTAGTTTTGGCCTAATAATTGTATTTCAACATAGTTAATGATATTGTCATTCTAAAACACCAAATAACATTATTATTTGATATTTAGGTCCTTGTATTTCCATCTTGGACATCGATTCTCATTCATTGCTCAGGACCACAGGCGAGTACATTCTCTGACAGTTTTTATTATTTTGATTATTACTATGATTCTAGTTGTAGTGTATACTTGATTCCGACACAGCAGGTACATGGGCTAGTATCATAGATTTCTGTCATGAGGAGTCATGATTGGAATCCATCGTACTAGCTGGGGACGAGAAAATATTTGCAAGATTATGTGATCATACCCCACTTTACATGCATCATAGCTCACCCCACATATCACGTAGGGTATAGCCTGACCATTTACATGCCTCATAGCCTGTTATATATGATTAGCTTGACTATTGATCGCATCATAGCTAACCAAATGGTTAGCCTGACCTCACATGTATCATAGCCAATCATATATAATAAGCCTGATCTAGTCCCAAGCCGATTACATAGCAAATTGATATTTTACAACACTTAGCTAGAATTTCTATTCTTTTATTTTAGTACACTCATTTCTAGTATTCACATATATCTGTTTCATTGCTGGTTAGTACTATATGATGATTACATGTCTCTCCAATATTCTTTATCTTCTAGTATTTCTTTCATCATGTATTTTCTTGCACTGTATTATAGTTTTTATCAATATAATTGAAACTGCGGTTAGTGTTTGTGCTTCGCTCCAATCCTGATTGGATAACATTTTCAGAGGATCTCGAGAATTTCTTCCCCATCCACTATGGTCCAGGAAAAGATAGAGATTACATCCTGAAGATTCCAGAGGAGCCACTCTCCTTCGAGGAGACACCACCTGCAGTCGTTTAGACAACTTTTAGCCTAGTTTATTATGTATTGGATTGTTCTAAACTGTGAGACTGGGGTGTATTTATGTTGAGACTTGTTTATGTTGAGATAGCTAGACTCTAGACTTTGTTATTTGAGTTGTATTATAGACTTATAACGGAACTTCATTATATCTTTCATTTTTAATCGTGCCTTTTACCTTCTTATAGTTATTATGATTGAGTACCTTATGAATTAATGATCTTAGGATTATTCATTGTCCTCCTTATAGAGTTAAAATCATTGAAAGGTTATTTTGTGAGTTGTGTTAGTAGTATAGAGACCATAGACAGCATTCTACCGCTGATGCTGCGGCATAAGTTGGACGTACCCACGGATCATGTCCAAATTCTGGGTGCGGGTCGTGACACTCGCCCATCCAGAGGCTGACTATTGGAAGCATGTTTTTTGGCACATCTCCATTAGTGTGGCCTCGAGATTGCTAGGAGGCAATCTTAGCACAGCCTGTAAGAATCGCTCGATGTAGTTTCGTATCGGTTCCTTCTCACCCTGGGCGACATCCATCAGAGAAGACATCGTTATATCATTTCCCGCCTCATAGAATATGTTAAGGAACAGACGCTTAAGGTCACAGAATAATGAGATGCAGTTATCTTTAAGACTGCAAAACCAATCGAAACCTACCCCTGCCAATGACCCGTCGAAGAGCCTGGTAAGGATAGCGTCACTGTAGGATAAGTGTCACGTTGTAATCTCGAAGTATCTCATGAAGCGGCGAGGGGAGGACTTCCCGTCAAACGTGTTTATGTTGAAGGGCTTGTACTTGGGTGGATATGGTATGTCCCTCCATTCTATCGGGTATGGTTGCCGCACCCCGAGATCATGGAGTGAGTCCTGATTTCTCATAGAATCTAGAAGAGCGCGAATTTCTTGGACCTTCCTTCTTGCTTCCTTAGCTTTATCTCCTGTAGAATATCGCCATCGTGTTGTAGGTTCCGATTGCTCATGGAATCTAGACGAGCGCGAAGAACTTGATTCAATTGAATAAACTAGAGAAAGTACAAAAAAAAGTCCTAGAAGACAATCTAAGTACAAATTTATTTTCTGGGGGATGACAATGAAGGGTTAGGAGTGTAGCAACTCTCTTTACTCCGTGGACGATCCGATATAGAAACTCTTCTCTCTTTCTTCAGTGTAGATTCACAAATAGCCAGCCTTCTCTTGTATGAGGGTAATATCCTGTTATTTATAGTTGTTCAGTGGCCGCATGGATTTCGGGCCGCATGGATGTTGGGAGTTGCCTCGTGTCTTCTCATAACAGAAAGGAGTTACAACTGTGTACAAGAATCTGGGCTTCAACTGTCACGTGGACATTTGTTAAGATTTTCTTGTTGCTGAATATCTGAATGGTTCTCATCTGTTGTAGGCGCAACTTGGTCAAATGGACACATAGCCGCTATTTGGTTGGCGAGAATCACTCAGTTGCAAGTTAGATTTGGTCGATGTAGAATCTTAAACACATGTGGCCAAAGACGCACATGACGCGTAGAGTCTGGAATGCATGGGGCCAGAGATGCATGGAACGCATGGAGTCTGGAATGCATGGGCCAGAGCCGAATAAGACGCATGGAGTCTAGGAAGCATGGGCCAGAGCCGCATGTGATGCATGGAATCTGGGACGCATGGACCAGAGCCGCATGGGACGCATTGGCCAGAGCCGTATGGAATCTTTTATCGTGTTGTACACGTGGCTCTGCACTATCCTTGGGACTTCTGTCTCTCTTCTTCTTCTGAAAGTCCTTCTCCAGTTTCATAATCTACCGAGGGACTCTTCTAACTCTCCAATCTTCCTCAGAATCAGATGACCCTCCTTCATCATCAGCAGTGGAAGAACTATTTTCCACTGTTTCAGCAGCATCTTCAACTCCTCCATCATGAGCATCACCATCCTCATTATCTCCCCACTCCAAGTCAGCCACCACTTGCTCTTCGTAGCTTCTATCCCAATCCCAAGATCTGCCTTCTTCAAAGACCACATCCCTGTTAGTTACAATCTTCTTGGCAACAAGATCATAAACTCTATATATATGATTTAGACTCTTCACTCACTCCCAAAAGTACACAAGTGATACTCCTAGCATCCTCCTCCGCATCCCCAAGCGTGCTTCCCTCCTAGGCACGCAACACAACTTCTTTCTCTTCGCCTCAGGGACATGCACATGCGCTACACACCCGAAAATCCTAAAGTGCTCTACTGAGGGTTTTCTTCCGCTCCAAGCTTCTTCTGGAGTTTGACTCATTACAGCTAATGTTGGGCATCAATTTAGAACATAGAACGCCCAATTTACTGCTTTTTGCCAAAATCTCTTGGGAAGCTCCTTTTCAGATAACATACATCGAACCATGTTCATCATTGTTCGATTCTTTCGCTCAGCTACTCCGTTTTGTTGAGGAGTATATGCCACGGTCAATTGCCTCTTAATACCATGTTGGGTGCAGAACTCATTGAATTCATAAGATGTGAACTCTCCTCCTCGATATGTTCTCAAATATTTGATATATCCTCCTGCTTCTTTCTCAACATAATTCTTAAACAGTTTGAACATGCTAAATGTTTTTGACTTTTCTACTAAAAAATAAGTCCATGCTTTTCTAGTAAAATCATCAATAAAACATAGGAGATACTTCTTCTTGCTATTGGAGGCAGGAGAGATTGGACCGCAGAGATCGGCATGAATAAGTCAAAGCTTTTCTGTAGCCCTCCAATTGCTTTTTCCTTGAAATAGGATCTCTGTGCTGCTTTTCAGTCAGACAACCTTCAAACACTATTGATGGAGCCTCGAAGTGAGACATGCCTTCTACTATCCTTTTGTACTGCAAAGTCCTTAGTCCTTTGTAACTTAAGTGTCCGTAGCGACGATGCCACAGGTCCGCCACATCATGTGTAGAAGTATAGAGACAAGATGGCAGAGAGTTTGCAATCAATACAAAAATATGATTTGTTGTCATATCGGTTGTTACAATCAGCCCTCTCTGTGGATGGCATCTTGAGTTTTCCATGTTGAATGACAATTGCTAGCCCCCTTTGTAAACTCCCTCGACCAGATTTCAGTAATTTAGGATTAGTTTAGACTAATTAGAATTATTGCAACTTTTTAAAAATTTATTTATTATATATTTTATTGATTGTGCACCTGTTCATTACACAATTAATTAGGGCATCACACTAGCTGTTAACCCTAAACAAAATCCACAACCCTGCCATAGACTTGTTAGACTATTTTTTCTGTATTTTGTGCAACTTCCAGAAACCTTGTTTGGTGTTTCGTTTTAGTCGCACAAATATCGTTACAGACGTACGTATTTATTTCCTATTTAAATTTTTGCTCTTTATCCATCTCTGTACCCTAGAGATTTGAGGACCAGTAGGCACCTATTTTGCCCAAAAAAAAATACAATAATATTCTACTCTAATTATACTATAATTAGTGTATTGACACCGTAGAAAAATTATGACCTTAACTGCCTCTAAATAATTAGTGAACACCGTGCGCAGTATTTATTAAATAATAAATACGGTGACCCGTATCACCTAAGAAATCAGACCCTGCCTCTGCCCAGACTCACCCCGCACTGTCCAAAACATTTTCTCCAGCTGTTTCCCTCATTTCTGTACAATTCAAAATTTTGGAAAATTAGTATTTTAAATCAGGTAAATTACGAAATTACGCAAAATACCAAATTTAGGCTTTTATGCAATTTATGAAAAGTTAGGGGTTTTTATGCAAAAATACATGCAAGGTGGCATAATCCTATTGGTTAGTGAATAGGTGTATGGGACCCACCCAAAACATCCAGATAATTCAGTCAAAAATATCCAAAAATCAAATTTACCAAAATAACCCTGAACTTCCCTTTATTTACTAAACTGCCATTGACCCTAACCCCTATATAAACCCTAACCCCTCCCATTCAAACTCCCACAGCTCTCCCCTCCGACCACCACCGGCCGCCCAACTCCTGCCATACCTCCGCCCTGACCCCCTCTCCCCTCCGGCCAAGCCCCGCCGTCTCCGGCCATCCCCTCCGCCGTGAGCAGCCCCCGCAACCTCCCCACTCCCTCACTGCCCACAGCAGCCACCACCACCCGAACCACCCCCAGCGCCACCCTCCGCCACCGTGCACCGCCACCAACCCCACCACCCGACTCGCCCTGACCTCCTCTCTCCGACGACCACCCCCTCACCGCCCCACGACGCTCCCTCCGGCCGCCCTCACCTCCACAGTGCCCAGGCCCAGCTCTCGACTACACCACCACCCTCACCTCCGGTCGCCTCCAGCCACCGCCACCGCTGTCGTGGACCTCCTCCACCACCACCAACCTGACCGCCCCTCCTTCCTCCGTCGATCCCGCACCCTGCCCGGCCACCTCCGCCACTCCTCCGCCGTCGGCAGCCCCCGCACTCAGCTGCTGCTGCTATTGCTGCTAGCAGCTACTGCTGCTGTTCCTGCTCCTCCGGCCGCCTCCGGCCAGCTCCGCCGCCGTCCTTCCGCCGTCGACGACGTGTGGACCCCACCTGTCAGAGGGTATATTACCTAAACCTAATATATATGTATTTATATATATATTCCTATATGTATATGTATATGTATATGTATATATATGTATATATATATATATATATATATATATATATATGTATATTAATATGTATATATGTATATTTATATATACTGTATATTATTATGTAATAATTATTATTATATATATATATATATGCATTTTATTCTGTTTATATATATATATATATATCTATAGTATATATAAATATGTGTGTACATATATTTATATATATATATAGTTATATATAATATGTATACTACATGTTATATATATTATATTATATAATATAGTATATATGTATACTATACATTTTCTTTTATTTATTTTCTGCACTTAATATATTTCCTGTATTTATTATATATATATATATATATATATATATATATATATATATATATATATATATATATATATATATATATATTATCTATATATATATTATTATTCAGCTGGATAATACAGCTTATATATATTATATATGTATATCTTCAATTCTTGCACAGTCTTCAATTTATTATATATGTATACTATATATAGTATTGTATAATATAGTACATAAGATATATATGTATTTACTTTCTGTCCTGTCATTTCAATTTATTTATATCAGAGGATATACCCTGATTATTATATTATTATATATATATATGTGGATATACCCTAATTATTATATTATATATATATCTCAGTGGATACACCCTGATAATATCATATTACTATATATATAGAGCAGTGGATATACCCTGCTACTATTATAATTAATATATATATATACCTGTATTTTTTCTGTTCTTTATATGCTATATATACTGCTATATATATTATATCTACATATATACATACTATATATATATATATCTATATTATATATGTGTATATATATATGCTTTATATTACAACCATAATATTCACGAACCCTGTCTGTTTTAACAGAAACCAACTCCAGCACAGCCAGTGACCCCCTGTCACAAGCACCTCCAAACCTGAGATCAGGTTATCAACACTATCAGGGAGTAGGCAAGTATACCTTGCCAAGTTACTGTTTAAATTTAATTATTGATATCTACTTGTTCCTGAATTTCATATAACAATGATTACCTGAGACTGCCTTGGGTACAGTCAACTGATACAATGACATTAGCATAATTAACTTAGTCTTACAGACTCACCAATTGCTGTGAGAGTATCCTGATATTCTCCTAGACCCTATCACGGGAACACGTAACATGGTTGCAATACATGTTGGGATGCGAGCTGCGTAGTTGATTAGCTACCAGTACGTGTGACCCGCATCACGGATTAGAATAATTCAGGAATAGTATGACTTGACATTTAGTTCATTGGGATGGGAAAGATAACTAGTAGACGTATGGGACACCCCCTCCATAAATGTTTTATACCTTCGTACCAGTGATGGTCGATTGCAGAGTGCCCTTGAGTCAGGGGGCATACGACACATATACTAGCCAGTCACCACGATTGATGAATTACGTCAGCGTATGTCTATCCTACACATTCCCATGCGTACTACAAGGTCTTTACTTGCATTTCACTTAGAATGGTTAGCACCCTGTATTTATTTTCTTTATTCAGTATTTACATACATGGCATGTCATTTTCTATATCTTGTTATGTCCCACTGAGGACCTGGTTCCCTGCCAGATCTAGACGAGGCTTTCTACCCCACTGTGTACGGCCCTGATCAGGAGGCCAGATGTGCTACCGAGGAGGAGCTCGAGGAGACACCCTCAGAGTATGCTTGACCCTAGAGGCCTGCCACCTGGAGATGGAGATATTTTTCTCAGATAGACGCTGCTTAGTCTATCTGATTTCTCTGCGCTATTATCAGTTTTTGTAGTAGGCTTATATTCTCACCAGTTGTGTACTGTATCAGACTCAGTTATATATATGTTCAGCACTTGCTTTTCTGACATTTTATTGTGGATGAGATAGATTTGACTGTGTTTTACATGTAGTATTTTAGGACAGCGTTGCACGTTCCTTTGGGTCCATTCAAAATGGATTAAGCCCTTAATGAAGTGTCAGCTGGCCAGTGACACGTGGCCTAGTTCCTGACATTTTAGGATTGGGGCGTGACATGGTTTTAGTGGTGGCCCATGCAGGTCTAGTTTTTATTGCTAGTGGTATGATGACATGCCCAGCAAGCCTGCAATAGGATAGAAATATTAGGTCTCATCCACACTGACACCATCTTTAAATAATTCTTTATTGCATCCTGCTTGATTATTATTCATTATCTCCTTTGTGTTTTCTAATTATTCTATTTTCTTCAAAAATATGGACATACCCGGGAAACCTGCGAATAATGGGGCTGACCAAGCAACAGACCCTTCGCCAAGTGTCCAAGGAACCCCGTACAATCACCAGAATTTTGGCCAGGAGACAACACCAACACCGCTGGCGGAGACACCTTTGCCTCCACCTCCAACCTTTCCTGCTCTGATGCCACAACCTGAGGGACAGTCTCAAATGTTCCAGTTCCTCCAAACTATGTTGCAGACCCAATGGCAACAGACTGAAGCCCTGAGACAGTCTCAGTGGCAACAGACTGAAGCTCTGCGACAGACTTTGATGACGGCCTTGGAGAGAACCACTGTCCCGGCACCAGCACTTGTCCAACCAGTGGGCACAGTCAAAGGTTTCCACCAGATGAGCCCGAGGACCTTTAAAGGCAGCGAAACCCCAGAGGAGATCTCAGACTGGATCTCCAATACAGAAATGCTTCTGGAAGGCTCACAACTCACCCCCGACCTATGGATGACTGTTGTGAGGGCCCAACTTCTCAGCAACGCCCATCACTGGTGGGAATCTATAGAGCGTAGTATCGGCAAAGACCAGACTTGGGAACAATTCTTGGAGCACTTCAATGCCAAGTACTTCCCCGTAACAGTCCAAGATGCCCTATATTCACAGTTCCTGCACCTGGAATAAGGGAATATGTCCGTCGATGCCTACGATGCAGAGTTCTGCCGACTGAGTCGATTCGGTGACATGCTGATACCGAACGAGCTGAAGAAGGCCAAGAGATTCCACCGTGGCCTCACCCCAGAGCTCCAGAGATATACGACGGCGCAGTCAAGGATCTCCTATGAGGAGGTTCTTACAGAAGCAAGGGTGCAAGAAGCAATTGGCCGTGGAACAAGACGCTCTAATCCAACCTTCCCGGCCAAGAACCAGCAAGGAGCAGGAGGACCCATCCGTCGTCCCTAATATCAGACACAACAGATGATGGGGCCCTACCAGAAGAAGGAGCTTCCGACTTGTCATTTTTGTGGCAAGAAAGGACATTGGGCCTGTGACTGCAGAAAGAAGCTAGGGTTATGCCTGCTATGTGGAGCTAAAAATCATATGGCCAGAGACTGCCCACAACGCAGAGATGCAGCACCTCAGCAAGGGCATAAGCCAGGAGCACAAGCCCAGAAGATGCTACCCTCAACATCTGGGAGATATCAGAGAGGAGCACCCCTGCCTACACAGGAAGCCCAGTTCAAGGCCAGACAACAAACCGGAGGACAAAGGCACGGACAAGCCTTTACTTTAGCTGTAGTTGCAGAAGAGCCAGAAGGAGAAACCATTACAGGTACCATTTTAGTTGCATCATTACCTGCAACTGTATTATTCGATTCTGGGGCTACTTTGTCTTTCATATCCAGTAGTTTCGTAGCCATGCACAAACTATCCACTTTCCCGCTACCTAAGTGTTGGAAAATACTTACCGGAGGAGGCATTGTTCCAGTTACCAACATTATTGAAACATGCCCGGTAATTATTTGTAGTAGAGGACTAAGAGCGTGATTTTTGGTACTTCCAATGCCAAATTTCGACGTTGTCTTAGGCATGGACTGGCTAAGCCAGAATAATGCTATCTTAGACTGCCGAAAGGGAAGTGTTATTTTTAGACCCCCAGATCACCCGGAGTTCGAATACGTTCGAGGCACCATCGAGCAAGGAGTAGGCCAGACTCCTAGAGCTTACATGGCGATGGAGACAACACTCCCCTCAATTGTAGCAGAATTCGAGGACGTATTCCCAGAAGAATTGCCAGGCCTACCGCCTGACAGAGAAGTGGAGTTCATTATTGAGCTAATACCCGGAGCTGCACCAGTATCCTCCAATGTGTACCGACTGGCAAAGAAGGAGCTTGACGAGCTGAAGCTTCAACTAGAGGAACTACAGATCAAGAGATTTGTTCGTCCTAGTGCATCACCATGGGGAGCACCATTGCTGTTTGTACCAAAGAAGGACGGAACATATCGCATGTGCATTGATTATAGAGCCCTCAATGCTCTGACAATAAAAAACAAGTATCCCTTGCCGAGAATTGACGACCTGTTCGATCAACTAACAGGAGTCGTGGTATTCTCGAAGATGGACTTGAGATCAGGCTATCATCAGGTCAAGGTACGGAGAGAAGACAATCCAAAGACAGCATTCAGAACTCGTTATGGTCATTACAAGTTTCTGGTGATGCCGTTTGGACTGACTAATGCACCTGCCGTATTCATGAATCTGATGAACCGAGTCTTTCACCAATATCTGGACCAGTTCGTGGTAGTCTTCATCGACGATATTCTGGTGTATTCGAAGAGCCACAAGGAGCATGAAGAGCACTTGAGACTGGTGCTAGAGACGCTGAGACGAGAGAGCCTTTATGCTAAGATGAGCAAGTGTGAATTCTTCCTTGATCGTGTTGCTTTTCTTGGACACGTGATCACAGGAGAAGGCATCTCAGTGGATCCAGCAAAGATTTTATCTGTGGAGACATGGCCAACACCGACCAACGTCTCAGAGGTGAGAAGCTTTCTAGGACTTGCCGGATATTACCGGAGGTTCGTAGAAAACTTTACAAGAATCGCGGAGCTGATTACTCGTCTTACCCGCAAGGAGCAGGAGTTCATATGGACTGAAGAATGTCAGAAAGCTTTTGATGAATTGAAGAAGCGTCTGACTACAGCCCCATCTTGACTATACCATCTGGATCCGGAGGTTTCGTTATCTATAGCGATGCATCCGGGAAAAGATTTGGTTGTGTCCTAATGCAACATGGGAAGGTTGTAGCTTATGTCTCAAGACAACTGAGGACTCATGAGAAGAATTACCCCACTCATGACCTGGAGCTTGCCGCAGTCATTTTCGCCCTGAAGCTATAGAGACACTATCTATACGACGAACGAGTGGAGATTTTCACCGATCACAAGAGCTTGAAATATGTCTACACTCAGAAAGACTTAAATCTGAGGCAAAGACGATGGCTTGAAGTGATGACGGATTTCGAGATTGATCTGCAGTACCATCCTGGGAAGGCAAATGTGGTAGCAGATGCTCTAAGCAGAAGACCCTCGACATTCTTTATGATCACCCAACCAGATCTGCTGAGAGATCTAGAAAAGTTGGGAATAGAGGTCATTATGCCAGGACTTGATGGCCAACTATCAAACTACCAGTTGCAATCAACCCTGGTCGAAAGAATCAAAGCTGCTCTACCAGCAGATGCAAGATTTCAGAGGCTTCGTCAAAGAACAAAGGCTGGAATCCAGACAGGATGTTGCATACACGAAGATGGGACTCTAAGATGTGGTGATCGTCTTTATGTTCCAAATGGAGAACTTCGTAATGAGCTGATGTCAGAAGCTCATAGCTCAACATACTCTATACATCCAGGAGGCACAAAGATGTACAGAGATCTGCGACAATATTACTGGTGGCATGGAATAAAGCGGGAGATAGCACGCTTTGTGGCTAAATGCCTGGTGTGTCAGCAAGTCAAGGCTGAGCATCAGAGATCTGCCGGTCTACTCCAACCCCCCAATACCCGAGTGGAAATGGGAACACATTACGATGGACTTTGTTACGGGCTTCCCAAGAAGTCCTAGTGGTCGTAATGCTGTCTGGGTGATCGTAGACAGACTCACCAAGGCTGCTCATTTTCTACCTTTTAGAGTCGGACAATCTACAGAAGTCTTGGCAGATATGTACATGAAGGAGATAGTGCGTCTGTACGAAGTACCAGTCAGCATAATATCTGACAGGGATACGAGGTTTACATCTTACTTTTGGCGAAGTATACAAGAGAGCCTTGGTACCCGCCTCAAGTTCAGCACCTTGTATCATCCGCAGATAGATGGCCAGTCAGAGCACACCATCCAGACCCTAGAAGATATGTTGAGAGCCTGCATGCTTGACTTCAGCGGATCATGGGAAGATCATCTACACCTGATAGAATTTTCCTACAACAACAGCTATCAAGCGAGCATCCAAATGGCTCCCTTTGAAGCTTTGTATGGAAGAAAATATCGTTCCCCAGTATGCTGGAGCGATATAGGCGAGAGACAGATCTTGGGACCAGAGCTGATCATACGTACGGTGGAGAAGGTAAAGAAGATCCAGGGACACCTACGAGCTGCACAAGACAGGCAGAAGCACTGGGCCAACATTCATCGCCGATCTCTCGAGTTCCAAGTAGGGGAGCATGTGTTCTTGAAGATCTCACCTACCAGAGGAACTATCAGATTTAGAGGAAGAGGGAAGCTAATTCCAAGGTACATTGGACCCTTCGATGTGTTAGATCGCATCGAAAAAGTTGCTTACAGGCTAGCTCTACCTCAGACCTTGGAGGGAGTACATGACGTCTTCCACGTATCTTAGCTGAGAAGGTACATTCCAGACCCGAGTCATGTGCTGGACTATTCAGAGATCACCATCGGGCCGAGCTTATCGTACCAGGAGGAGCCTGTAGAGATCTTGGACCGTAGCGAGAAAGTGTTGCGAGGTCAGACTATTCCTCTCGTTCGTGTTGCATGGAGACATCATACACCAGGTGAATCCACCTGGAAACGAGAAGAGGATATTCAACAGCGTTACCCCCAACTATTTCCAAACCAGGGTATGTCCAATATTTCAAAATCAATTTTCATTAAGCCTCATAGTCTTAATTAATCTTTCATACTCATTACATGGTTGTTTTTATTTCGAGGACGAAATATTCTAAGGAGGGTAGATTGTAAACTCCCTCGACCAGATTTCAGTAATTTAGGATTAGTTTAGACTAATTAGAATTATTGTAACTTTTTAAAAATTTATTTATTATATATTTTATTGATTGTGCACCTGTTCATTACACAATTAATTAGGGCATCACACTAGTTGTTAACCCTAAACAAAATCCATAACCCTGCCCTAGAATTGTTAGACTATTTTTTCTGTATTTTGTGCAACTTCCAGAAACCTTGTTTGGTGTTTCGTTTTAGTCGCACAAATATCGTTACAGACGTACGTATTTATTTCCTATTTAAATTTCTGCTCTTTACCCATCTCTGTACCCTAGAGATTTGAGGACCAGTAGGCACCTGTTTTGCCCAAAGAAAAATACGATAATATTCTACTCTAATTATACTACAATTAGTGTATTGACACCGTAGAAAAATTATGACCCTAACTGCCTCTAAAAAATTAGTGAACACCGTGCGCAGTATTTATTAAATAATAAATATGGTGACCCGTATCACCTAAGAAATCAGACCCTACCTCTACCCAGACTCACCCCACACTGTCCAAAATATTTTCCCCAGCTGTTTCCCTCATTTCTGTACAATTCAAAATTTTGGAAAATCAGTATTTTAAATCAGGTAAATTACGAAATTACGCAAAATACCAAATTTAGGCTTTTATGCAATTTATAAAAAGTTAGGGGTTTTTATGCAAAAATACATGCAAGGTGGCATAATCCTATTGGTTAGTGAATAGGTGTATGGGATCCACCCAAAACATCCAGATAATTCAGTCAAAAATATCCAAAAATCAAATTTACCAAAATAACCCTGAACTTCCCTTTATTTACTAAACTGCCATTGACCCTAACCCCTATATAAACCCTAACCCCTCCCATTCAAACTCCCACAGCTCTCCCCTCCGACCACCACCGGCCGTCCAACTCCGGCCATACCTCCGCCCTGACCCCCTCTCCCCTCCGGCCAAGCCCCGCCGTCTCCGGCCATCCCCTCCGCCGTGAGCAGCCCCCGCAACCTCCCCACTCCCTCACTGCCCACAGCAGCCACCACCCCCCGAACCACCCCCTGCGCCACCCTCCGCCACCGTGCACCACCACCAACCCCACCACCCGACTTGCCCCGACCTCCTCTCTCCGACGACCACCCCCTCACCGCCCCACGACGCTCCCTCCGGCCGCCCTCACCTCCACAGTACCCCGGCCCAGCTCTCGACTACACCACCACCCTCACCTCCGGTCGCCTCCAGCCACCGCCACCGCCGTCGTGGACCTCCGCCACCACCACCAACCAGACCGCCCCTCCTTCCTCCGTCGATCCCGCACCCTGCCCGGCCACCTCCGCTACTCCTCCGCCGCCGGCAGCCCCCGCACTCAGCTGCTGCTGCTGCTGCTGTTGCTGCTGTTCCTGCTCCTCCGGCCAGCTCCGCCGCCGTCCTCCCGCCGTCGACGACGTGTGGACCCCACCTGTCAGAGGGTATATTACCTAAACCTAATATATATGTATTTATATATATATTCCTATATGTATATGTATATGTATATATATGTATATATATGTATATATATATGTATATTAATATGTATATATGTATATTTATATATACTGTATAATATTATGTAATAATTATTATTATATATATATGCATTTTATTCTGTTTATATATATATATATATCTATAGTATATATAAATATATGTGTACATATATTTATATATATATAGTTATATATGATATGTATACTACATGTTATATATATTATATAATATAGTATATATGTATACTATACATTTTCTTTTATTTATTTTCTGCACTTAATATATTTCCTGTATTTATTATATATATATATAATCTATATGCTTATATATATTATATATGTATATCTTCAATTCTTGCACGGTCTTCAATTTATTATATATGTATACTATATATAGTATTGTATAATACAGTACATAAGATATATATGTATTTACTTTCTGTCCTGTCATTTCAATTTATTTATATCAGAGGATATACCCTGATTATTATATTATTATATATATATATATATATATATATATATATATATATATATATATATATATATATATATATATATATATATATATATATATATATATATGTGTGGATATACCCTGATTATTATATTATATATATATCTCAGTGGATACACCCTGATAATATCATATTACTATATATATAGAGCAGTGGATATACCCTGCTACTATTATAATTAATATATATATATACCTGCATTTTTTCTGTTCTTTATATGCTATATATACTGCTATATATATTATATCTATATATATACATACTATATATATATCTATATTATATATGTGTATATATATATGCTTTATATTACAACCATAATATTCACGAACCCTGTCTGTTTTAACAGAAACCAACTCCAGCACAGCCAGTGACCCCCTGTCACAAGCACCTCCAAACCTGAGATCAGGTTATCAACACTATCAGGGAGTAGGCAAGTATACCTTGCCAAGTTACTGTTTAAATTTAATTATTGATATCTACTTGTTCCTGAATTTCATATAACAATGATTACCTGAGACTGCCTTGGGTACAGTCAACTGATACAATGACATTAGCATAATTAACTTAGTCTTACAGACTCACCAATTGCTGTGAGAGTATCCTGATATTCTCCTAGACCCTATCACGGGAACACGCAACATAGTTGCAATACATGTTGGGATGCGAGCTGCGTAGTTGATTAGCTACCAGTACGTGTGACCCGCATCACGGATTAGAATAATTCAGGAATAGTATGACTTGACATTTAGTTCATTGGAATGGAAAAGATAACTAGTAGACGTATGGGACACCCCCTCCATAAATGTTTTATACCTTCGTACCAGTGATGGTCGATTGCAGAGTGCCCTTGAGTCAGGGGGCATACGACACATATACTAGCCAGTCACCACGATTGGTGAATTACGTCAGCGTATGTCTATCCTACACATTCTCATGCGTACTACAAGGTCTTTACTTGCATTTCACTTAGAATGGTTAGCACCCTGTATTTATTTTCTTTATTCAGTATTTACATACATGGCATGTCATTTTCTGTATCTTGTTATGTCCCACTGAGGACCTGGTTCCCAGCCAGATCTAGACGAGGCTTTCTACCCCACTGTGTACGGCCCTGATCAGGAGGCCAGATGTGCTACCGAGGAGGAGCTCGAGGAGACACCCCCAGAGTATGCTTGACCCTAGAGGCCTGCCACCTGGAGATGGAGATGTTTTTCTCAGATAAACGCTGCTTAGTCTATCTGATTTCTCTGCGCTATTATCAGTTTTTGTAGTAGGCTTATATTCTCACCAGTTGTGTACTGTATCAGACTCAGTTATATATATGTTCAGCACTTGCTTTTCTGATATTTTGTTGTAGATAAGATAGATTTGACTGTATTTTACATGTAGTATTTTAGGACAGCGTAGCACGTTCCTTTGGGTCCATTCAAAATGGATTAAGCCCTTAGTGAAGTGTCAGCTGGCTAGTGACACGTGGCCTAGTTCCTGACATTTTAGGATTGGGGCGTGACACCCTTTCTTGTAGTTGTCCAATGCTCAATAGATTATTTCTCAATTCAGGTACATAGTAAACTTCATTAACAACATGAGTAATACCTTTTACTTTCAGTCTCACAGTGCCTCTCCCTGCCACCTCCATTCTTGTATTATTTCCCAACTTCACTTTTTGCTTGATGCTTTCATCGAGATCATAGAACAAGCTTTTGTCACCAATCATGTAATTGCTGCACCCCGAGTCTAAAAACCAAACATCTTCTTTTCGAGCTCCATTCTCTTCTACATAAGCCATTAGTAGCATCTCTTCCTCCAAATCTAATTCAACATAATTTGGTTCTTTATCCCAAGTTGGACACTCATATTGAAAGTGTCCAAGCTTGTGACATTTGTAGCACTCTACTGTAGCTTTGTTAAAAGGTGCTTGACCTCACCCTCTTCCTCTTCCTCTGTAGACACCACGACCACAACCTCTTCCTCCTTCATATGTCACTTTTAAGGCATGCTCCTCACCATTGCGTCTCTGAAACTTTTGTTCATGAACAATCAGATAACTCTGCAGCTCATCAATGGAGAGTTCATCAATGTCGTTGGACTCCTCAATTGAGCAAACAACTTAATTGAATTTCTCAGTTAGCAATATGAGTATCTTCTCCACCACGGTGACATCTTGCATCTGCTTCCCATAAGTTTTCATCTTGTTGACTACTGACAACACTCTTGCAAAATACTTGGAGACTCCTTCTCCTGCCTTCATCTCTAGGGTTTCAAACTCTCTACGGAGCTTGTAAATGTGACTTCTTGACCAAGGTGCAAAGTATCGGTATCGGACCATTCCTATGAGTATCGGGATCGGCAGTATCGGTAATATCGGCGGTTTCAGATCGGAGTATCGAATTTTTTTGTATCGGAAAGCAAATAACTATTAGTAAATTATTAACATTTTAGAAAATATATTTTATACATTTATGCATAATTTTAAGTATTTCCATTATTGTTTCTTAGTATTTTTGAAATTGAATGAAATAATAGTCACCCTTGTCGATTAATTTATATGCAATAGATATGTTTTCCTCTTTTATATGCTTTTACAACTTTACTATGCTTTTAAACCCTTAATAATTAGTCTTTTTCATTCAATTTTTTTTGTCGAATTGACCGAAAAAGAAACCTCTAATTTCAATATCGGTCGTATCGGGTATCGGTCGGTATCGGATCAGGACATGCCAAATTGTATTGATATCGGCCATATCGGATCGGTATCGGCCGATACTGCAAACTATGCTCTAGACCCTAGCACCCCTTCGAACTTCTTCTTCATAGACTCCCAAATTTGTTTGGAAGTATTCTTCACAAGGATGGTCTCCAATATCGTCCGATCTATGGCTTGAAAGAGAAAATTTCGCTTTCAAATCTTTCAGCTTCAATTCTTTTAGCTTCTTCCACTGTCCTTCCATCAGCACCAATCCACTTGCTAGCTCTTCATAGCCAGCCTCCACCGACCCCCATAATTGCTTAGATCGCAGGAAATTCTCCATCAACATGCTCCAATGGTCATAGTGACCACCAAAGCGAGGAATGAATGGCTGCACAAAACTCCCTTCGGTAGTCATCTTTGCTTCAAAGGTTGATGTTTTGATTTTTCAGGTCCAATGGGGGCTTTGATACCACAATGTTAAGACTCAAAGACTAAGATAAGCAGAAACTCAACAGATTGTAGGAATGATTAATAAATCCTATTGAACAAACATAGGCTCTTTAAATAGCCTTTACAACTTAACATGAATGAGAAATATTAGCTCATGTTTTTCATAACAACAATTAACTAACATATTGAAAGCACTTAATGAGTACTTGTTTATTTTGTTTTTGTTTGACTTTGTTTTAAATAACTTAATGATGTGAATTTATTATGTATTTTATTATAATTAAGATTTATAGGTGTACGGTACCATGTCACGTTTATAAATGTTACGATCAAATATTTATAATTATAAAAGTAATTTATTATGATTATTTGTTATTGTAAGTGCATGACCTGCGAGTCAAGTTATAGGTAACACATATTCTCGGAATATGAACTAACACATGCTATGTGGCTAAACCCTAAAGATATTAGTACAACTAAATGAAGATAAAGTGGACGAGGAAAGAAAATTCACTCAGTCTCCTGTGTTGTTGTCCTCCTTATGCGATATATCGGAGTAGTCGGTGGATCCTCTGACTCAGCTACGAGATATGGCTATGCAAAATCAGTAAGATCAATCCCAAGTGGCAAGTGTAACAAAGAAAGCTATACAAGGGGTAAAAACAAGAAAACATAATACATAACTATTATACATGGTATATGATAAACAATGAAACATATACAATATGATAATATGAAACATGATATTAGGAGGAAGTGTGATACCAATGCACGAATCCTAGAACCAAAGCTAGCTACAAACATATGAAGTAAAGAAAACAAGCCAGCAGCATATCAGGCTAAATATACCCTACGACTTTCTATTAGTAACTACTTAAGTTATCCCTAATTCTAATAAAATGAGGATCCGACTGGAACTCGCGTTGCAGACACCAAGACTGACAAAAATAGAATGTCTAATAGCAGAACTGACCTCATGTTATATATATATATATATATATATATATATATATATATATATATATAAGAGTATGGCAGGAAGACAAAACTCGGGGGATAGGGTTTCAGATGCATCAATCGGGAATAGATGATGGAACGCAAGGCCAAGCAGGAGGTATAGGAAAGTCGTGGGCAGAGATATACAGGTCAATTGATCCACCACGGGATGCGGGAATGCAATACGTCAAACCGGTAGGGTTTGAGGAGCGACTGATGGCAGAGTTCACTGATGAGGATCTGTAAGAGACGGCCAAGTATTGGAAAAACACGATAGTATTCTATGTGATGGGAAAGAAACCTTACTTTACACAGATCCAAGCCTATATGCATCGGGTCTGGAGGCCGCAGGGTAGCTTCAAAAAAATTTCAAGGGAGAATGGTTTTCATTTTGCTCGGTTTGGCATGGGGGAGGATGTGGAACGAATCCTAAGGGGGGGCCCTGGACGTTTGATGGGCAATTAATAATAGCGAAGAGATGGACCCCTGGTGTGCAATGTGAGAGGGATCTCTTCCATACTATCCCAATATGGATACAGTTCCCCGACTTCCTATTGGACTATTTGAGCGTACCTATGATGATGAAACTTGCTAGTCTCATAGGCAAGCCTATTAAGGCGGATGAGACGACATCAAAGAAGGTGTGTTTGTTGAGATAGATGCCAAAAAAGTACTCCCGAGGGTAGTGGAATATAAATTATCATCGGGAAGGTACTTTAGTCAAGTGGTTGACTATGAATGGGTACCTCTGTCATGTAGCATGTGTCACTACTCTAGAAGGAAGGCGAGATATAGGGACACGCATGGAGGAAGATCGTGAGGATGGCGCAAGACAAATGGAAGGTGATAATATGAGGAACAATGATGATGGTAAGGCAACTGAACAAGTGGGGGGTATAGCAAATAGTAGAGACAAAGGAAAGAAAATGGCAGTAGAGCTGGCAGAGAAGCAAATTGGGGGTATTAATCAAAGACAGCAAATGGAATCCTCCACACAGATGGTCCTATTTGGCGAGTATGACGCTCTCAACCAAGGGATAGACGAGGTTTGGAGGGAACCAACACAAATACAAAATATGGTATTGTTACCCATGATACAGGCGTGGGAACGTGGATCGGGTACCAGTAATACCGGAGCGGAGATACGTCCCAAAGAAGCGTGATAGTGACCAGGAATAGAAAGAAGCGGCAAGTTGTGGATAACCTGACTGACAAGACACCGAAAATTTCATAGCATAGCCAGATGGAGGGGATACATGAAAATTCAATTGCAAATGCACCATTATGAGGATGTCGGGGTAATCAACAAGTATAAGTAATGTCAGTGCTCACTTGGAACACCCGGGGGACAAATTCGATTGGGAGATGGCGAGAGATTAAAGAGGCAGTGAGAAGGACGCAGAGTTCCATTACGACATTATTAGAGACAAAAATTAAATCTAGCAGGATGATGAATAGACGCACTCCGACCCATTAGAAGCAGGTCAATAACTTGGAGATATGTGACATAGCACGCATATGGGTGCTTTGGGACATCGGGGTATGGTCGGGGCAAGTCCTACACATCTCTGAACAGCTTATCGTAATCGGGTTCACAAATAGAGGGTGGTTGAAGTTTGTGTATGGGGCAATATATGTTAGAAAAATTGTCATTTTCTTATTGAAAAATTTGTGAATAAAAATAAAATAAAATTAGACTGATGTTACCGGCCTCTGGAAAAGTCGTGCACGAAGCAGTGCCCTAAGAGTTGATTCGGGATCTGTGTGCAGACGTTCCCGAAGCTCCTATTGGTAAAACCCTCGTACTACCGGTATCTCATCGCCGCACACGACTCGGAGAGAACGACCAGGACTTAACTATGCCCAGAGCTTGGAGACGAGCGAAACGACGAAGATTGGACAGAATAGAATATTGGCAGCAACAGTTTAGAGATGAAATTTCTGATTGTGTTTACAAAGAAAACCAGTCAAATATATAATACTCATCCAATATGTAATGGTCTGAATTAATTTTCCTATTAATTCAGCCGTTACACAGGAGAATGAGAGAATAAACCTGGACACAAAATATATTAACGGTTCAAAAATAATTAGTAACGGACAAAATTAATTTTTCAATGAAGAGGAGCAAAAAGAATTTTAGGGTCCTAGCCCGAACCCGAAGAGAAAATCGAATCGGCATTCGGCGCCCGCAGATGTGGGCGCGTACCCACACCTGTTACGCGCGCCAAACCAAACCGAATCGAGCCGGGCCGGGCGACGGCGGTGGCGCGCGTGTGTGGCCCAAGGGGTTCCCTATACAACAACTTTAAGAGAGCAAAGAAGAGGAACTAATATATATACACAAGAAGGGGTTGGCCCATCCGATGTGGGACTAAAGAAAAGAAGGAGCTTGAGCTTTTGCTAAAGCAAAGCCAACAATCCCCCCCAAAAGGTCAAGTTTCAAAACAGAGATAAGAGCGAAGTAAATAGAGAGAGAGAGAGAGAGAGAGAGAGAGCATCTGGGCAGTAAAATACTATGCATAGATGAGATGGACTACAACCTTGAATCTCACGTAGTGCCTATTACCTTAATTTGAAGAAGTGCTTGATGGACTATGCCTTGAATCAGACTTCTTGAACCAGATTTAGAAAAATAGCACATATAGTACGCTAGAGGTCCTTGGTCTATCGGGTGGCGCTTTTAAATGGCCATGCGCACTTTTTCACATTCATGAGAGTTGTCTGGGATTGCCCTGTCCCATAGTCGCGGCCTTCACGACCTCTCATACAGGTAAGTCCTTAATGGTTGGTGATATGAATCAACCCAGCATTACAGCTTGGACCTATTAAGAGTTTAAACTCATCCTAACCATATCACACAGGAACACTGTCACCATAGGGATGGGGAGTCATTGTACACATGTACAGCCGCTTGGGCTTTATTTTAATGAGACTTTAATCTCAAGTCAGTGTTCCATAAAGTCACCTAAGTTCAGCTTATTTCTATCCATTGAACCGGCTTCTTGGGATCTCCAGTCAGACTCGGTTGGGTTGCCACTGCTGGTGACTAACTTATGGGCTTAACCCCATCCCCCTCGATGATTCTAGGATCAAAGTCCTAGACAGACCCTTCGTCAAGTGATCTGCAAGGTTCTTTTCTGACTTTATATAGTCAAGAACCACATATTTTTCTAGTAGGCTTTTTATTGACTTAAAGCGTAGCTGCAGGTGCCTGTTCATCTTAGCATTCACAGAATCATGCTTTAGTAGTTCAATAACAGATTTATTATCACAGTTTATAGAAATTGCAGGAACAGGACTAAGAGAAACATGTATATGCATAATAAGATTTTTAAGCCATTCAGCTTCTGTGCAAGTTGTATCTAAAGCTATCATTTTGGAGTCCATTGTACTCCTAGCTACGATAGTTTGCTTACAAGAGCCCTAGGAGATTACAGCTCCTCCTAGAGTAAATACATATCCAGTAGTAGATTTTATATCATGTGAGTCGGTTACCCAGTTTGCATCTGAATAACCTTCTATGATATCAGGGTGCCTAGTAAAATGAAGTTTGTAATCTAGGGTGCCCTTGAGATATCTAAATATCCTATCCAAGGCAGTCCAATGTGACTGGTTTGGGTTACTGGTATATCTACTTAGTCTCCCAATAGCAAATACAATATCAGGTCTTGTCCTGTTTGTTATATACATAAGGGAGCCTATCATCTGTGAATATTTATGTTGTTCCAAAGGTGATCATTCATTCTTTTTTAGTACAATACTGCTATCATAAGGAGTATGGACAGATTTCTTATCAAATAACTCAAACCTTTTTAGCATTTTTTAATTGAATGTGCTAAAGATAGAGTATAACCCTCTTTGCCTTTGGTCACTTGTATTCCTAAAATTAAGTTGGCCTCTCCTAGGCTTTCATATCAAACTGGCTAGATAAATAGTTCTTTGTAATATTTATCAATTCCAGTGATGAACCTAGGATAAGGATGTCATCTACATACAAGCATAAAATGACACAACTTTTATATGTACCTTTAGAGTATATACATTTGTCATACTCATTTGACAAGAAACCATATTCACAAATTACTTTGTCAAATTTATTGTGCCATTGTTTGGGAGCTTGTTTCAAGCCATAGAGGGATTTTACTAGTCTGCAGACTTTTTTTTTTGACCTTTAGCAATGAAACCTTTACGTTGGTCCATATAAAGTTCTTCCTCTAGATCTCCATTCAAAAATGCTGTCTTTACATCCATTTGATGGATTAGCATATCATGAATGGATGCTAAGGCCAAGAGAGTTCTAATGGATGTAATTCTAGCTACAGGAGAGTAGGTATCAAAATAATCTAACCCTTTCTTCTGGGTAAAACCCTTAGCAACTAATCTAGCTTTGTATTTCTCTATATACCATCGGCTCTGAGTTTCTTCTTGAAAATTCACTTACAACCTATTGGTTTATTGCCTAAATGTAGATCTGTTAGAAACCAAGCATTATTCTCCATGATGGAGTTGTATTCACTGTTAATGGCTTCTTTTCAGAAGGGAGCATCAGGAGGCGACATTGCTTCTTCATAAGTTGAGGGATCACCCTCTATCAAAAAGGTGAAGAATCCTTCTCCTAAATTTTTTTCAATCTTATTCCTTTTACTTCGTCTAGGTTCTAAGTCTTGTTCAGATTGTGAGCTAGGTATTTGGACATGAGAACTAGTAGAGGGTATGGAGGAAGAGATTGAACTTCTATCCTTAAAAGAAAATATATTTTCAAAGTAAACTGCATCTCTTGCTTCTATAATGGTATTGTTAGAGATTTTATTTACTTCTGAGTGAGTCACTAGAAATCTATTGGCATAGCAGTCTAAAGCATATCCTATGAAAACAACGTCTACAGTCTTGGGACCAATCTTTCTCTTTTTAGGTTCGGGAATTCCGACTTTAGCAAGGCATCCCCAAACTCTAAGGTAATTAATCCTAGGAGCTCTATCTTTCCACAGCTCATAGGGAGTCTTATCTTTTGTCTTACTAGAAATTCTATTAAGAATATAACAGGCAGTTAAAAGGGCTTCTTTCCACAAGTTATCAGGAGCACCAGAGCTGAGAAGCATGGCATTCACCATATCTAACAGAGTGCGGTTCTTGCGTTCAGCAACTCCGTTAGACTGAGGTAAATATGGAGCAGTTACCTCATGAATTATTCCAAGTTCTTCACAGAAGTTAATCATTTCGTTTGAGGTATATTCTCCACCACGATCAGATCTAAGGATCTTAATCTTTCTTTCTAATTGATTCTCAGCTTCAGTTTGTAGACCTTAAATTTATCTAGAACTTCATCTTTGATTTTGAGAAGGTAGATATAACAATACTTTGAATAATTATCTATAAACGTAACAAAGTATTTTCTACCGCCTCTGGTCAAAATCCTATTTGAGTCACATACATCACTATGGATAAGTTCTAGAAGGTCAGAATTTTGTTCTACAGATTTGAATGGTAATAAGATCTAAAGTCGGAATTCTTTTGGCTTGAACACAAATCTCACATTTGTGTTTGTCATCTATTGGAGTCTTGGGAATAAGATCTAAAGTCATCATTCTTTTAATAGAACCTAGGTTCACATGACCTAGTCTGTCATGCCAAACATTTGAAGATTCTATATTAGAGACAATGAGAGAACAATCATAAATTTTATTCATTGTGCTTAAAATAAAAAGACCGTCTTTTACAAAGCATTTTCCTATAAAGGAGTCATGCTTAGAAAATACTACTTTATTTGCCTCCATTATAATTTTGTATCATGAGGCTACAAAAAGGGATCCACTAACTAGGTTTCTCCTGACAGACGGCACATGAAGAACATCATGAAGAGTTAAGATTTTTTCTGATGTCATCTTCAGGTCAACTTTTCCTCTTCCAATAATTTGTGCCGTTGAGCCATCTCCTAGGGTCACACCTCCTCCACTTGATTCCTGATAGTTAAAAAAATAGGAGCGATCAAACGAAACATGAACATTAGCTCCAGAATCCAACCACAAATCATCAGAATGATAAGAGAGGTTAATAAGGGGTTGAAAGCTTACAGACCTGAAGGAACTCGAAGAACCTTTGTGAAGCATGTTCGCTCTGGTCTAATTGAGCCCTTTCCTTTGTAGGAGGTCTGGACAGCTTCCTTCTTCCTATGGTAGCAGTTGGTGGCCATATGGTTTGTTTTACCACACACAAAACAAAATCTCTTTTGATCCTGAGTCTGACTGAAGTTTCTAGGTTTTTGGTTTTGGTGATGATGGTTTTGGTGGTTATGGTTTTGGTAGTTAGGCTGAAAGTTTTTCTTCTTCTTGAAGAAATTCTTTTTGGATTTATAAGAAAAATTAGATTTAGGTTTTCCTTGGCCTTCTACAAGGTTTACCTTAGCTTTAGATTCAGTCTTAGGCTTAGACTCAATCTAATTTGTTCTTCGGTTCTAATTTTCTTTAGGACTTGATTGTAGGTAAGATCTCCTTGTGTATGGATAAGTTCCTTAGAAATATTAGACCAAGAGGGAGGTAGCTTGTCTATTAGACATGCTATTTTATGCTCATTGGAAAAGGATGTGCCTTTGGCTTGAATATGCCTAAGGTATTCTTGGAATTCATGGAGCTGGTCATTCATTGGCTTGTTATCTACCATGAAATACCTATTAAAGGTTGAAGAATTAAACATTTCTATTCCGGCATCATCACAGCCGTATTCATCTTCCAAGGCTTTCCAAAGTTCTTTAGCGCTCTTGTATTCAAAAAATATATCATACAAGGATTCGGATAATGCGCTTAGAATTCTATGAAAGCAGTGGAAGTCTATCTCTTTAGGGGTTTTTGGTTTCGAGGAGGTTGACACTCCTATATCAGACTCAGTATCATCAGAATCATTTGTGATGGGTGTGGACCCATCAATGGCAGAAATAAGTCCTAAGGTCGTGAGCCAAAATTTCATTTGGCTCTGCCATCTTTTAAAGTATGAGCCATCAAACTTAACAGGTTTTGCAGTAGAGGATTCCTCCTTACCAGTCATGATTGTAGTCTGAAAAATATAAATTTATTTAAGAACAATGTCTAAGATAATAGTTTAGGTGGTCTTTGCTAATCAATCTTAAAATCTTTAGTTTTTCAAGTGTTGATCAACTCAGGTTAGCTGTAGGGGCTGGTTCCCAGCTAGCGGTGGTCCGAAGACTCTTAAGTACCGTGTCGCTTAGGGCTATTTACACCCGGTTGACAGAAGAACCCTTTCGGCTTGTGCCTGAGTTTGTCTCTACTTTGAAACTTTAGATTTAAAGATTTTATTTACAATTTCCTTTTTACTAAACTATTTTTTTTTGGTCCTAGATTGCTTTCAAAATACTAAGTGATTAAAAATGAAGCAAATTGTATGTTACAATTGAAAGGAATTTTGTGATCAAAAATTGCAATTGACAAAATTATCAAATGTGCTAACAATTTTTAAAACACTTTAAGCAAATTTGCAATTTGACAGTATAGTAAGCAACTTGATAAGTAAACAAATAATCAGAAATTTGCTATGGTAAATATTAAGCAAATTGAAATTTTTAGAAGTTTTCTAGCAATTGTATATTAACAATATTTATTTAGCAATTGAAATATTAATCATAATTTTTTTTTTCTAGCAATTGAAATATTAAGCAATTGAAACAAATAATCAGAAGTTTTGTAGCAATTGAAATATTAATCAGAATTTTTTTTTCTTCTAGCAATTGAAATATTAAGCAATTAAAACAAATAATCAGAAGTTTTCTAGTAAGATTTAGATGAACAATTCTAACATACGAGTCAACTCTTAGATTGTTAGAAAAATTGTCGTTTTCTTATTGAAAAATTTGTGAATAAAAATAAAATAAAATTAGACTGATGTTACCGGCCTCTGGGGAAGTCGTGCATGAAGCACTGCCCTAAGAGTTGATTCGGGATCTGTGTGCAGACGTTCCCGAAGCTTCTATTGGTAAAATCCCCGCACTACCGGTATCTCGTCGCTGCACACGACTCGGAGAGAACGACCAGGACTTAGCTATGCCCAGAGCTTGGAGACGCGCGAAACGACGAAGATTGGACAGAATAGAATGTTGGCAGCAACAGTTTAGAGATGAAATTTATGATTGTGTTTACAAAGAAAACCAGTCAAATATATAATACTCATCCAATATGTAACGGTCTGAATTAATTTTCCCAGTCCGAACCCGAAGAGGAAATCGAATCGGCATTCGGCGCTCGCAGATGTGGGCGCATACCCGCACCCGTTACGCGAACCGAACCGAACCGAGCCGAGCCGGGCCGGGCCCGGCGGCAGCGACGTGCGCGTGTGGTCCAAGGAGTGCCCCACACAACAACTTTAAGAGAGCAAAGAAGAGGAACTAATATATGTACACAAGAAGGGGTTGGCCCATCCGATTTGGGACTAAAGAAAAGAAGGAGCTTGAGCTTTTGCTAAAGCAAAGCCAACATTATATGGGTATAATGGTAGAAGAATGAGGGAGTCCTTGTGGAGGGACATCTTATATGTCAGCGTGGTGGCAGACATCCAACTGAAGGAGCCATTACTATTGGTGGGAGATTTCAACGCTATGGTGTATGCACATGAGAAGGTGGGGGGACGATGCGTACCAGATTCGATTCTCATGGATTTTCAACAGTGTCTACTTCAATCTGGGTTATATTGCTTAGATAGAAGCGGACATGTATGGACATAGAGTAACTGAGCGGTGAGGAATAGAATTGTATGTCAATTAGACAGAGCGCTTATCAATCCAAGATGGCTCATTTGCTGGCCGGATAGTCGGGCAGAGGGTCTTCCAGCCGCTACGAGCGATCACTCCCCAATTTTAGTACGAATGGGGAACGAAGAACAGTGACGTGGACGTCCGTTCCGTTATAATAATGCATAGACGTACATAGAAGGGTATCAAGCGGCTATAGAAGAAGGATTGAGAGCAGATGTCAGAGGCAATGTTCAGTTTAGATTTGTCCATCAACTTAAGAATGTGAAAAAGGCATTAAAGGGGTGTGCTACTGTGCTATCAGATTTCAGACCTATAGCATTTTGTAACTACCTCTATAAGCTGATATCATATGTCATGTTAACCGTATGAGTGGTATTATGTAGGAGCAAATCTCACATAATCAAGCTGCATTCATAAAGGGACGTTCAATAGCGGATAATAATTTGTTGGCGCATGAGATGTTAAGAGAGTTTAACAAAAAAAAGGGGACAAAAGGCATGCTTGAAGCTGGATTTGAAGAAGGCATATGACACAGTCAATCGGGAGTTTGTTTGCAGGCTCATGTTAGCTATGGGATTCGATCGATGGTAGGTGGATCGAATAAGGGAGTGTATTATGACGCCGTCATTCTCCATCCTGATCAGAGGTCAGCCGTATGGTTACTTTCAGAGTAAACGTGGACTTCGACAAGGAGATCTGATGTCACCTTATCTTTTTACGAATGTGATGGAGTACTTCACGGGGCTGATGGAACTTGCGGTTCACAGGAAGGACATCAAGTCGTTATATGCTTAGGTGAAGCCAATTGTATCTCATTTAATATATGCGGATGGTTTGTTAGTATTTCTCTCTCCTACTAATCGGAGTGTGGAAACTATTAATCAAATAATGGTAAATTTGGGAGGGTAACAGGCCTAAGGCTGAACAGGGAGAAGAGCAGTGTTGTCTTCAACAAATACTGCCCAGAACAGGAGCGAATTGTGGAAACATTACAGATAATGAGAGGCCAATTACCAGTTAACTACTTGGGATTACCATTATCGGTCAATTATGCCAGAGCTGTGGAATGTCACAGCGTTGTGGAGTATGTCCAGCACGGAATAGAGGATGGCAAGCACACACGCTTTCTTTTGGTGGAAGAATAGAGTTAGTAAGGACTGTGATATCGGCCATTACGATGTATTGGCTTCCAGGCTATCATGTTGCCAATCGCTTTGATCAATAAAATTGAAAAGTTATTTGCGGACTTTATTTGGAAAGGGGGTATCCATGCAATAGCATGGGCGGATTTGTGTAGACCAAAGAGAGAGGGAGGAGCATACATCAGAAGGCTTGCGACAGTGCGGGAGGCAGCAGGGCTCAAAATGACATGGAGATTTTTGCAAAGTAAATCACTTTGGACGGAATGGATGCAAAACAGATACATAAAGAAGGAGAAATTTTGGGTGATGGCGATCAATAACAACTACTCTGTGACTTTTAAAACGATATTAAAGGGGAGGCAGCAGATCAAGCCAATAATCTCACGCAAGATTCGAGATGGACCATCAGGTGAGTTCTCTTTTAAATCTGCATACAAAAGCTTGTGTCCGGAAGGGCGGTTCCTGGAGTATGGAGAATTTATATAGCATAAAAATATTGCAAATAAAATGAGTTTTTGTGTCTATAAAGTGATTCTAGGCAAGCTACTAACGAGGGACCGATTGTAGTGATTCGGGTTGAATATCCCATGCACACAATGCATCTTATTTCAAATGTCACCTGAGTCCATCAAACATTTGTACTTTGAATGCGAAGTTTCCTGGTTGATCTGGCAGACGTAATGGTACCAAACTTGCCCTAAGCAATATCCATACAAGAGATGTAAAAGAGATAATGGAAGAGATTAGGAAGCAGCAGGGATGGAGAGCCAACTGGTTCGTGGAGGCGAGGATTCGGCTGGCAGCTGGAATGTGGCACATCTGGAAGGAAAGAAATAATCGGATATTCGAGGGGGCTATAAATCCACCAGTTGGAATACTACATAATATGGAGGCTGATATTGGATGGCTGCTCAAAGGTTGGGATGCGTGAGTCATATGTAATTGTATGATGTTTGGCTAAAAACAATAAAAAATTAACTTATTCCACAATATATATATATATATATATATAAAACACATTTTCTACACGGGTTACGGAATAATTAAAAAAACAAATCTTATGCATCCTTCTTATACGAGAGTAGATTACGGGGATAGTTACAAGATAATTAAAAAAAACAAATCTTTCCGAAGAGAAAAGGAAAAAAAAGAAAGAAAAAAATTGCGGTCAAAACCAAATCAGCCTATAAACTCTACTTAGATCCTTCTTTTTCCTCCCAACCTACTCCTAAAACACTCCTCTCAAAACCAAGGGTGTACCTACATTGGAGGCTGAGGTGGCATCTTTAAGCCTAAATCGTCTATATCATTTCACTTAAACTGTCTTTGTTCTAAGCATTTTATGTATACTAGAGCATTGTTTTATCATTTTCCAAGATTTCCTTAATTAAGAAAACATGGGTTTCTAAAAATTGGATTTGGCTAAATTGAGTTTTTGAATACTAAATTCTTTCTGAACCAATTTTTACAAAAAATCATATTGGGGAAATAATTACAATAGAATAATTTGATAGAATTAGCAAAAATCATTTTGGAAAAATAATTTGATGGAATTAGAAGTAAAAATGAGATCCCGTCAGGTTCCTGTACCGAATTTACTTTACGCAAAACTTACGGGAACACTAAACATACATGTTTCTCTTTCAATTTTTTCTTTCTTTAATAAATTTAAATCTCTCTTTTTTAAAAACAAATTTATCTCTATATTAAAAAATTGAGATTTTTTTTTTTAAATAGAGATAGATAGATTTCTTTATATTTTTAAATTATAGATAGATTTGTAAAAAAAAACAAATATAACACATAATCGATCTTTCAAAACAAATATATTTTAATTTTAATTTTAATTTTAATTTTAATTTTAATATTAAATTTTTAGTGTTAATGTTAATTTTAATTTTAGTGTTAATTTTAATTTAGTCTTAACACTAACATTAAATAAAATTAATACTAAAATTAAAATTAACATTAACATTAAAATTAATATTATCATTAGAAAATTAACATTAATATTAATATTAATATTAATATTAACATTAATATTAACATTAAAATTAATAAATTGACAGAATCAATCTTTAAAAAAATATAAACATTATCATTAAAATTAAGATTAAAAAATTAACATTAACATTAAAAGTTAACATTAACACTATATTAATATTAATATTAGTATCATTATTAGTATTAAAATTAAAATTAATATTAATATTAACATTAACATTAACATTAACATTAATATATATTTGTTTTTAAATATTGATTGTTTTTTATATTTGTTTTTAAAGATAGATTATATGTTAGATTTGGTTTTACGGAAAGATTTAGATTAAATATAGAAAGATTGATTTGTTTTGAAAAATAGATTTTAGATTTGCTTTGAAAGATACATTAATGTTAGATTTTTATTAAGGAAATATTTATATTTTTTTAAGAAAGAGGGACACATGTTTACACAGAATTGGAGAGTTTAGAGGCATATATATTTTTTGTTTTTTAAATAATCCTGTAACTATATCCAGTAAGTTATTTCCCTATAAGAAGCCATACAGTACTTTCACATATAGTAGCAATTTTATGTGGAAGACAACATGGTGTGAACAAAAGAGCTTTTTAGACGAACACTAGCTGGTACTCACATAAAACTAGGATAAGAGCAAATATGCATGAAAAAATTATATACAGAGTACTACATTTTTGTCTTCTAACTTTACAGATTTCTACTTGTTGAATCATCTTCATATGGCTTCAAGAATCCTTCAATGTCTGTGCTGGTCCTGACTCCCTGTTTGTAATGGGTGTAAGAGGCTTCAGTAGCCACACCATCTCGTGTAATCAGTGACGCTCTAATGCCAGTCAGGAGGCATGAACAATCGGAACAGGCGTATCTACAAGGATGTGTCGCGCTTTAAGCTAAGATATTCAAAGACAATGTCGAATATATCGAGTCTGTCAACAAAGTTATGAGTTCAAAGCCACCTACAATGGTTTCAAGCCTTCTCAGGTTATCAAGGCAATTAAGAGGAAGCAGTACATTAATTCCGGTGGTTTCAAGCCTACTCAGGTTATCGAGGCGAGAGGAAGCACATTCCGATACAAGCTGCGCCTTCTACCATGGACTGGAGGACAAAAGGTGCAGTCACCCCTATCAAGGATCGGAGCAAACAAGAGTCTTGCACAATCTTCCCCATCGACCAATACCTGTAGAATCTACCAATCCCCTCCTTCCAAACTAAACTGCGACATCAAAGAGAGACAAGTATAATCAGCAGATTCTTAAATTGAAAACATCAAGCATCATAACAGAAAGATTAGTATGTCCCTGGATTAACATAACCCTGTTATCGAGTTAGGAAAATGAAACTTTTAATAAGCCAAGATTAAACCATCCCAAAGTGCCAATGCAGTAATAATGGAAGAAGAAACAACCAACACCTATACAATATAGAAGTTCTTTCAAATATTATAGAAGTACTAACCCATGTTTTACGAATATTCCTCATCTCCCGAGCTTGTCTCCGTCGTGGTGGCTTGAGAAAATCTAAACAAAAGGTAAATTAAATTCGGTGAATATAATTATCTAGGACTGGACAATTTTTAAAAAAATAAAAGAAATATCTACATATACTAACAATACATACCCATTTTTATTTAGATTCGGACAATTTCTCTTATCATGGTTTTGTCTATACAATCCACACCCATTACATTTTCGGCCTTTGGAGGCTTTTGCCTTCTTTAATGCACTCTTTTCCTCCCTTGAACCATTTCCCGCATTCTTTAGCACATACTTGGATTTGTTCTTATAAGTATATTAAGCATCCTTTTACTCTGAGGTGCAGGTTGGAGTATCAGGAAGTATCAGAGGGGAGGGGTGCAGAGTATCAGTAGCTCAGAAGAGAGGAATAAAGCAACTTACTGAAGAAGATCAGCATGAGGTAGCAGCAGTCCAGTCCAAGTCTTCATGTGCTCGAGTATCATTTCCTGGAAATGAACCGAGTATCAGTTAGTAGCTTAAATACAACATTAAGAAGTGTAATTGACATTAGTCATAATATGTAGTTAGTTACCAGTTAGGCCATGTCAGTAGTCTATTAGGACAATTGTAATTGCTGAGTCAGCAAGTTAGTTAGATTGTTAGAAACTTAAGTAGAGAGAGTCTGTAACCGAGAAGGATTATGAGGATCTTGTAATTTTCTTGAATCAGTGAATAGAAATTACATTTTTCTTGTTCTTCTTCTTCTCCACTTTCCTTAAGTTTTCTGTGAAACCCTAGTTCACCATTAAAGGAGCTCCGAGCATGGCTTCCCATGCTCGACCTCACTCCAATTCCAGTGTCAATGGAAGGGGTGTCAACAACGTGGTATCAGAGCCGCTGGAGCCGATACGCGAGTCCTTCCCATGCTCGACCTCACTCCAATTCCAGTGTCAATGGAAGGGGTGTCAACAACGTGGTATCAGAGCCGCTGGAGCCGATACGCGAGTCCAGTGCAGAGAAAGGAGCGAGCAGTCAAGGCTCCACCCCAGGATCTAAGGGAGTCGACCAATCTCTGGTGGAGAAAGGAGAACTCAGAGCGAGCAGTTATGGAAAGTCATCAATGACACTTTTTGAGGGTCGTTAACACATTTTTGTTGTAGTGTGGGTGCATCCATTGTAGACAAGCCTAAGTGAAAGCATATATGACCAATCTCCTCTTTTGTCCCTTGACCTAACATGTTTACTAAATTATTAATGCATGAAGGCACAAGACCAATGATTTTGTGTATTAGGAAATCAATAACTTAATTACAATCTTTCTATTGTAGCAAAACTTATATGTGATGGTTGAAGAATGTCATTTATATTATTCCAACAACTTATGTAGACAAAAAAAAAGGGTTATTATTCTAAAGTACAATATTGTGTTCGCCGTCATCAATAAGAGTATATTATAAGCATTCACATATGGCATGCGATACTCTTCCCACTTGCATAAAACTCCATAGTAATTTTGAAAATGCACTAAAAAAATAAAAAAATCCAATGCTTCCTAGCCATTTTAAACACCCCCCCTCCCCCCACCCCACTCCCCCCCCCCCCCCACCCCACAATGATTTTACAATAGATCAGTGAGATGTAACAAGTACAAGGGACCACAAGAACAATAAAGTGACACTTAGGGACCCACTATTCTAAAAGGAGCAGCACCTAGGCGCTAGGCGGCTGATGTCCGCCCGATGCCAGCCTAGGCGTCCGCCTAGTCCTCCCGATGCTCGACCATGCATGTTATGGGGTTTTATTTACTTTTTATGCAATTTTTATTACATTATTTGAATTTATTTTTTTATATTTTTTTAACATGCATGGTCGACACAACACAAGTTGCAAACAATCTACCATGTTACCATATACTTGGCTATGGGATAAAATACGTAGCAATCATGAGGTTGTATGGATTTGTGTCTATTTTAGGACCAAACAACACAGAAATTGCGTCAATAAAATTATTGACTCCCAGGGTCGAGTTATATCAGCAGCAGAGGACATTAAAGAGGAAGTCGTTCGATACTATCAACAACTATATAATCAAAATAACTATTAGACCATGTTTCCAGAGCTTATATGTAAGAGGCTGGTCTCTAAGGAAGGCAATAGGCAGTTGTGTGCACCGATGACCATGAAGGAAATCGAGTGCATAGTAAAGCAAGCTGACCCTAACAAAGCTCCAGGCCGGATGGGTTTAATAGTATGTTTTATAATTTCCATTGGGATGAAATTAAGTATGAGATTTTATATATTATACAGGAGATTTTGGCTAATGGATCTACATGAAGTCAACCATATTTTCCTCACGCTCATACCAAAGAAAGAAAGGGCTACATCTCTGGTGGACTATCGACATATTTCGTGTTGCAATTTCTTGTACAAAATTATAGCCTCGATTATGTGTCGGCATATGGAGAGCATTATACATGAGCTTATATCTCAGAACCAGACGGCTTTTGTCAAAGGAAGATCTATTAAGGAGAATAGTATATTAGCTCATGAGATGATACGCAACTTCAACAAAGTGGGAGGTCGGAAGACTTGTATCAAGTTGGACCTTCGGAAAGCATATGACACTGTGAATCGAGAATTCGTATGTCATATTATGCGGGAAATGGGTTTCGATCATCTATGGGTAGCAAGGATACACGAGTGTATCTCGACTCCCTTTTTCGGTATTGATAAAAGGGCAGTCTCATGATTTTTTTCCATAGTAATCAGGGTCTACGGTAGGGGGATCCTTTATCCCCATATTTATTCACGCTGGTGAAGGAATATTTTACTTATATGAAGGACGTGGCTACTCAAAACAAAAGTATCATTCCACTCTACAAAGAGGTGACTCATATCGTTTATATCTTATCTATGCTCATGATTTGTTAGTTTTCTTGGTTCCTACAAACAAGGGACTACAATCGATGGAAAAAATAATGGCTGATTTCGATGAGCTATCGAGACTTACCTGAATAGGAAGAAGAATAAGATCTACTTCAATATGTATTGTCCATATCACGATGGCCTTCAAAATATAGTGTATAGATAGAACGTGAGAATTTGCGAGTTAAATATTTGGGTCTACCTCTGACGATTAACTATGCACGGGCACAGGAATGTCAAAGCATGGTGGAGTATGTTAAGCAGCGCATAGAGGGCTGGCATGCACAAACTGTCTTTTGGAGGTCGAATAGAGCTTATTTGCTCTGTCATAACGGCGGTATCCCTCTTTTGGTTACAAAGTATAATGTTACCAAAAGCCACCATTCGTAACGCGGAGAAAATATGTGCTAATTTTTGTATGGAGGAGAGGAATCCACATCATTGCTTGGAAGGACCTATGTCGGCCTAAAAAGAAGGGTGGAGTAGGCTTAGGATCACTACACTATCTTCGTGAAGTTGCAGGTATTCGACTCACATGGAAGCTTCAACAAGGTCGGTTATTATGGGCCAAGTAGATACAGGGAAGATACTTGAAAGGAGCAAATTTCAAGTGCCAACAACCAAATAATAATTTTCCCGTTACTTACAAGACCATTTTGCGGTCGAGACAAACCATCAAGCCGTTGATTTCCCGTTGGTTTGGAAGAGGTAGGAACACTAATTTATGGAAGGACCCTTGGCTGGAACATACGAGCATCATTGACATGATAGGATGGCAGTCCTATGTACTCACGGGGAGAGAGGAGTCGGTAAGCACGATCATACAAGGCGGCCGGTGGAATCTATTGGCACATCCTATTGGCCGGCAGTATGAAACTATCATCACAGGCATTCAAATTGACCATGGAATCGAAAATAATGAATAGGTCTGGGACAGCTCTAAGTCGTATGACTTCAATTTTCAGCAGACATACGAGTCTATCTGACCAGATGGCCCGAATGTAGCTAATATGGAATTTATTTGGACTGGAAAGCTCTCTGGGAACGTTTACTTACCATGGATCGCCTTAACCGGTTTGGCGTTCAAGTTAATAACCGGATTTGTCAGCTATGCCTACAGGCGGAAGAGTCATATATCCATTTATTCTTCCAGTGCAACTTCAGTTGGGAGTTATGGTTACATCAATGCAATAGAGTACATATCCAGGTCGTAACAGCTAGAGACATGAATGATCAAATAGAAACAATAGCACAAGAGGGGAAGCAGGTAGTTCAGGGAAGCGTGAATCCGTCTATCGGCAACTGCATGGCACATCTGGAAGGGACGTAACAAGCGTGTTTTTGAAGGCTTGCACACTACGCAATTGGGTATCCTGCATAACATTGAGTTTGATGTTAATATATCATGATTTAAGCATATCAGATATGTAACTGCTGATAATCAATAAAATTACCATTCTTCTATATATATATATATATATATATATATATTCACACGTCTTACAAAAACAAGATAACTAATCTCAGATAATAGTACCCTAAAGTATCCTAAAGTATCCTAATGTATGTGGAAAAAAAATTGAGCGCTAATGTCTGTTGAATAACGATTATGAAATTCCTTGAGTCATATTCTGAAATCGTTGAATAATGATTTCAGTAAGGGGACATTTCTGAGTCCTAAAGTCCTTGAGTCAAGTCATATCCTTATGTATCTTGAAATGTCTGGGCCTGTCCAGTATGTTTCCAACTGGAATCTTAAAAATTCCCTCTCCAATTGGGAGAATCTACAACGAAGAACTTCATTCAGTAATTCTGAAACGACTCCCTTCCATAAAATGTAAAAAGAAGTGGGAAGTAGTTGGCTGACCTGGGAGGAGAGCATTCTCGGAGATGTAGGTGTTCTTGGCGAGGACGGGGAGGAGTAGGAGGGATACCGCTCCAACGATGCAACACACTACGTTGAATAGATCTAAAATATTTTTATTCGAAAAGAGGAGAGAGAAAGACCCAACAAATTTGTAGTGGGAGACAAGCAAGGAGCCGAGGCGGATGATAAGCCGAGACTTCCTCTTCCTTCTTATTAAGGGAAGTTGATGTTGCTTCTGCTGCTGACTTTAGAACTCAGAAATGCCTACTTTACTGTGCCCGCCCCTGCTTATGACTTTAGGACTTCCAAAAAAATTTCCTAGTGGGGTCAGTTGATCCAACTTCCCCCTTAATGTGTCCGCCCCTATATCTATTCTTCCAGTTGACTTCTTATACTTGAAAAGTCATACGCTCAAAATAAGAAGATATAGAAGAAAATCTGAACTAGGGGATCATATTGGAACATGTAAAGTAATATCATTGTAATCCACAGGAGAAAAGGAGATAACATATATATTATTTATGTTCGGAGCAAGGTAGTCAAAGGCGCAAGGCGCAAAGGGTCCAAATCGTTCGAGATGCAAGGCGCACTTAAGGCGCGCGTCCGGGCGACGCGAGGCGCAAAAATTATATATATATATATATATTCACATCAGATTTCTACATTGATAAACATGTGCGCCACAAATTCCCCCATGTCTAGGTTGCAATCACTTTGAATTGAGTGAGTGAGAGAAAACAGTAAAAAAAAGTACATAAGTTCAAAAACAGTCTAAAAACAGTACAACAGTTAAAAAAACAGTCTAAACATAGTTATTTTTTTCACAAGATTTTTAAGGCGCACCTAGGCGCACCTTAGCTATTCCAAGGCGCTCGGAAAAGGCGCGCCTTAAGAATTGCGTCCCGTCCGGAGTGCCCTGAGGCGCTGCCCCTGCGCCTAGGAGCAAGGCGCGCCTTTGACTACACTGGTTCGGAGAAGAATACAGCAAATGGAACTGAGAAGAACATATAGGACCAGAATGAAATTTGCATAGGAAGAGGACATAGGATTACCTGATTCATCTGCACTTCCAACTCTTCGTGAAAAGGAATGTAATCTTCAGAAGAAAAAGAGAAGCCAATACTACGAACAAAAGCTGCACAAGAAGTTGGAAGTTACCACGTCAACTGTATTGAGCAGTGAAGTGCAATCAAAGCTGAGCACAAATGTACACAAATAACATTCATATGGACAGAATAATAACAGGAAGAGGTCCCCAATCTGTGGGGGAAACCAAGCCTTCTGTAACATGTATTTGGGCCAACCGAATAACTTCTTAAAAAAATGCAGAGCAGAGACAATTTCTTTTGACACACCAATGATTTTTAAGCCCAACCAGGGAACACTGAAAATTTAGAAGACCTATTACAGCATACAAGCCTGCATGCTAGTGATTTTCAGCACAAAATTATGGTCAGCAATAGACAAAGGTAAACAAAAAAAATATCTGGAGAGGGTAACACAAGATTTGTGATACATAATTATGTTGACATACTAAATTAAACATTGTAACAGATTTCTTTGTATATATAAGAACGACAACCCAACATTCTAAGCCTAATATCATTATAAGCTTTCTTTCAAATCTTTAGTAGGTCAACCATGCCATAAGGGAATGGGCATTTGACCAAGGGTTCTGTTACAATAACAGGAGGTGATAACTTATAGAGCCATTTATCTCAATAAAAAAAAACTTACAGAGCCATAGAATTATGTGAAGAAACCACACTTTAAAAATTGGTGAATATGAGCATCATTAACAAGTACATCTTTGTAATTGTATGACATGCAAGTAGTACACAAAATAGGTAGTTTTTAACTGAAAAGATGTTCTTCAAACAAGCAATCTAATCATAACTTGGATCTGATGCATATACTACGAAAACTATGGTTCCATATAGGCATATAGTGAATTATAGACTTAGCACTCAAGCACTCAAAACACCTTGCTAGGGAACAGCAGAACTTAAACTAATGGAACATGAAACAGGGAACTTCAAGTGTGAAAAACTGCCAACGTACTAAGCGCTAGTTCCTTTAAAAATGTGAATTGAGTTGAGAGAACAAATTTACCAGAGCAAGATGTGTGAGCATTTGGTAAGGCTGAGAGTGGAGGGAAGAGAAGAAATGAAAAAGGCTGAGGAGTTTTTTTATGGTATTGTTTTCAGAATTTAAGAGAAACTAAATCTTACAGAGAACCTGAGACCTATACGAAATTTTTTAAAACTTTGCTCCATAAAAACTGCAAGGCTAATTAAAAACATGAAGAGCATAAGATTTCAATTATGGATCATCTTCGAGTATTTTGAACTATAATCATGTGTCTTTAATGTTTAAAAGTGATTCATGTTATGACAAATTTTCCAATAAGCGAGGAAACTGCATCTTTCAAAGGGGATGGTCTAGTGATATGTTACCAGAAGCAAACATCCCAAATGGACCAAACATGGTACATTGCTTGCCAATTCAACAACATATAGAGGTAACTATAGACCTTTAATGATGATGAAAATTTATGGCATGGTTACGTAATAAATAAATCTTGAACAATAGATAGTTGTTTTACAAGAAAGACTGACTTAAGAATTTGTTAAATGAAACAGATATAGTTTTAGTCCAAAAGAATAAAATTTTGCTGGGATCTCCTTGATCCCATACTCTCTCCGGAAAAACAGTTACTGTGTTGCCCATTGAAATTTTCGTTCAAGTAATAGAGTGCTCATATGCAGGCCAGCAGGTGGCTAATGATTTTCACTCAAACTCAGGTGGTAGTTACACCAATTTGTTTCATCAACCATATTCATTGCCCATTACTGATTGCATATAAAACATCCCAATTAGGAGAATTATAATTTATAGTATTATACTTGCTTTCCGAGTTGTCTTTTCTTGGTTCTAAGCCTTCAAGATTGTGTTCCTTCATTAATAAACTCCAATTGTATCTACTTTTGGGGGAATAAGTTTTCTAGCTTACAAATATCTCTACATTTTAGGAGAGTTTTATTCAGCACAATTAGGAGAAGCATGCTCTAGCATTTGTTGAATTTTACTGATCTTTTCTTATAGTTCTTTATGTAATAACCAGTGCAAGATTATTTATTTCCCATCACAATCATAACCATAAGTGAAAACTTTCACATCCAAGAGGCATTCCTTACATACGGATTCAAGGAAACAAGATGATACATGAACTCCACGTCCAAGAGGCATTCCTTACAGAATCAAGGAATAAAACCTTATTTTAGTTGCTGGATTATGAGAAGATCACTTCAGTAAAAGTTTCTCGAGGTTCACTAGGCATGAATGATAGTTAAACTGAGTTGCACTAAACACTTTAGACAGCATCAAATAGCTCTGAAGTGGTTTAAGAGCATTTTAGAAATGATTAGCCTAGTGATTTTCTATCACTTCCTTGCCACCATCAGTAGATAAACAAAGCCTCAAACCAGCAAAAACGGCAGATATATTTAAGTATAGATAGATATTGAGTCAGATATCTCAGAAAGATATACAAAGATAGGAGAAGACTAACTTAGCTAGGCAAATATTACCAAATTCTTCGACCAAAATATCTACTTGAAGTCTCATCATATTTTGCTTACCTAAATAAGTTCAAGGATTCTAACATTCACCATGGAGGCGGCTTAGAAGGAAGATCCAAAGTAACAAGGGCTCTTAAGTTATTGTTGTAGAAAACTTGTTGGATAACTTGAAATTGCAGAGAAGAAGCCTGAGTCGAGGATAGTTCTATCCTTAAGACGACATTTGCACCCTTATTACTACACCAGGTTACAACAAACTCGCCTCTGGACATAAAAGAGGCACTGATCTTCGGTCATGGAGTGTCTGTCGCAGCACAAACAGTTGACACTAATAACACTTCAACACAAAATAGCAATAAGAGGAAGCGAGAAACTAGTTGTTTTGGTGTATTTAAAAAAAATAAAAGCATAACCTGCTTTAAATAGCCACTGGTGTATCTTTTGGTGAAAAGTTTTAAAGCCTTTGGAAGCAACCCTAGACAGATTCATTGCACCATTTTATTTGAGACATCCCTACAAAATTTCAATGAATCTGGACAAACAATATATCACAAAAATATTTAAGTCAAGGTCCCTTAGGCTCAAAAAAGTCCAAAAGCCAAATGTGCCTCAAAAAGCCCATTGGCCCTTGCTTGCCCCACGAGAGGATATAGTTCCAAATATTGTCTCAAAATATTGCCAATTCCAGGATTTGAACCCATCGTTATTCTTATATGTAATGACCACCAGGCTACAAGGCCCTTGGTGATAGTACACACTTAACATATAACTCGAAAATATTACCAACAGTTATGAGTGATATGGAAGGAGAAAGGATATGAAAACAATAATACTAGACTTGAACAAGGTACATAAAAGTCCAAGGAGACTGAAGTATCTCCAATGCAAATAACTAAAAGCAATTCTACGGGTACCATTTGAAGTGAGTGTGCCAGGCAATGTAATGTTATGTATGAAGGTCAACTTTCTAGCAACATCCATTCATCTAAGATAGGGGAAGTCTAACTTCCTTAGCTAGGCCATATTGCCATATTCTTCGACCAAAATATTTACTTGAAGTCTCATCATATTTTGCTTACCTAAATAAGTTTAAGGATCCTAACATTCACCATGGAGACGGCTTAGAAATGCTTACATGAAGTTAATTAAATTTAAGAAAACCGACTTGGCTATAAATTAATACCTAAACGAAATGTCACCTCATTGGACGCATACAACATCAACAAAACCATTATCCCAATTTTTGGGGTATCCTTTTCTTCCATTCAACATTGTTAAGGGCCATTCACCCTATAAAATTAATAAAACCATATCCTATGTTATCGTCATGATACAAATTCGTTTAGGCCAATTCCTCTAGTTCTAGAGGCTTCTTTGACTAATAATATTTTATCCCTCATTTCCTCCTAACCATCTGAGATGATTTTTTTCTCGTCTTATCGTCAATTGGTGTCACCTCCAAATTTCCACAAATACGCCCTTTCTTATCCCATCTTTAAATGTATTTCCACCCATCCATCCTAGCATTTCATTTCAGGTATGCTAATTTTCTAGACACTAAAATATATGTTTTTGAAAAAAAGCTGTGGGAGAGTGATTCCACATGCTCCAAAACTCACCATCATCCACCCAACAAGTGATGTTGTGTCATTTAAGATGTTATGATTAACACCAACTACAATTGACATCTCATTGTGGGATAACAAGGTGAGTTGGTAACTCAGCCATAGGGCAGACTTATGAGGATTAAACAATTTCTAACTGATTAACAAGGACAAAAACTGAGTTAGTAACCAGCACCTAACAAACGAAAAGAAGAGCATTTTTGTGAATCATTACTACTCACAACGAACAAACATAGAAATATACCAAACATATCTATACTACTATAGAATGAGAAAAGTTCAGCTTCACCATGATTTTTTCCCCCATATATACCCTTGCATGTATTTATTAATTTAAATTATTGATTAAAGTTAATAGAGACAGCTAGGTAATTACGGGAGCTGTCTTTTGGTCTTCCTAAATAATCTTGCAGGAAGGTATAAAATTATATATATATATATATATATATATATATATATATATATATATATATATATATATATATATATATAAATTCAAAATAATTAACACAATTGTCTTTTAGTCTTCATAAGTAGTTTTCATAAAAATTAGAATAATTACATGATCTATTTTTAGTATTCATAATAATAATCTATGAAATATGTGCCACGCAAGTGCATATATACTAGTTAATCGTAATAGCTAAATAAACATATTCAACCAGGGGCTCATTCATTCATTACTTGCAAATTTAAGTACATTTAAACTCGAATAATAAAAAAAGGATCAACTTACCCCCACAAGCAGAGAAACCCTAGCTCGTGTTACTTGCCCCCATAGATTCAAATTCTGCAACCAAAGATACAAGATTAAAAAAAGGTTAGGGTGGTGGTGGGTGGGTGGGGTGGGGTGGGTGGGGGGGGGAGGGGGTTGGGGGAAGAGAGTCGGGACCATATCTTCTTCCAATACTCAGTGACTTGGATGTATGGCAACATCAACGTGCTCATATGGGTTTGTCCAGGAGAACCACCTACAATCTTACATGGGTGATCGAGGAGGTTGGCTCCACCCGTCAACAAGGTCCTCTTACTTACCAAAGGACCAGGATAAGGCCTTCTAGTGACGGTCGCTTACTTACCAAAGGACCAGGATAAAGCCTTCTAGTGACGGTCTAGCATATTTGGAAGGAAAGGAACAATTACACCATTGATACATGTTGCCAAGTAATTGACTAGCCTGTACATTCATGATGTGCCCACACTACACTATATGCCAGGAGACAGGGTCCTGGAGTCGACACAACACAAGAAGCTGTGTTTACCTATTCATCGACTCTACTCAAAATCTAATATAGAGTATAGGTAAATTATATTTGTGTTGTGCATAAATCCTATTCACGACATGGATTGGTATAAAACCTACATCAAGTTATTAATTATCGAGCCATGAGTTGTGGCACATGATTTTGCCCGTGTTTTTTTTGCCACATATAAGACACATGGCTACATTTACTAAGTTTATGTCCATGACAAATACAAGTCATGGTCATCCCCAAAAACCATATTAGATCTGCTCAAGTCCCTGCACCAGAAAGGTTACGACATTATGTGGTATGGGAAGTGTATCCTATTCATGACTTGGTAACATAGCAACTCATTATCATGTTATGCTATATAACTTGGCTACGGGATGTAATAGATAAGTAAAGGGTATCGATATTTACATGACATGTACATGTAATAGATGACATATATGCTATTAGCTCCTTGTGCCGACACCCAATGTAAATATATACCAAGGCTACATCACAAGTCTTCTTGTGTCGACACAACACAAGTTGCATACAATCTACCATGTTACCATATACTTGGCTATGGGATAAAATACGTAGCAATCATGAGGTTGTATGGATTTGTGCCTGATTTTAGCATGCCCTGCCCTGATTTTAGCATGTCCTATCCGGTATCACAATAATATTTATTATAACGTTTTTGGACTACATCTGACACAGGCATAACACCGATATCGGTGTATTTGTGGTTCCCTGGGTGCAACTACAGGCAATAGATCAATTACCATATAAATTAAGTATTTTGAAATCTTGGAACAAAGACCAACCCTCAGAAATTCTTTTAGACGGCAAACCGAATATATCAATATCAAGTCTATTTCTACTCGAAGGATTTGGTATTTATGTCAGGTTCAAAAATTAAGTCAATATGGCGACTTTCATGATTAATCATGCTGAATACTGGTGATGCAATAAAACCAAATATCTTTGTTTGAATCTGAATGTTCTCTATATTTGGTTCCAGAACATGGAGCTAGACCTAACTCATTTAGTTTATTTTAAGCATCTAAGGGTCTAACTCATCTGCTACTCATCAACTTAAAGCCATGTGCTATCTTATTGGGTTAGCATCTCTTCCTCGTCTTGTTTGTAGTTCCTAATACCTAAATCGCCTTCTTTCTAATTCGGTGTCACATTCCTGCTGCATTCCTGGAAACGATAAAAGATTAATCCAAATTTGAATTTGACAATGGAAGAACGTGAAGGAATGATTCAGGCGGTTGTCCAAAATATACCATAGTAAAAGGAGCAATAATCCAAACTTACAACATGGGCTTACATTTGGTAAAAAGTGATCCAGTTGAAGTAGTGAAACTTAAAAACTCGACCCAGCAACTGAAGTTACTCCAGAACTCGATCTTTCTATTTGTAAATCACCGTTATCATGATAAACTACTAAAACTTGTTGCAATTTCACTACCTTGTACCTATTTGAAAATGTTAGTACCGTGTATCCATATCATGTACTTATCCGTATTTGTTGAATAAATCTTGTAAAACATAGGCAACGATATTGATGAAATTCAGCTACATTATTGGATTTCAACCAAAGATTAAAGGAGACCTATGTTACTGGTTCAACGGTCTATGACAATCAAATTGCATCAAATTAGCAAACATTCTAGAACTTTCTTAAAGTAGAAAGTACTAAAAAAAGCAAATTTTTTTTTTTAATTTTCCTGCATTCGGCGAGATGATTTCTTAGACTGGGAACTTGAGTTTCATGAGGTTTAATTTCGCCACACACACACAAAGAAACCAACACTTCTTTCATAATTCCAAATAGATGGTAATTTGATCAAGTGAAACAAATCTAATGAAATGTGGATTCCATACCATCCGGTTTCCGAAGCGGTCGTTCCGGCCACGCCAATAGCTCCAGCATCCATTTCCCCAACCCCCACCACCCCTCTCACCTCCCTTGGCCCATATCCTGACCCTATCTCTCATCCTCCTCTCCTGCAAGAATAAAAAAAAAAAAAAAAAAAAACATCACTCAAAAACAATAAAGGAGCCATCTTTGAATCATAGAAAGGAGCCAACTTTCTGAGGCTTATACCTGCAAAGGAGCCGCCTTTCCTTTCTTGGTGGAGGGCATCTGAGTAATACGAAGAAGAAGACCTTCCAGTAGCAATTGCAAAACGTAAATCCCCAATGTAAGGTTGGGGGTATGAGAAGTAGAACCCTAGTTTAGTTTCAGAAAAGTCAACACGTAGAATGAGTGGTGAGAATTGCAAAACCCTAAACCCCCAATTTGAAACAAAAATCATATTTTGTTGAGAAGAAAAGGAGCCAGGGAAAAAAACGAAAAAAAATATTGTGGGGGTGTCTGTCAGACAACCTCTCGTCCATCCCAGGACGGATCCCGGGAACGATCCTCTACTGCCGATCACCGCAAGGATCTCAGCCGTTAATCACGCTCTAGACAAGAGGCCATGTTTCATCCACCAGACAATGTTGCCCGTCTCCTTAGAACTCAAGGATACAGTAGTACGAGCCTATAGAACAGATCCTGTTCAAGTAAGGTCGTGCCAGACGTTCCTACGAGGACTATCATAACCATTAATCCCTCTCGTAATCTTTCCGATGTGGGACTAAAATGAATCTGTGGTCAAGTCGCAATTGGTCTGACATTAACTAAAATGCCCAATAAGTAAAGTTATGCATATTCCTCTAACATTAAATTTGCATTCCTTCTTTCTTTTTAACAAATGCATGCATAATTTCTTTTTTCAACTATTGGCGATATGACTTGGCCCAGTTTCATAAAATTACAGTTCATTATAATAGCTAGAATCATTATAATGATATAAAATTTAGCCTAAATTTTAGGATGGATTCAAAAATCATATTGTCCTACCACGTCACTCGTTTGGACCTTGAGAGTGATACCATCATCGACACACTAGCAATGATGCTCATCTATCTAAGACTTAGTTTTGATACATAATTTGGTGGTGTACTTAATGAGTACTTGTTTATTTTCCTTTTATTTGATTTTATTTTAAATTAATTAATTATTTGAATTTATTGTATATTTTATTATGGTTAAAATTTGGATTATTTACACTTACTATTCCTATATTTTTTTTGTTCATAATACAAGATATCCCTGCTTTTAAAAAAATTACACTGATCATCCATACTTTTTTTTGTTTATTACACGGGGTACCCTTATTTTAAGATAAAAATAAAAAGTTATAACACTAACTAAAAGTTACCATTGATCTTCCGCCACCCAACTAGAATCTTATGTCTCTCCTCAGTAACCACAATGGTAACTTTTAGTTACTTTGAATAAATGCGTTTTTTGAAGGAAATATATTTACTTTTGCACTTAACCATTGATAATGTGGAAGAAATAAAAGAAAAAGAGTGAGAAAAGTGGAGAAAGTCTGCATTGATCTTAGGCCACGCAAGAAATAGCATATATATGGAACACAGGACGCTCATGGGGGTCGAGACAAACTTTCAAAATTTCAAAATGGTCTCTCATATACAATATAAAAAATATTTAAAAAATAAATTAGAATACAATAAAAAAATATTACCACCAAAAATTGAACTAAGGACCTCTAGTATGCAAGTCTAACATAATAACCACTACATCACAATTGTTCTATGTTAAGGAAAGCCCATGTTACATACTAGTTCTATTTTAGATACAATATTATTAATATATTTATGTTTAAACTAATTTTTTTTGTCCTCCCGGTCCGTGGGTCCTGGCACTACCAGAATAACACATATTAGCGACATCCAAACATGTCGCTAATATGTAAACTAATGTCGCTAAAATAATTTGGCAACGTAATTAGCGACGTTTTTACGTTGTCGCGTATTACATTGTCGCTGACAACAAAAACGTCGCTAGGCGTCGCTATAGTGACGTATATTTGCGACGAGAAGACGTCGCAGAATATACGACGATTAGCGACGTGTCGTCGTTAAATTGGTGACGTAAGATTTGGTCGCAAAACGTCTCTATTTTAGCGACATTATGAGCGACGTTTTGCTGCAACAATGCTGACATGGCCATGTCAGCATGTTAGCGACGTATAGCGACGTACTAGCGACGTTCATGGTACCAGGTAGAGACGTTCCGATACTTGTTAGCGACGTAACTGTACGTCGGTGAACGTCGTAAAATGTCGTTAAATTGAAAAAAAAGATGCAGTTTGTAAAATATTTTCCAACAAAACTCTACCTGCAGTTATAAAATCAAAGTTTATACAAATAGACCCAGAGCAACCCTTCGTTGAATTCCCTGGTTCGCCGACCCCTTCGGTGGAACACTCAATACCGATAAAATCACATACAGTTAATATGAATAATAAACCAAACTCACATAGAAAGAAATCTACAAAGTTATATTACACTAAATATGTCTCAAGAAGTAGATAAATAAATTTAAAATAAGTGTCACATGGGTCTCAGAATCTAATAAAAAGTATAAAATAAATACATCAAAGACCCAAGAATGGGCCAATACACACAAACACACTAAAATATGTCCAAACAAGGACTAATACTGATCAGGAGGAGCACCGTCGCGCATCTGGCATAGAAGAAACTCATACTGCTCTTGTGAAAGCGTCACCGATGCCGATGGAGGAGGCAGTGGAATCGATGGAGTCGGTGTCGATGCCGACGGACCAGGAGGACGTATCTGCTCAAATGCTAGCAGTCGAGCATTGTATGAATCCATGGCAGATACCACCCTCAAAGTGTTCTCCGCCACCAACTAACTCAACAAATCTTGTGCCACTTGTATCCTCGCAAGTGAGTCGCTCATGGCCGTATGCGACCCCTCCAGCTCCGTCTGTCTGCGCTCCGTAGACGATGCCAGAGTTGCCAAGCTACGCTATATCGTCTGGCCCATAGTCCTGAGCGCCATAAGGCTGTGATCTGTCCTCTGGCTCAGAGTCCTGAGCTCTATAAGGCTATGCTCGAGCGAATCGAAACGTGCGGTGATCATCGCATCGTCCGTCTACGACGCAGACTATGACCGCTCCATAATTCTCTATAGCAACTCATCACGCAAGTCAACAATCTGACAGTCAACGCTCTCCTGGGCTTGTATCGACGCCTGCGAAGGCTACGAGGAATGCACGCAGACAGAGAGGGCCCTGGAGGACTGCGTCACAACAAAGATGTCGTAGGATCCCGTACCATAGTACGTACCCCTCTGAAGACCACCAACGGCGGTCATCCAGAGCTCGTCCACCGACGGAGCGGTAGAGGACTGCGAGGAAGTACCAGCCCCTCCTCTGCAGGTGCACTAACAGTCGCCCGTTCACGTAGTTTAAGATACTCGTCCTAGAAAAGTAGTTGTTAACATCTAAGTTACTTATTACTAACTATATAGATATATATTTGCATATTTTCTAAGTTATATTAAAATTAACACAGGGTAGTACAACGTACATAGGTCTGTGTGGCCTTCTCATCGATGAGCTTTTCACCCTTCCGATGGGTGGCCAGGAAGACGGTCACCATGTTGGCGTCCTCACCCCTCTGTACCTGTTGAAAATTATATTGTTTGTTATTAAAATTAAACATCTTATCCTACTTTTATTAAAATAATATATATTCAATAGAATACATACCAAACGACGGAAAGGTTCCGTCATGGGAATCGAGCCACCATACCACTTTCCTGCCTTTGACCTAGTCGTATTTGCCTTCTCCGACCTTTTTTTGTACCTGGGTTCGTCGAATCTCGCCTTCATCGCAGTCCACTGCTCAAACGTGATCCAACCCTGGATCAATTGTCCAGAGCGATCACGAGCCTTCTGGTCATCAATCGTATCACGGATCGGCTTGGCGGCAACGGCAGAAAAATGTTCCTCGATCTTCTCAGTCACGTGTGGTGGATAGAAATAGATTTTCTAAAAGAAGTAAAATAGAGAGTTACATAATATTCATAAATTATTATTAATATTAAAAGAAAATATATTTTTACCTTGAAGTGGACAAACCAGAATGTCTTTCTATCTTAAGGAGCATCTGAGTAGTTGATCCAAGACCCACCATAGTTCTGCCTCAGAAAATGCCCCGGTGCTTTCTGTATAGTCGAGGGACGATATCTATACGACGATAATTAAATTCATAAATATATAGATATAATCATTTGGAAAATATTAACTATTTAACTTACTTGCTAGGCCCGTCCCTCAAAATCTCCATCATCGTCTCATCTGGAGGCGCGTATGGAGGATTGCTCTGATCATGCGCAGACGGAGTCGGCTCAACCTCCTCCATCTGCTCCTTTGTCTCCATGGTGCCGTCAGTAGGAGGAAGGCTGGACGGGGGAGTAGTCTCAGGCCTAGAACTGCTCGTCCCAGGAGTACTACTACGTACCGTCGACGGAGTCAGGGATGTGACTGGTCGGTACACTGGAGTACTCTGCGATGAGGATCCTGAACCAGTAGTCGATGTCATGCCCCAATCTCCTGCAGGAATCGGCCGTCCCCGCTGGGTGCGAATCACCATACCAACGCTCCCGCGGGACGATCGCTTCCATCGGGACGCGATGTTGCACGAGCCTGGAGTTGCGCCCGCGCGAGGCAATTACCGAAACGGCCGTTGATAACTAGTTCGCAGAGTCGTCATAGAGGAAACATAGAATAAACACAAGTATTAAATCCAAATCAAGCTCTTTATTGATATGAAGTAAAGATTACAAGCGGCACTTGGCCGAGATTAAAAGTCGCTCATGCTCTCTCTCTCTCTCTCTATAATGAATATGCCCTTAGGCTTAGAACTGATTCAAACAATCTGGATGGTGATGTTCCCAAATATTATGTCTCATATATGTGAGCTCCAGGTCCGCGCGCCATACTCCAAGACGCCAAGTGCGGTCCGACGCCTCATTGCGTTAAGCGATCTCCAAATTCGTACGAGTTTTTCCTGCACCCTGCATGCAATCTGGTTGGATATCAGTACATTGAATATACTGGTAGGGAGGCCTCTCGTCCACGCCACAAAATAAGCACGTTCATTAGTTATGTGCACCGACTGATTATGTTGTCTTTCTAGTCTTTTGCCTTAGGATCAGTTACATGTCAATATAATAAAAGTAATATCCGTGTCTACTCAAGAGTGTCATAATAATGAACAATTGAGTTCGTCTTACCGTTTTTTACCATTAGGCCTTCCCTGTCATATGCAGCAATATGAATAATGATCTACTGAATAACAAAGAACATCTATGAAATCCAATTGTTATGTTTGTGTCTCTGCCTCAGACCCATTAATTCTACTCGAACTATGTTTGTTACCGTGTATCCATTATAAATATGCAAAATATCGTGAAAATGTACTCCTTCACGTTACTCCTCTTCTGAATGCGGATAGCCGCTATGCAAGCATGACTTATCTATATGAAGGCCACTTGCTCTGTTAGCCATATTGGAGATGATCTGCGATGGAACGACTGTCTTTTCAGCTCGGTTGCTAGCCTTGCTGGGCCTCACGAACCATCCGACGAGAGTCGGCGACTATCTAGGTCGGTAGCAAGCATTGCTGGATGTTTCGTTCTCGTCCGCTAGTCATCAACTAGCGTATTACCAGGACTACACTGGCATTGTCCTACCGGGCCAACACGATTCGGATGCCTCAGCAATCGTATCGAGGACTCATCTCTACCTGGTGCGCAACCAGTTGTCCGTGACCATGCAACTACTCCTCCACTTTCAATCCTAGCCGAAAAATAACTCGGTTCAATCTTGCCAAGGACTACACTCGGATCTTTCTTCTTTACACAGCTCCTGATTAGAGACTGCATCGGTGATCTGGATATCTCGAGTACTTTCTTTTCTTTCCTTCTCCTGACTCGGAATGACTACTTGATAGTCTTCCTCGTCTATGTATGCAACATGATTATACTCTATCCCGTGTCATGTTTCGTGCGGTGTGATGCCTCAGTATGAACTCAAACTACTTTTGTGGCATATATATAAGAAGCTACTACATTTCAACTCAATAGCCTGATTACGCAATTAGCAAATAAGATCTCCATATTCTATACAATGATAAGGCAGGGTTATCCCCCTAGCTATGTGTGTTCATCTCATTTTATTAGCATGCAAGGGTTATCGCCTGAAAACTAGCATGTATCATTCATTTTTTTAGTGTGCAGCTAAGTAGGGACATGTTCACTGGGGCCACCCACCTTAGCGATGAATCGCATCGGTCGAGTGAGACTCTGAGCGCGCCTCTGAAAGACTAAGTCTGACTCCATTTGAAGATCCAAGTATGAATGCCTTTGTATCGAACGAGCCATTTCGCTGAGCAAGGCGGGTTGGTTCGCTACACTTGTGTCGTTTGAATCGGCCCTCCGGGTTGAGCGGAGCGGGTTATTACATTATACACCACTCAGAACAAGTCTCCTCCTCGAGACTTCCTGAGGGAACTTGTATTATCGTGCAACTTCTAAATCAAACTTTATACATCTTATCTAACTTCCAAGGCTGTTTCAATACTACATTCATTTATTTCCTCACCACGCGTTACGCACATGTTTAGCCAATACTACTTGCCCAACTGTTATATTCTATCCATACGAACCCAACACATTCGACCGATTACTTGAAGTCGCCTATCGAAACCCATCGTTACGCCTAAACCCAAAAGCTCGAAACTCAGCTAATTTTCCACTCTCGTTTGCATCAATATCTCTCTGGGTCACCGTCCAATCTCGCTAAGTAAATCTACTGTCAGCCAAGATCGTCGCATTAAATCGCCTACGTTTCCTGACTCAGTCTTTATTGTGCCTTAGCGCAGAGCTAAATTGCCCACTTAGGGTACGGTCTAATCCTTCGCGTCTTTGGTCCAATCGAACTTAACTTCCTATTCGTTTACTCGTTCCGTTTTGCTCGAGTGCTTAATCATTTTTATCGAATGATTCTTCCGTTCAACTATTGCATTCCAAAATTCAGTCTCTTACTGTGCCTTAGCACAGAACTATCTCGATCGCACGAGAAACGTTACAATCTTTCCTTTATGAAAGTCTAGGTTGAGGCTAACTTACTTCAGTTGCCATACTCGTCCATGCGAATCCGAATATTTTCATTTGCAGCTGCATTCGAGTTATGCATATCGCTAAGTCTGGCCATATTCAAGGCATCCCCCAAATATGTGTATTTCAACCAAGCTTAGTGACAGCTAAGTCGGACAAGTTACTCGTAAAAATCTTTCGAATCGTCGATCGTTTCGCTATACGAATAATCAAACTCTGGTTCATTTTAGTTATCGTCTACTCCAATCTCACCAAATTCAAGTTTTGCATCACCAGCAATATAGCTCTTCCAAGCAACGATTTAACTCATTGTGTCAACTTATCTCGAATATCACCAATTTCAAATCATAAGAGTCCCGTTCGATAATTCTCTAATACCGTCTTATTCCTCACCGTCGCATAACCTATCCAACCAAATCTTTTAATTATCACCAAAGTCCTACCTCCCATTGTGTTTGTTTTAATGCCAACGTCGCTAGTATACATCCCAGTTTCAAGTCCTAACTCTAAGTCTCGTTGCCCCAGTTCTATCATTTTCTTGAACGATACTCTGAAATTAGCCACTCCAGTTTGACTCAAGGAATAGGATCGTCTGCCTAGCCACTAGGTTAGCTCACGAAGTCATAGTTACAGTTCGAGTTTGTGACTCATCGTGCAATCGCGTTGCACAACACTCGCCCCAAATACCCTAAGGTCAAACCATTGTTCCTTTATACGGGTATTCCATCCAAGCTCGTTTCACTCAGATTTCTAAATATCGAGCACAGATCATCCTATCACATCAACATGTTCGTTCAATCGAACCCAAGATAAGTCCACGTCACATGTCCAACCTATCGATTTGCATAATCTATCTCCTTAAATACCTGATAGGATCCATATATCCAATCTTTTCTAAGTTTAGACCACCAAAGCACGATTCAATTTCTATCTCTTCGATCTCAATCACAAATTCCAAGTCGTACTACATAATTCACATATCCGTTCACTAAACCATCGAGCGTCTTGCTTCATATTCTAGAATAACTCATCCCAAAATACCTTCGATTCACTTGTATTCTGAAACTCGTCTTATCGTGTTGAACCACAAGTCAAGACGATCCTTTAATTATTACGCTCCAGTCTCCCACAAGTTCAATCATCCCCGTTAGACGTAAAATTATCATGCCAACGCTCCCGCGGGATAACCGTCATAATTCGGACGTAACGCATGTACGAGCATAGAGTTAAGCTCGCACAAGACAACAACGTCGAACAATATGGTTATCACCAAAACGATCGAGACACCTTATTATTTTACTTTGCTCCATCCAAGTTATATATACTTATCCATCAAGTCATGTATGTTCATGCCATAATCATAATATGTCTAGTAAAATTATCAAACTTCAACGTTTCTGTTTGATAATTCCATAGTCTACTTCTAGCATTCCTCAAACAACTAAGTTTTAAATCCCAAACCCAAGTCTATTCACTTTCGATACGTTTTATTTTATCGAGTTCATTTATAACATCTTCGAACATGTTCCTGCAAGTTCGATCATCCCTGCCGGACGTGAAATCACCACGCCAGTGCTCCTACGGAATAATCGATCTCGTCTAGGCGTGTTGTCGAGTGTTACCCTTCAAACTTGATTCAAGATCGTCTGTTCAAATTCAAGATTAAATTCGTTGTCGCCTGTCTCAATCTTCAAATCATAATTTTGCTAACTTGCATCGATCAGTGATATCTTCCAACCATCGTTATGATCTAAAGTCTTCCCAAATTCGAAACCTCAGCATTCGTACTCAAACTGAACTCTATTGAGCGATATCCTACTCAAATTTAAATTTTTTATGCACACTATCATTCGTTCGTGCCATTATTTTCAATTGTACTAACTCCGATCGCATCCCCGATTATTCTATCTCAACTCAAGTTTTAATTCGTTTGTTTTAATTCAATCGCTCGTACAATCCACTAAGTTTTCCCGACCATGATATCAATTTCAATTACCCTGAACTTCTATTTGATGTAAGCCTTATCCCTTGTTCAACTCATTCTAACTCGTTCGAACCAAATCTTGCATGCTTCCTTCGAGTTCGATTACTTGCTAGGCATTGTTTATTTATACTAAGGCTTTACACAATCTCGTCGTTTGCTGCTAGACTCGCTTAATACTCCGAAATCCACGATTCGTTCGAACATTTCTAAGCCGACCAATATACCACTCAGGGTTCGAGCTATAGTCTATGAATCTTTATAACTCATTATATCCTCAATTCGCATATTTGAACCTGGGACTATCGTATATACCCCTCAGAAATTGAGTCATCCTATTAACTCTTGAATCGTGTTCGCATCCTTCACTCGTATATCCAATTCATTTCTTATAAATCCAGCACGATCCCTATTTGTCGCCTTAACAATCTTAGGCTTGTATGCACCTCTATCCATAGTCCTCCATACAAACTATGTTTTGAATCATAACTTATCGTTACGAATAACCATCCAAACTATATATGAAAATCCAACACTATTCCTATTATTCGCCTTAGCGGTACTCCGATAACGTCTCTATCTATTTTCATTCTAAGTTTGACTTTTACTCTTATTCGAACGATACCCAAATCTTACTGCAACTCACTAGTACCAAGGGTCTTGGCATACGATACTCAACACAGCTTGGCCAAAAGGCTGTTTGCATAGGCAACTGTCCGAACGATATTCTATCTCGCACACTAACCCGCTTGGTGTTCTCGTATAGGCATCCGGACTGACATATAACTTGCCAATTTTAACATGAGTATATTCCTAAAAAGTCTGACACAGGTTGGCACAAAGGCCCTCGCATCATAATCCCGTTCAAGCAATCGTATCATTCACATGCACTTTTCAAAAATATCTAGACTTATTGTATGGAGATCAACCTAGAGAGAGTCCAAACTGCTACACTTATCCCAAAAGAAGTACATTTATCAGGTACTTCAATGTTTCGGGATGGACGGGTCGAAGAAAGTAAGTAACCTCCTTGCGGCTCACTTTAAGTTCACTGAGGAGCAGTGTCCATCTACCGAAGACAAGAAAAAAGATATAAAACAGGTTCCATATGCCTCAGCTGTGGGGAGTCTCATGTATGCTATGGTGTGTACTAGGCCAGACATCACTCACGCAGTTGGTAGAGTTAGCATGTATACTTCCAATCCTGGAAGGGTACATTGGAGTGCGGTCAAGTGGATTCTATGATACCTTCAGGGCACTGCCGATTGGAGACTTTCTTTTGGTGGTGACGAGCCGAAGCTGGTTGGGTATACCGATACTGATATGGCTGGAGATGTAGACACGAGGCGATCGACTTCGGGCTATGTGATGATGTTTGCTGGTGGAGCGGTATCGTGGCAGTCGCGGTTGCAGAAGTATGTTGCCTTGTCGATGACAGAGGCAGAGTATATTACGGGGACGGAGGCATGCAAGGAGTTGTTGTTGATGAAGAAGCTGCTTTAGGAAATGGGGCTAAAGCAATAGTAGTACCTTTGTTTTACGATAGCCAGAGTATAATTTACCTTGTAAAGAATCAGACACTTAATAGCCGGTCCAAGCACATTGATACCTAGTATCATTGGATACGAGATGTTGTTGAAAAGAAGCAAATGACGCTTGAGAAGGTTCATACGGATGACAACGGAACATACATGTTAAAAAAAAATTTCCAAGAAAAAGTTTGAGTACTGCAGGCGGATTATCGGGATAACGACCCCCTCCACATAGTTGTGAAGGGAAAGATTTGTTGGAGTGGATGGGGTTCCCAGCCTATGTGAAAAATACCCCAGAGTTTGATTGAGTATTCCTACATATAATAAAAATACCTCAATATATTTGGATTGTATATTCCTACATATAATAAGAATATGTCAATGAATTTGGATTTTGATTGGTATTCCTATATATAATAGGAATACTGGTTGTGGGTTTGAGGTTATATATATTAGGTGTCTCCTAGCCCTAAAATATATCTGATATCTCAAAAATATTACAAAAAGAGGCAAGAGTGCTTTTACAATATTGGAAGGATAAAGGAAGAGAATGAAGGCTATTTCAAAGAGGATATCGGTTTCGGATAATTCTTTTCTCTTCATCTCCGTTCTTCATTTGTTTGTGATATATTTTCTATTCCAAAGAGTTGTGGTGATCTGTTTGGATTGGTGTAAAGTTTGTAAGAAGTCGGTGTATTTTTTATTCTATTAGTGGAGGCTTTTCATGGTTTGACTCCGATCGTCCCATAATTTTTTCCATTTAAATTTTGTACTTAAAATTTTTTGTGTCTGCAATTTATGTTTGGCATTTTTGGTTTGTGTGCTTTTGCTCGGTTCTCTCACATGACTTCTTGGTCTGGGGAACGATTTTTGCGCTTTCGTTCCCAACATGCTGGACAGAAGGAAGATCCAAAGCAACATGGTGTAAACCCCCTCGACCAAATTTAGGTTTATTTAGCTTAGATAAAGAGACTAGGTTTAATTTGGAGACAATTAGAATTAGATTACAGTATTTTAGAATTTTTGTGTAATATTATATCTCTTAGTGCACCTTACCGTTGCTCCGATATTTAGAGCACTACACTAGCTATTACCTGCAAACAAATTTCATACATTTTTCCTAGACAAGCCAGCCTACTATTCTGACCCTTGTGTAACTCACAAATACTCTATCTTGTGCTTCATTTTAGTTGCACAAAAATTGTTACGAACGTTCGTGCTTAAATTCAATTAATTCCAACTTTGCATTCTTTGTCTGTCCCAATCGAAATTGGAGACACAATATCAACCTGTTTTGTCTAACCCAAATTATGACATTATTCTACTCTAAGTCAACTATGTCCATGACGCTTGTGTTCTACCCAATTTTAATTGCATGTACTTCCAATTAATTAAAGAATACCTAGCGCATTAATTTTAATTAAATTAATGTAATGACCCAACCTCACCCAAAACTAGACCCAACTCCAATCCAAACCCACACCCACACCCTCAAGACTCATACTAAATACCACACACCATTCTAGCCTACTATATAACACCAAATATGGTATTTTGCCACATCCAATACCAAATTCTAATTATTGTGCAATTTCCCAATTGTTCAGGGACTTTTATGCAAATAAGCTATGAGGTGTCCCCCTCTCATTGGTCCAACCACATGAAGAACACAACCACCCTCCCTTGACCGGTCCACTTTGGGTTCCCTCCATTTTATTGTACTCTACACAACTTTATGTAATTGCATCTCCACCCTACATTTTAAACCCCTTAAATCCTAGCCACATGTTCATCATGTGGAGGCTTTCCTCAAACCTAGGAAACTACCCCAGCCGGCCCTAATCCCTAGGAACACCCCCTCCCTCTCCTACAAATCCTACCTATATCCTCTTTCTAAACCTGACACCAAAACCCACCTACACCTACGAAAAACCCTAGGAAATAATAACACCAACATCACCTCTACGACCCCTCCTTCCCCGACCCGACCCCGACTCCCCCCTCCGTAGCCACCACCACCACAGTCCACCACCGCCACCCTGGCCACCACCCCCAGCTTCTCCACCACCGTCCCCACCAACACCACCACCCCCTAGCCGCCCTCACCGACACCCCCGACAGCAACACCACCAACACCAGTATCAACAACAACATCACCAACAACACCCCTGACCGACTCCCCTCCGCTCACCCCCGCCGCCTCAGCCACCCTCGGCCACCGCCACCATCATCCCGACCACCTGCGACATTTCCCACGCTACCAGCAACCCGCCACCACTGCCACCGTCGGCCGCCACCACAGCTGCTGTAACTGGTGCTGCTACTGTCATTGCCAGGGAGCTGCTGCTACTGCTGTGCACCCCTGCCGGAGCTCCGCCCTCCCTTGCCGGAGATGGCCCACGTGCGGCGGACACCCCCTCCCCCGGGCACGATCGACGTATAGGTACGTGCGTCGTATACGCATATTTTGTAATAATGTATATAAGTATATTTATATATATATATAATGTATATATATATTTATATATGTATATGTATAGCTATGAATAAATGTATATATGTATATATATATGTATATATAATGTATAAAGGTATATGTATATATATGTAATAATGTATATATGATAGTATATTTATATGTATATATGTATATATGTATAACGAGGTATAAATGTATATATGTTATAATGTATATATGTATATTATGTATATATGTATTATTTATATGTATATACATATATATGATAGGTATGTATATTATAATAATGTATATATGTACATATGAATATATGTTTGTATATGTATGATTTGTTATATGTAATAATGTATATATGTATATATGATAGTATATTTATATGTGTCACGCCCCAGTCCCAAAATACCGAGGGACCGGACGCGTGATAATGGCCAGCAGTACGCACCGATGGACAACCCAATTTAATGGATCCATCAGGGCATACTTAAGCTGTAATATAACAATAAACAGGTCCAATAATACATGTCTCAGTCTATACTAATCTCATCCACAACAGATAATCACAGATCAAATGCCAGAATAAAAGCAAGTAAATATAATCTAGCATATCTCAATAAAGAGTCTCGGAGAACAAGCCGAGAACAAGTCTAATACAAAAATGCAATAGACTGGAAGTAAAGTAAATAGGAACAGAAGTAAATGATTATCTCAAACCAATACCCAGGAGAAGTCCTCTGGTACGATCCCGTCCTCTGGTCCTGGTACTGCTCCAATGTAGGCACCTGCTTCTGCTCCATCTAATGCTCATGTACTGTACAACTCTGGGTAGATCTCGTCTGCAATATCTGGGGACATAATCCGGATCCAGGTCCTCAGGGGACATAGCAAGGTACAAGAAAGCTCATGCCAAAATAAATACAGTGCAGCAAATAATGAAATAAGCAGGGTAAGTATGTAAGCATCTGTGTAAAATGCAAGAGAGAGTATCAATAGTACTCAGGTTGAACAACTACAAGCTCTGTGTAGGGGAGCCGGTAGCAGTGATATCATGAGGTGGTCTAGCTCAGCGGGAGACTGAGTAGCCGGCATAACATAATCAACCTGTAGCCTGTGGGTCTCTCCAGCAATAGATGGAACAATAAGGGAACACTAAATAACCAGCTAAGTAATATGCAAGATGAGAGCAGCACTAGAACTCAGGCTGAAGCATACTACAAGCTCTGTGTAGGGGAGCCGGTAGCAGCAGTAATAATGAGTAATGGGCCAAGCTCGGGCTTCAGAGTCTTGTACCTCACAATAATAGGGGGTGTATATATATATGATCAGCCTGTAGTCTGTGTGTCTCTCCCCACCCAATGTAATCACACGTCTCATGTCCATGATGCCTCATGTCCATGTTACGCACGATTGTATCTAATGCAGAAGTCATAGAGTATCTAGGAATATAATGTCAATGCCATAAAGTTTGTATCCTATACAGAATCACCATGAATATCTCAGGAAGATCCTGTCTCATGAATAGTGTCAAGTGTCCTGGGTCAAGGTGTACTTGGTAAGACAAGTACGAGAATATATAGTGTCACGAATGTCCATCTCTAGATGACCGTACCCAACACTGCGTACAGTGTCGGCACCCGACTGATAATCGGACGCTAAGTACGTCACACGGTCCTAGGTCAAGCATGCACAGCAATATAATGAATCAAGGAAATGCAACAAGAATTGTAAAGTTGGCAAGGTATACTTGCCCACTGATGCATAACTAAGTCAAGGAAATAAGTAGCAAAGACTGCAGGATTTGGCAAGGTACACTTGCCTGGGGTCCTGGCTCCAACTGTAGCTCTGGTCTCAGTGTGATCTGTAGGTAATACTCCGGTTGCTGAAATAAACATCACCATTAGATTCAGAAAATACCAAATAGCTAAAAACGCCTGTCCTTGAGTCTAATTTGGATACAAGGGCAAAAATGACATTTCCGGGCCAAAGCGGGGTCCACATGTGGGCCACTTTGCACCGAAAAGCGCGTCAGGGTCAAAGGTCTCTAAATTCGCCAAACTTAGTGTCAACAAGTCAGGAACGATGATACGAACCCAACAGAACTTCCAGAATTGGATTCCGATGAGCCGATCACAAAATCGCCCGTCAAGCGGGGCCTGTGGGGCCCACGATATGCGATTTTGTCAACGTTCTCAGAATCGAACCAAACTTGGCTCACAGGACCAGCGTATCTCTACGAGTCCGATGGCGCAAGTTTCGTCTCGATCCGACGTGTGTACACAAAGTTACGACGTGTTCCAGGACTGACGGATACGGGGCGTTGTCGGCGGATACACGTTGATTCCGGTGTGCACGCACATCCGAATCGACTTCTGCGAAATCCCACACGTCCGTATCAACGTCACGCACGATTTGGTAAAGACCGCGTACGACCAAGTCGTCCCGTTTGGCGGGGCGTACCCAGTTCCGGGGTGAATCGGGGCGTTGATTTTCCTGTTTTTGGATCGCGGTGTGCGATCACCACAGGACGCGATGCACCGAGCGGGTTGCACGGACACCGAGAGGGTTATACAGTCTACGCGTAGCAACTGACAGAATCGAAAACGGAATCACGAGGTGAGAGGAAACGGTACCTGAACAGGGCCTCGTGAATCTGTTTTTCACGTGTCCGAGAGTCTAATTTGTGTCCTGGTCGTGTCCTCGCGTGTCCTGCGTCCTGTGTCCTGTCTCTGCTTCGTGTCCGCTGCGTCCGTGTCCTGAGTCTCTGTGAGTCCCGGCTAGGGTTTGCCGTGCTCTGCGGGTCGGAGGAGGACCGAGCGGAGGCGACGAGGAGTCGGGTCGACTGCGCGGTGGAGTCGAGGGGAAGAAAGAGGGAGGAGGCGGTGCTGCGGCCGGAGGGGAACGACGTGCTGGGGTGGCACGGAGGTGCTGGCAGCGGCGTGGCGCTCGACGGCGGGTGGCGGACAGAGGGATGGCCGGAGGGATCGATCCGGCCGGAGAAGAGGGGAGAGGCTAGGGCTTCCCTGGGCGCTGCTCGCGGAGATGGGTCGAGGCAGAGTTCGTTAGAGTCGGGCGGAGGCAGCGGCTAGGTGTCGGGTTCGTGGTGAGAGCGGCTAGGGTTTAGGAGGGAGACGGTGGGCTGACAAGGTGCGGAGGGCGGCGGGAGACGCGGCGCTGATCGTGGCGGAGGGCGACGGAACGTGGGGGAGGATTGGGGAAGGAGAGGACAGGGAGGAAGAGATGGTTGCAGAGGGCGGCGGCCGGTTAGGGGCGGCGCCGGAGAGGGGTCGGCAGAGGCGGAGGAAGAGGCTGCTTAGGGTTAGGGTTAGGTTAAAATTAGGGTTAGGGTTAGTAATTAGGGATTCGGGATTTTGGAAAATTTAGGAATTTGGGATCTCTTTTTCTTTTCTTTTTCTTGTGGAGAAAACTAGAAAATAAGTAGGTATTTATACATGCAGAAATTAGAATAGGGTTAGACCTAGGATTCGGGCTGGGTCAACGGGTCAACGCTCCTTGGGCTGGGCTTCGGCTCTCATGGGGATGTCGGGCGTTGGCACGGGTTAAATTCGGTTTAATTTCTAAATTGGTTTCTAGGGCTTTAAACGGGTTTCCGGAGTCCAATAAATTCACGGAAAATTATCCTATGTCCGGTTTTCCATTTTACACCATAAAATATTATTTCCATAATATTTTAATATAAATTAACCGTAATTAAAAATCCTTTAATTACCAACGCCTAGGCTTTTAATTCCCGAAAAATACCAGAAAATTGGGGAAAAATCCGAAATTAAAATTCTGAAAATCAGGGGGCTTACAATCTACTCAACTTATAAAAATTTCGTTCTCGAAATTAAAATAGAGTAGGGTTCAAAGAATTCCTCTCAAATAACCATTGCGGTCTCTACCCAACTTAGATTTTACCCATCTATCATCTAAGACTATCTAAGAAAACTATGGCCCAAATCATGTTATTGAATCCTCAAGGCTTTAACACCAAACATATCACCTATGATATTCCCTTAATCATATATAAAAGGGTCATCAATGATGCGACCGGCCTGTGGGGTATATCTAGTACTGTCTATAACTCCATCTTATACCAAGCATGAGGTTTTGTCTTTCCGAAGTAAGGGAAGACGAAGATCAGTGATAAAGAGTTCAAGGGTGAGTTAGTAGAACAGAAGTATCAGGATCAAGGCGTTTAATGAAGTCCAGTGGAAATTGTCAAGTTGTTGTGGATTGAAATCCTATTGGTAAATTCCTATTCGTATGCTCGTATTAGTACAGTTATGTAACTGATACGATATGCTCAGACGTATCTAGAGGGCAAGTATACTAGTCAACTATATATCCCAATCCACGTAAAGTAGTCGTGCGAAGAGGCGAACCAAAATGCACTAAGGTTGATCAGACCGTAATACACTGATTCTGAATAGACAACTGTATTAGTGTACGCGTCCAATAATACAGATGTCATGATCAAGCTCGATAAAAGGATAAGCTTGCAAAACTAGGCTATATTAGCAGCATAAGTCAAGGTAGTACAACAAATATAAGTACGCTAGATGATGAGGAAAGGAGGTACAACTTAATCAAGTTCACAAAGACAAAACAAAATAAGCAATTAACAAAAGATTCTACAATCTCTACGGTTATCAATTATAAGTAAGTTCAAAATTACATATGTTAAGTCTGAGGTCACGAACAAATAGGCACGAGATAAAACAAATCTAGAAACAGAAAACTACGAAGAATTACGCACATTAGCTACTCCATGGGTCTGCGCGTCTACCAAAGTCATTGCTGGAGCTTGTTCACGTCCTTGTAGTTGATTCCTCTGTTGTTGTTGAGCCTGCTGGAAGAGTGTTGCTTGTGGTGCCAGGGGTGGCCTCGGCTGATTCCCTCCTGGGGCTGGTGGTCTGGTTCCTTCAACTTCCGTTGGCGGTGCTTCCAATGCTAGAGAGGCTGGCGTTGGTGCTGGTATCGCTTGTTGGTTATTCATTGGTGCTCTGTCTCGACGTTCGGGGCATTCCTTCTTTAAATGCTGACTGGATCCGCAAGCTAAGCATAATTTCTTCTTTCGTCTGTACTCGTCCTCAGTATGGCCTCGCTTGCGACAATATGGACAGACAGGTATTGTCTGTGGAGTTGCTTCTGGTGGCTGGTGTACTTGAGGTCTTTGTGTAACTTCTTCTTGTGGTGCTCCGGCTGGTGCTGATGTGGCTGGTCGATGAATCCTCACTGCTTTCTCTCGATGCTGAGGACAATCCTTGGCTAAGTGTTGGTTGGACGCGCATATCAAGCATAATCCTAACTTGCGTCTGCATTCTCTTTCAGTATGGCCTATCTTGCGACAATGTTGACAAGTAGGAAGAAATGAGGCTCTTGGTGCTGCACTCGATGGTGGATTCATCTGTGGTCGCTTTGCGACTCTTTCCTGTTGTGCTTGGTCTGGTGCTGATGCATACGGCCGCTTCTGGCTGGACTCTATTCTGGTGATGTTCTCCATGGCCCGTGCTGCAGTAACAAAGTCCGTTGTGACGGAGCCGATTAACTTCCGTAGCTCTGAGCTAAGTCTGCAAACGAACTCCTCCGTTTGGCTTTGCTGAGCCTTCTGATAAGCTTGCATCATCGGGTAGTATATTTGAAACAGCTGTTGCACGTCCATAGCTTGCCCTTGTGGGACGGTAGGCATCGGTGGATCAAACTGCATCGTTGGTGTAATGTCATCTTGCTGAATTCTCGAGGCGTGATTTGCTTGACTTGCTTGTTGTGAGGATGGACCTTCACTAACTGGTGTTACTTCATCTTCGTTGGTTACCACAGCATCTCGTGGTGACCTTATAGGAGTCTCATTGTTTGATCGTGAATCCATAACTCTGCAACCAAAATAAACAATAAGAGGCGCACAGAAATCAAGGCAGGATGCGAGTCAAGAATTTAAATTCGAATCAGATATAGATAGCAAGAACGTTTCAAGCAAGTGGATGAGATCCTAGAAACTTATCCTATTCTTATTGCAGGCTTGCTTGGTCCCTAAGTTGAAATCGAATAATTTAGTCGTTGACCTGCATGGGCCACCACAAAAACCATGTCACGCCCCAGTCCCAAAATACCGAGGGACCGGACGCGTGATAATGGCCAGCAGTACGCACCGATGGACAACCCAATTTAATGGATCCATCAGGGCATACTTAAGCTGTAATATAACAATAAACAGGTCCAATAATACATGTCTCAGTCTATACTAATCTCATCCACAACAGATAATCACAGATCAAATGCCAGAATAAAAGCAAGTAAATATAATCTAGCATATCTCAATAAAGAGTCTCGGAGAACAAGCCGAGAACAAGTCTAATACAAAAATGCAATAGACTGGAAGTAAAGTAAATAGGAACAGAAGTAAATGAGTATCTCAAACCAATACCCAGGAGAAGTCCTCTGGTACGATCCCGTCCTCTGGTCCTGGTACTGCTCCAATGTAGGCACCTGCTTCTGCTCCATCTAATGCTCCTGTACTGTACAACTCTGGGTAGATCTCGTCTGCAATATCTGGGGACATAATCCGGATCCAGGTCCTCAGGGGACATAGCAAGGTACAAGAAAGCTCATGCCAAAATAAATGCAGTGCAGCAAATAATGAAATAAGCAGGGTAAGTATGTAAGCATCTGTGTAAAATGCAAGAGAGAGTATCAATAGTACTCAGGTTGAACAACTACAAGCTCTGTGTAGGGGAGCCGGTAGCAGTGATATCATGAGGTGGTCTAGCTCAGCGGGAGACTGAGTAGCCGGCATAACATAATCAACCTGTAGCCTGTGGGTCTCTCCAGCAATAGATGGAACAATAAGGGAACACTAAATAACCAGCTAAGTGATATGCAAGATGAGAGCAGCACTAGAACTCAGGCTGAAGCATACTACAAGCTCTGTGTAGGGGAGCCGGTAGCAGCAGTAATAATGAGTAATGGGCCAAGCTCGGGCTTCAGAGTCTTGTGCCTCACAATAATAGGGGGTGTATATATATATGATCAGCCTGTAGTCTGTGTGTCTCTCCCCACCCAATGTAATCACACGTCTCATGTCCATGATGCCTCATGTCCATGTTACGCACGATCGTATCTAATGCAGAAGTCATAGAGTATCTAGGAATATAATGTCAATGCCATAAAGTCTGTATCCTATACAGAATCACCATGAATATCTCAGGAAGATCCTGTCTCATGAATAGTGTCAAGTGTCCTGGGTCAAGGTGTACTTGGTAAGACAAGTACGAGAATATATAGTATCACGAATGTCCATCTCTAGATGACCGTACCCAACACTGCGTACAGTGTCGGCACCCGACTGATAATCGGACGCTAAGTACGTCACACGGTCCTAGGTCAAGCATGCACAACAATATAATGAATCAAGGAAATGCAACAAGAATTGTAAAGTTGGCAAGGTATACTTGCCCACTGATGCATAACTAAGTCAAGGAAATAAGTAGCAAAGACTGCAGGATTTGGCAAGGTACACTTGCCTGGGGTCCTGGCTCCAACTGTAGCTCTGGTCTCAGTGTGATCTGTAGGTAATACTCCGGTTGCTGAAATAAACATCACCATTAGATTCAGAAAATACCAAATAGCTAAAAACGCCTGTCCTTGAGTCCAATTTGGACACAAGGGCAAAAATGACATTTTCGGGCCAAAACGGGGTCCACATGTGGGCCACTTTGCACCAAAAAGCGCGTCAGGGTCAAAGGTCTCTAAATTCGCCAAACTTAGTGTCAACAAGTCAGGAACGATGATACGAACCCAACAGAACTTCCAGAATTGGATTCCGATGAGCCGATCACAAAATCGCCCGTCAAGCGGGGCCTGTGGGGCCCACGATATGCGATTTTGTCAACGTTCTCAGAATCGAACCAAACTTGGCTCACAGGACCAGCGTATCTCTACGAGTCCGATGGCGCAAGTTTCGTCTCGATCCGACGTGTGTACACAAAGTTACGACGTGTTCCAGGACTGACGGATACGGGGCGTTGTCGGCGGATACGCGTTGATTCCGGTGTGCACGCACATCCGAATCGACTTCTGCGAAATCCCACACGTCCGTATCAACGTCACGCACGATTTGGTAAAGACCGCGTGCGACCAAGTCGTCCCGTTTGGCGGGGCGTACCCAGTTCCGGGGTGAATCGGGGCGTTAATTTTCCTGTTTTTGGATCGCGGTGTGCGATCACCACAGGACGCGATGCACCGAGCGGGTTGCACGGGCACCGAGAGGGTTATACAGTCTACGCGTAGCAACTGACAGAATCGAAAACGGAATCACGAGGTGAGAGGAAACGGTACCTGAACAGGGCCTCGTGAATCTGTTTTTCACGTGTCCGAGAGTCCAATTTGTGTCCTGGTCGTGTCCTCGCGTGTCCTGCGTCCTGTGTCCTGTCTCTGCTTCGTGTCCGCTGCGTCCGTGTCCTGAGTCTCTGTGAGTCCCGGCTAGGGTTTGCCGTGCTCTGCGGGTCGGAGGAGGACCGAGCGGAGGCGACGAGGAGTCGGGTCGACTGCGCGGTGGAGTCGAGGGGAAGGAAGAAGGAGGAGGCGGTGCTGCGGCCGGAGGGGAACGGCGTGCTGGGGTGGCACGGAGGTGCTAGCAGCGGCGTGGCGCTCGACGGCGGGTGGCGGACAGAGGGATGGCCGGAGGGATCGATCCGGCCGGAGAAGAGGGGAGAGGCTAGGGCTTCCCTGGGCGCTGCTCTCGGAGATGGGTCGAGGCAGAGTTCGTTAGAGTCGGGCGGAGGCAGCGGCTAGGTGTCGGGTTCGTGGTGAAAGCGGCTAGGGTTTAGGAGGGAGACGGCGGGCTGACGAGGTACGGAGGGCGGCGGGAGACGCGGCGCTGATCGTGGCGGAGGGCGGCGGAACGTGGGGAAGGATTGGGGAAGGAGAGGACAGGGAGGAAGAGATGGTTGCAGAGGGCGGCGGCCGGTTAGGGGCGGCGCCGGAGAGGGGTCGGCAGAGGCGGAGGAAGAGGCTGCTTAGGGTTAGGGTTAGGTTAAAATTAGGGTTAGGGTTAGTAATTAGGGATTCGGGATTTTGGGAAATTTAGGAATTTGGGATCTCTTTTTCTTTTCTTTTTCTTGTGGAGAAAACTAGAAAATAAGTAGGTATTTATACATGCAGAAATTAGAATAGGGTTAGACCTAGGATTCGGGCTGGGTCAACGGGTCAACGCTCCTTGGGCTGGGCTTCGGCTCTCATGGGGATGTCGGGCGTTGGCACGGGTTAAATTCGGTTTAATTTCTAAATTGGTTTCTAGGGCTTTAAACGGGTTTCCGGAGTCCAATAAATTCACGGAAAATTACCCTATGTCCGGTTTTCCATTTTACACCATAAAATATTATTTCCATAATATTTTAATATGAATTAACCACAATTAAAAATCCTTTAATTACCAACGCCTAGGCTTTTAATTCCCGAAAAATACCAGAAAATTGGGGAAAAATCCGAAATTAAAATTCTGAAAATCAGGGGGCTTACAATCTACCCAACTTATAAAAATTTCGTCCTCGAAATTAAAATAGAGTAGGGTTCAAAGAATTCCTCTCAAGTAACCATTGCGGTCTCTACCCAACTTAGATTTTACCCATCTATCATCTAAGACTATCTAAGAAAACTATGGCCCAAATCATGTTATTGAATCCTCAAGGCTTTAACACCAAACATATCACCTATGATATTCCCTTAATCATATATAAAAGGGTCATCAATGATGCGACCGGCCTGGGGGTATATCTAGTACTGTCTATAACTCCATCTTATACCAAGCATGAAGTTTTGTCTTTCCGAAGTAAGGAAAGACGAAGATCAATGATAAAGAGTTCAAGGGTGAGTTAGTAGAACAGAAGTATCAGGATCAAGGCGTTTAATGAAGTCCAATGGGAATTGTCAAGTTGTTGTGGATTGAAATCCTATTGGTAAATTCCTATTCGTATGCTCGTATTAGTACAGTTATGTAACTGATACGATATGCTCAGACGTATCTAGAGGGCAAGTATACTAGTCAACTATATATCCCAATCCACGTAAAGTAGTCGTGCGAAGAGGCGAACCAAAATGCACAAAGGTTGATCAGACCGTAATACACTGATTCTGAATAGACAACTGTATTAGTGTACGCGTCCAATAATACAGATGTCATGATCAAGCTCGATAAAAGGATAAGCTTGCAAAACTAGGCTATATTAGCAGCATAAGTCAAGGTAGTACAACAAATATAAGTACGCTAGATGATGAGGAAAGGAGGTACAACTTAATCAAGTTCACAAAGACAAAACAAAATAAGCAATTAACAAAAGATTCTACAATCTCTACGGTTATCAATTATAAGTAAGTTCAAAATTACATATGTTAAGTCTGAGGTCACGAACAAATAGGCACGAGATAAAACAAATCTAGAAACAGAAAACTACGAAGAATTACGCGCATTAGCTACTCTATGGGTCTGCGCGTCTACCAAAGTCATTGCTGGAGCTTGTTCACGTCCTTGTAGTTGATTCCTCTGTTGTTGTTGAGCCTGCTGGAAGAGTGTTGCTTGTGGTGCCAGGGGTGGCCTCGGCTGATTCCCTCCTGGGGCTGGTGGTCTGGTTCCTTCAACTTCCGTTGGCGGTGCTTCCAATGCTAGAGAGGCTGGCGTTGGTGCTGGTATCGCTTGTTGGTTATTCATTGGTGCTCTGTCTCGACGTTCGGGGCATTCCTTCTTTAAATGCTGACTGGATTCGCAAGCTAAGCATAATTTCTTCTTTCGTCTGCACTCGTCCTCAGTATGGCCTCGCTTGCGACAATATGGACAGACAGGTATTGTCTGTGGAGTTGCTTCTGGTGGCTGGTGTACTTGAGGTCTTTGTGTAACTTCTTCTTGTGGTGCTCCGGCTGGTGCTGATGTGGCTGGTCGATGAATCCTCACTGCTTTCTCTCGATGCTGAGGACAATCCTTGGCTAAGTGTTGGTTGGACGCGCATATCAAGCATAATCCTAACTTGCGTCTGCATTCTCTTTCAGTATGGCCTATCTTGCGACAATGTTGACAAGTAGGAAGAAATGAGGCTCTTGGTGCTGCACTCGATGGTGGATTCATCTGTGGTCGCTTTGCGACTCTTTCCTGTTGTGCTTGGTCTGGTGCTGATGCATACGGCCGCTTCTGGCTGGACTCTATTCTGGTGATGCTCTCCATGGCCCGTGCTGCAGTAATAAAGTCTGTTGTGACGGAGCCGATTAACTTACGTAGCTCTGAGCTAAGTCTGCAAACGAACTCCTCCGTTTGGCTTTGCTGAGCCTTCTGATAAGCTTGCATCATCGGGTAGTATATTTGAAACAGCTGTTGTACGTCCATAGCTTGCCCTTGTGGGACGGTAGGCATCGGTGGATCAAACTGCATCGTTGGTGTAACGTCATCTTGCTGAATTCTCGAGGCGTGATTTGCTTGACTTGCTTGTTGTGAGGATGGACCTTCACTAACTGGTGTTACTTCATCTTCGTTGGTTACCACAGCATCTCGTGGTGACCTTATAGGAGTCTCATTGTTTGATCGTGAATCCATAACTCTGCAACCAAAATAAACAATAAGAGGCGCACAGAAATCAAGGTAGGATGCGAGTCAAGAATTTAAATTTGAATCAGATATAGATAGCAAGAACGTTTCAAGCAAGTGGATGAGATCCTAGAAACTTATCCTATTCTTATTGCAGGCTTGCTCGGTCCCTAAGTTGAAATCGAACAATTTAGTCGTTGACCTGCATGGGCCACCACAAAAACCATGTCACGCCCCAGTCCCAAAATACCGAGGGACCGGACGCGTGATAATGGCCAGCAGTACGCACCGATGGACAACCCAATTTAATTGATCCATCAGGGCATACTTAAGCTGTAATATAACAATAAACAGGTCCAATAATACATGTCTCAGTCTATACTAATCTCATCCACAACAGATAATCACAGATCAAATGCCAGAATAAAAGCAAGTAAATATAATCTAGCATATCTCAATAAAGAGTTTCGGAGAACAAGCCGAGAACAAGTCTAATACAAAAATGCAATAGACTGGAAGTAAAGTAAATAGGAACAGAAGTAAATGAGTATCTCAAACCAATACCCAGGAGTAGTCCTCTGGTACGATCCCGTCCTCTGGTCCTGGTACTGCTCCAATGTAGGCACCTGCTTCTGCTCCATCTAATGCTCCTGTACTGTACAACTCTGGGTAGATCTCGTCTGCAATATCTGGGGACATAATCCGGATCCAGGTCCTCAGGGGACATAGCAAGGTACAAGAAAGCTCATGCCAAAATAAATGCAGTGCAGCAAATAATGAAATAAGCAGGGTAAGTATGTAAGCATCTGTGTAAAATGCAAGAGAGAGTATCAATAGTACTCAGGTTGAACAACTACAAGCTCTGTGTAGGGGAGCCGGGTAGCAGTGATATCATGAGGTGGTCTAGCTCAGCGGGAGACTGAGTAGCCGGCATAACATAATCAACCTGTAGCCTGTGGGTCTCTCCAGCAATAGATGGAACAATAAGGGAACACTAAATAACCAGCTAAGTAATATGCAAGATGAGAGCAGCACTAGAACTCAGGCTGAAGCATACTACAAGCTCTGTGTAGGGGAGCCGGGTAGCAGCAGTAATAATGAGTAATGGGCCAAGCTCGGGCTTCAGAGTCTTGTGCCTCACAATAATATGGGGTGTATATATATATGATCAGCCTGTAGTCTGTGTGTCTCTCCCCACCCAATGTAATCACACATCTCATGTCCATGATGCCTCATGTCCATGTTACGCACGATCGTATCTAATGCAGAAGTCATAGAGTATCTAGGAATATAATGTCAATGCCATAAAGTCTGTATCCTATACAGAATCACCATGAATATCTCAGGAAGATCCTGTCTCATGAATAGTGTCAAGTGTCCTGGGTCAAGTTGTACTTGGTAAGACAAGTACGAGAATATATAGTGTCACGAATGTCCATCTCTAGATGACCGTACCCAACACTGCGTACAGTGTCGGCACCCGACTGATAATCGGACGCTAAGTACGTCACACGGTCCTAGGTCAAGCATGCACAGCAATATAATGAATCAAGGAAATGCAACAAGAATTGTAAAGTTGGCAAGGTATACTTGCCCACTGATGCATAACTAAGTCAAGGAAATAAGTAGCAAAGACTGCAGGATTTGGCAAGGTACACTTGCCTGGGGTCCTGGCTCCAACTGTAGCTCTGGTCTCAGTGTGATCTGTAGGTAATACTCCGGTTGCTGAAATAAACATCACCATTAGATTCAGAAAATACCAAATAGCTAAAAATGCCTGTCCTTGAGTCCAATTTGGACACAAGGGCAAAAATGATATTTTTGGGCCAAAGCGGGGTCCACATGTGGGCCACTTTGCACCGAAAAGTGCGTCAGGGTCAAAGGTCTCCAAATTCGCCAAACTTAGTGTCAACAAGTCAGGAACGATGATACGAACCCAACGGGACTTCCAGAATTAGATTCCGATGAGCCGATCACAAAATTGCCCGTCAAGCGGGGCCTGTGGGGCCCACGATATGCGATTTTGTCAACGTTCTCAGAATCGAACCAAACTTGGCTCACAGGACCAGCGTATCTCTACGAGTCCGATGGCGCAAGTTTTGTCTCGATCCGACGTGTGTACACAAAGTTACGACGTGTTCCAGGACTGACGGATACGGGACGTTGTCGGCGGATACGCGTTGATTCCGGTGTGCACGCACATCCGAATCGACTTCTGCGAAATCCCACACGTCCGTATCAACGTCACGCACGATTTGGTAAAGATCGCGTGCGACCAAGTCGTCCCGTTTGGCGGGGCATACCCAGTTCCGGGGTGAATCGGGGCGTTGATTTTCCTGTTTTTGGATCGCGGTGTGCGATCACCACAGGACGCGATGCACCGAGCGGGTTACACGGGCACCGAGAGGGTTATACAGTCTACGCGTAGCAACTGACAGAATCGAAAATGGAATCACGAGGTGAGAGGAAACGGTACCTGAACAGGGCCTCGTGAATCTATTTTTCACGTGTCCGAGAGTCCAATTTGTGTCCTGGTCGTGTCCTCGCGTGTCCTGCATCCTGTGTCCTGTCTCTGCTTCGTGTCCGCTGCGTTCGTGTCCTGAGTCTCTGTGAGTCCTGGCTAGGGTTTGCCGTGCTCTGCGGGTCGGAGGAGGACCGAGCGGAGGCGACGAGGAGTCGGGTCGACTGCGCGGTGGAGTCGAGGGGAAGGAAGAAGGAGGAGGCGGTGCTGCGGCCGGAGGGGAACGGCGTGCTGGGGTGGCACGAGGTGCTGGCAGCGGCGTGGCGCTCGACGGCGGGTGGCGGACAGAGGGATGGCCAGAGGGATCGATCCGGCCGGAGAAGAGGGGAGAGGCTAGGGCTTCCCTGGGCGCTGCTCGCGGAGATGGGTTGAGGCGGAGTTCGTTAGAGTCGGGCGGAGGCAGCGGCTAGGTGTCGGGTTCGTGGTGAGAGCGGCTAGGGTTTAGGAGGGAGACGGCGGGCTGACGAGGTGCGGAGGGCGGCGGGAGATGCGGCGCTGATCGTGGCGGAGGGCGGCGGAACCTGGGGGAGGATTGGGGAAGGAGAGGACAGGGAGGAAGAGATGGTTGCAGAGGGCGGCGGCCGGCTAGGGGCGGCGCCGGAGAGGGGTCGGCAGAGGTGGAGGAAGAGGCTGCTTAGGGTTAGGGTTAGGTTAAAATTAGGGTTAGGGTTAGTAATTAGGGATTCGGGATTTTGGGAAATTTAGGAATTTGGGATCTCTTTTTCTTTTCTTTTTCTTGTGGAGAAAACTAGAAAATAAGTAGGTATTTATACATGCAGAAATTAGAATAGGGTTAGACCTAGGATTCGGGCTGGGTCAACGGGTCAACGCTCCTTGGGCTGGGCTTCGGCTCTCATGGGGATGTCGGGCGTTGGCACGGGTTAAATTCGATTTAATTTCTAAATTGGTTTCTAGGGCTTTAAACGGGTTTTCGGAGTCCAATAAATTCACGAAAAATTACCCTATGTCCGGTTTTCCATTTTACACCATAAAATATTATTTCTATAATATTTTAATATGAATTAACTGCAATTAAAAATCCTTTAATTACCAACGCCATAGGTTTTTAATTCCCGAAAAATACCAGAAAATTGGGGAAAAATCCGAAATTAAAATTCTGAAAATCAGGGGGCTTACAATATGTATATATGTATATATGTATAACGAGGTATAAATGTATATATGTTATAATGTATATATGTATATTATGTATATATGTATTATTTATATGTATATACGTATATATGATAGGTATGCATATTATAATAATGTATATATGTACATATGAATATATGTTTGTATATGTATGATTTGTTATATATATATATATATATATATATATATATATATATATATATATATATATATATATATATATATATATATATATATATGTATATATGTATTTATATATGTATTGTTGTATTCATATATATGTATTTATATATATTATCTAGTGTATTAATGTATTATTATGTATATGTATATATGTTATTTAATGTATATATGTATTATATGTATGTATATATGTTTAGTGTGTATGTATATACTATATATGTGTTATATATATGTATAGGTATATATGTACATATGTTTATTCAATGTATTAATGTATATATATATATATATATATATATATATATATATATATATATATATATATATATATATATATATATATATAATTATGTATTTACATTTAATATATTTATGTATTAAATGTATTATTACTATATATATATATATATATATATATATATATATATATATATATATATATATATATGTGAATTATGTATATATATATGTAATTGTATATATATATATATGTATGTATGTTTATAAATTTATCTAATATAGATATATGTATATATGATAGGTATGTATACTTGTACTATGTTAGCATAAGTAATTAAGCAAGAGTAATGTAATGATTTATAATTATTGTTATCTGTTCGTAGGCATCTGAGACGGTGCTACATTGACTGTTAGTTCCGGAGCATTGCTTGTGCACACCAGAGTTCCAGGCAAGTATACCTTGCCTTGTTGTACTATTTAAATTCAGATGTCATCTAATTGCATGTTTTATTGTTCCAATATTAACTGTGCACGTCTGAGAAGACTCGGGTACAATCAACGAAGGTGTTGACGTTAGAACTTGTGTCTGACCTAGTGTCTAGTGGACCCACCTAAAGTTGAGGAGTTATCAATATGACTCCACAGGCCTTGACACGTATCATTACATGTCACAGAGTAAGTTCATGTAGGGACACGTGCTTCATGACTGACTGGCCATCAGTATGAGCAGTACGTGTGACGGCGTTTAGCTTAGTTGTTTATTTCTGTAACGACTTGCATTATAGTATGAGATGTCCATGTTGTCACGACCCGCACCCGGAAGTTCGGGCACAAGTGCGTGGGTACGTCCAGCCTACGCCGCAGAGTCGGCGGTAGTACGCTGTCTAGGTCAATCCATCTAAACTAGTCTAACTCATTCACAATTAACATAGGCAAGATAATAATGGGAATAGAAACTTAAAATTTGCAACTGAAATAAATGTGACAACAATTCAAATGTTTAATACAGGAATTTCAAATGAAATCGGGGACAAACCCGATTAAATAAGATAAGAAACAAAATAAAAGATAGCTACTGCTAGCTACTCTGCAGCAGGGGTCTCCTGGGTGGGTTCTGGCTCCTCATAGGTATCATCTGTACCCTCATAAGAACCATAATAAGTAGGGGCAAGATCCTCATTATCGCCTAAATCAACAGATCCAGTCAGGAAAGGAGCAAAGTACACAGTGCACAACAATGTTAAACTAAATATTTATGACAATTAAACATTGAATATCATGTTAAGGAAATTGCATAAAGGAAAGTTAATATCTCAGAGTCAAAACTATAAATAGGAATATGAGAAAACAGAAGTAAACGAGCAGGAAAAGAAACTACACAGTCAGCAAGAATATAACATGACCAGAAGTTATCTGTATGAAACTTGTGTTTGTTTTTAGAATACTTAGTTGGCATGTAGGGGTTTATAAGGCTAATCCGGCCGTCATGAACGGCTATTAGTCACGAATAATCGAGATCCGGCTGATGGACAGTCGTGTACCAACAGCTATTATTCACGGCAAGGGGAAGGGTAAACTACATGCCTTTCAGTATTCTCCCACCCGACATGAAAAACAAGACATGAATTCCAATACTCAAGACATGAAAATCTAGCATTTCTAATACTAAGGGTAATCATCAAGGTTACTAGTAAGCAGGAAATTAATTATCACAATATATAGATTTAACTTGAAGTGCAGGTACTTGCCTGTTGTTTGGATCTGGTTAATTTAGTTCTTGGGAAAAAGTCCAGAGATGAGTCCAAAAGCTGAAATAGACATTACCATCGTGCTCAGAAGATGTCAAATAGCTAAAAATGCCTGTCCTTGGGTCCAATTTGGAGACAAGGGCAAAAACGACAGTTTCGGGTCAAAACGGGGTCCGCCGGTGGGCCCGTTTTGCACCGAGAAATGCGTCTGGGTCAAAGGTCTCCAAATTCTCCAAACTTAGTGTCAACAAGTCAGGAACGCTGATACGAACCCAACGGAACTTCCAGATTTGGATTCCGATGAGCCGAACACAAAATCACCCGTCGAGCGGGGCCTGTGGGGCCCACGACACGCGATTTCGTCAACGTTCTCAGAATCGAACCAAACTTGACCCACAGGACCAGCGTATCGCTACGAGTCCGATGGCGCAAGTTTCGTCTCGATCTGACGAGTGTGCACGAAGTTAGGGCAAATTACAGAAAAGCCGGATACGGGGTGATGTCCGCGGATACGCGTTGATTCCGGTGTGCACGCACACCCGAATCAGCTTCCGCGAAATCTCACACGTCCGTATCGACGGTGCGTACGTATCTGCGAAGACCGCATGCGACCAAGTTGTCCCGTTTGGCGGGACGTACTCGGTTTCGGGGTGAAACAGGGTCTGGTTTTTCCTGTTTTTGGATCGCGGTGTGCGATCACCACAGGACGCGATGTCCCGAACAGTTTATCCGGACACCGAGAGGGTCATACAGGCTTCACAAGTAATTTGCGGAATTGGAAACGGAGCTACGAGGCGAAAGTTACGCGTACCTGAAGGGGACCCAAAAATCAGGGTCGAGACGTGTCCGTGTCGTGTCCGACACGGAATCTCAAATTAGGGCTAGGGTTAGGGTTTTCGACGGAATCCGGCGAGGGGCGGCTGCTGGGCGGCCGGCGAGGGCGGGGGACTGGTCGCCGGAGCGAGGCGGAGCTGCTGGCGGTCGGCGGCGCGCGTGGAGGTCCGGCAGCGGCGGCTGCGGCTGCTGCTGCTGGTTGCTGCGGTTTGCGGGAGGAGACGGCGGGCGGCGCCGAGGGGGAGGGAGGCGCTGGGAGGTCGGCGAGGCGGTCGGCCGGTGGCGGTGAGGTGGCACGGGGCGGCGGGGAGCCGGAGGGGAGGTTAGGGCAGTGGCCGGAGGGAAAGTGAGGGCGGAGGAGATGGGGGAGCCGGGGTTTTTATAGGTGGTGTTGGGTGGTGGCGTGGCCGCGGAAGGCGGGCCGAGGGGGTGAGTGGCCGACCGGTGCTGGGGAGGGCGCGGCGGAGGCGGCGCGCGACGCGGAGGCGAGGGAGAGAGGGGGAGACCCGGTCGGAGGCGGTCGGGTGGCTAGCGGGTCGGGTTACCCGACCCGACCCGACCCGGATGGCAGGCGGGTTGGGTAGCTGGGCTGGGCTGGGCTTCGGCCCACTGGGCCGGGCCGGCCCAGAAAAAAAAAAAAATAAATATAAATAATAATAATAGTAATAATAATAATAATAATAATAAAACAGTTAATTAATTAATAAAATAGTTTTTAGGCATTTAAAAATAGGTCTGAGGCCCAGAAAAATCCAGAAAAATTATCCTAAGTCCAATTTTTCATTTTACACCCAAAAATGTAATTTTCATGATATTTTAATATTATTTATTGCTAATTAAAAATCATTTATTAATTAAAAAGCTTGATTTTAATTACAGAAAATTCCCAGAAAATTCCAGAAAATTGGGAAAAATCCAAGATTTAATAATTTGAAAATTTAGGGGGTTTACAACCTACCCAACTTACAAAAATTTTGTCCTCGAAATTTAAGGATAACAAGGCACGAAAAGAAAGGCCGAGAAATAAAATACACCTCAGGGTTCAAAAAGATAGGGGTATCGCTCTCTAATCTCGTCTTCTCGCTCCCAGGTGGATTCGCCGGGAGAATGGTGCTTCCAAGCTACGCGAACCAGGGAGATAACCTGGTTCCGTAGGACTTTCTCCGAGCGATCCAGTATCTCCACGGGTTGCTCCTGGTAAGACAGACTTGGGCCTACTTCGAGCTCTGAGTGATCCAAAATGTGGCTGGGGTCTGACACGTACTTCCTCAGCTGCGACACGTGGAAGACGTTATGTACTCCATCCAGAGAGGGTGGCAATGCCAGTCGGTATGCCACTTCTCCGATTTTCTCCTGAATGCCAAAAGGTCCAATAAATCTTGGGCTGAGTTTTCCACTCCTTCCGAACCTAATGGTGCCACGTGTCGGGGAAATCTTTAAGAATACCAGCTCTCCAACCTTTAACAAAGTCATAATCAAGTCTTAGTTCCATAGGCAAAATATTTAAATTGACTTAAATTTCATAAATTTAATTACCTCAAATTCCAAGGGCCTTCGGTGGCTATTTGCCCAATGTCGTTGCCTGTCTTGAGCCACTCGAAGTCTGTCCCTTATTTGCTTTACCTTCTCAGCTGAATCGATCACCATCTCTGGTCCCAGCAAGGCTCTTTCTCCAACGTCGTCCCATGATAGCGGGGTACGACATCTTCGTCCATACAGAGCTTCAAATGGAGTCATCTCGATGCTGGCTTGATAACTGTTATTATAAGAGAACTCCACCAGATGTAGGTAGTCTTCCCAGGATCCTCCAAAATCCAGAACACATGTACGGAGCATATCTTCAAGTGTCTGGATTGTACGTTCTGATTGTCCATCGGTTTGGGGATGATAAGCTATGCTGAATTTGAGTTGAGTCCCCAAACTGGCTTGTAAGCTCTTCCAGAAGTGAGAGGTGAATCTTGAATCTCTGTCGGAGATAATACTTACTGGAACTCCATGCAGCCTAACAATATGTCTGATATATAAATCTGCCAGCTTCTCTGTAGATAGCCCTACTTTGAAAGGTAGAAAATGTGCAGACTTGGTCAGTCTATCTACTATCACCCAGATTGCATCCTTACCACTAGGTGTCCTTGGAAGTCCGGAAACAAAATCCATTGTGATATGTTCCCACTTCCACTCCGGAATGGGTAGTGGTTGAAGCAATCCTCCAGGTCTTTGTCTTTCTGCCTTGACCTGCTGGCACACTAAACAACGAGATACGAACCTGGCTACTTCTCTTTTCATGCCATGCCACCAAACATGCGTCTTCAGGTCCTTGTACATCTTGTTGGCTCCTGGATGTATAGAGTACTGCGATCTGTGTGCCTCTTGCATAATTTCTTCTCTTATGTCTCCTTGAGGTACACATAATCTATCTCCATGCCTCAGTGATCCATCTTCATGAATTCTGAATTCTTCTACTAATCCAGCTTGCACTTGACCTCGAAGGCTTCGCAGGCCTTCGTCTTGAAACTGAGTCTCCTTGATCTTGTCCATTAAAGTAGACTGAATCTGCAAGTTCATCATTTGGCCTTCTTTTCCTGGGATAATTACTTCAATACCTAAACTTTCCAAGTCCTCCAGCAGGTGTCTGTCCATAGTCAAGTACATCGCCATAGGATACCTGCTTAGAGCATCAGCAACTACATTTGCCTTCCCAGGGTGATATTGAAGAGTGATATCAAAGTCTTTCATTAGTTCCAGCCACCTTCTTTGCCTCATGTTTAGCTCTTTCTGAGTGAAGATATATTTTAGACTTTTATGGTCTGTAAATATTTCCACCCTTTCTCCATAAAGATAATGCTTCCATAGTTTAAGAGCAAAAATGACAGCTGCCAATTCTAAATCATGAGTTGGATAATTCTTTTCATGAGGTCGAAGCTGTCTAGAGACATATGCTATTACCTTCTTGTTCTGCTCCAGTACACAACCTAGACCTTTTCCAGAAGCATCACTATAAATAGCGAAACCTCCGATTCCGGAAGGTAAGGTCAGAATAGGGGCAGAAGTCAGTCTTTTCTTCAATTCCTCAAAGGCACGCTGACATTCATCAGTCCAGGTGAACTCTTCATCCTTTCTTGTTAATTTTGTCATGGGTTCCGCAATTCTAGCAAAGTCCTTCACAAACTTCCGATAGTAGCCAGCTAGTCCCAGGAAACTTCTAATCTCAGCTACAGAGTCTGGAGTGGGCCAGGATTCTACTGCAGCTATCTTCTTAGGATCTACTGCTATTCCATCTCCAGTCACAACATGTCCCAAGAATTCTACTTTTTCTAGGAAGAAGGCACATTTAGACAATTTTCCATAAAGTTTTTCCTTCCTCAAAGTCTCCAAGGCTAACCTCAAATGTTCTTCATGTTCTTCGGGGGTCTTGGAGTAGATCAAAATATCATCAATGAAGACCACTACAAATTTGTCTAGGTATGGCTGGAAAACTCTGTTCATTAGGTTCATAAAAACTGCTGGAGCATTCGTCAACCCGAACGGCATTACTAAGAATTCGTAGTGTCCGTTCCGGGTATTGAAAGCAGTTTTAGGGATGTCTTCCTTTCTCACCCTTACTTGGTGGTAACCAGACCTTAAATCAATCTTGGAAAAGACCCGAGCTCCACTCAACTGATCAAATAAGTCATCTATCCTGGGCAGGGGATACTTATTCTTAATTGTTAAGGCATTCAAGGCCCTATAGTCAATACACATTCGGGATGTTCCGTCCTTCTTGGGCACAAATAATACTGGAGCTCCCCAGGGTGAGACACTAGACCTAATGAAGCATTTGTCTTCTAGTTCTTTGATTTGCTCATTTAGTTCTATTATCTCCTTCTTGTTGATTCTGTAGGGATTTTGAGATACTGGTGCTGCTCCTGGCACTAAGTCAATAGAGAATTCAACTTCTCGGTCTGGGGGTAAGCCTGGGAGATCCTCAGGGAAGACATCAAGGTATTCAGAGATGATAGGTGGCAATTCTTCTGTTACTAGGGCTCCACAAATTATGTTATTACCCATTTCTCTAGAACCTCTAGCAAATTCAAATTCTGGCTTGCCAGGGGGTCTGAAGATTACACTGCCTCTGTGACAGTCTATTGTGGCATGATGTTGACTTAACCAATCCATACCCAGTATAATGTCAAAACTGGGCACTGGCATTACAAGTAGTCTAGCATACAGTTCTCTTCCACATAATGTGATAGGACAATTGTTACAAGCATCACTAACCGGAATGATTCCTCCACCGGTAATGATCTTATAATAATTCCTAAGGGGTTTAGTGGTTAAGCTATGCTTCATAAGGAAATCTACTGACATGAATGAATGAGAAGCTCCAGAGTCAAATAAAGTAATAGCTGGTATTGAATTTATAAGCACAGAACCTGTGATCACGTCTGCTGTGGCTTCTGCTTCTTCCAGAGTCATTGCATAAGCACGGCCTTGCTGCGGTGCACCCCTCTGTTGCTGCTGTTGGTGCTGAGCAAAGCGTTGTTGTTGAGTTGGAAGCGGGGGTCCCCTCTGTTGTGCTGCTGGGGGCCTGGCCTGGACTGGAGCCTTTGGTGCAGCTGGGCGTCCTTGAGCAGCAGGACAGTCCCTTAATTGATGTGCTGGTGAGCCACAATAGAGACAGGCACCTAGCCTCTTTCTACAGTCTTGCCAAATGTGGCCTGGTTTTTGGCAATAGTTGCAAGGGGGAGCTCGCTGGTTCTGTCCCTGAGCCTGGTGTTGGGGTGCTGGAGCTCGAGGGAGAGGACGCTGAGTTTGCTGCGGGGCCCTCTGTTGTTGTTGTTGCTGTTGTTGAAAAGGGCGTTTGTTGGGTCCCGCATTTCCGGTATCTCTTTCTCGCTTCAGTTTGTGCCCCATATCTCTCTCTACGCCTTGTGCCACGCTCAGGATTTCCTCATAGGTACGAGCTCGGCTGGTGGTGACAGCGAGGCGAATATCCGGGGACAGCCCCTTCTTGAATCTTTGGGCTCTGTCCTCCGGGGTACGAACCATGTACTCCGCAAAGTGGCTTAACCTGCTAAATTCGGCAGTATATTCATCAACAGACAGGTTACCTTGTTCTAGTCTCTCGAATTGGCTTTCGAGAGCTTCCCTAGCCACTTCGGGGTAGAATTTCTCCTTGAATAGCCTCTTGAAGTCCTCCCATGTGAGGTCAGGAGCAGATAGTTGGGGTTCATCTCTGAACCAGGTTCGAGCAATGTCGAACAGTTGCAGGCTTGCGGACTCCACTTTGAGGTCATCAGGGACCCGAGCAGTCTTCAGGAGTCTCTCGACATTCTCTATCCACTCATCGGCATAGAGAATGCCCTCAGTTCCGTAAAATTCCAGGGGTCTTAGATTCTTGAAGTCTTTGGCACTCCCTGGCCTCTTGAGTGACGACTCCTGGGGCTTAAGAGCTTCTGAGAGACTGGTCCACAGAAGTGTCGTCTGTTCTTTCTGGGATTTCACCAATCCCTGGAATACTCCTAACAGCTGTGCCCCATCTAGGGTAACTGCCGGAACAGATGGAGGCGGCGGGAGTGCAAGAGTTTCGGGCACATTCTGCTCAGCTGGTTCTGATGTGCCTCCTACTGTGTTCCTGGTCTGGACCATTCTGAAAGATTAAGGGATAGGAAGATCAGAATAGAATACTTGGAAATCAAAGGCGATAGAAAAAAATTGAGCAGCAATGATATCAAGAATTAAAATAAGGACGCTATACTGTGAATGAGCTTTTCCTAGAATCCTCAATTTTATTCCATACCCTGTCCTAGGGTATTACCTTATTTTAGGATAGGACCTGCATGGGCCACCATAAAAACGTGTCACGACCCGCACCCGAAAGTTCGGGCACAAGTGCGTAGGTACGTCCAGCCTACGCCGCAGAGTCGGCGGTAGTACGCTGTCTAGGTCAATCCATCTAAACTAGTCTAACTCATTCACAATTAACATAGGCAAGATAATAATGGGAATAGAAACTTAAAATTTGCAACTGAAATAAATGTGACAACAATTCAAATGTTTAATACAGGAATTTCAAATGAAATCGGGGACAAACCCGATTAAATAAGATAAGAAACAAAATAAAAGATAGCTACTGCTAGCTACTCTGCAGCAGGGGTCTCCTGGGTGGGTTCTGGCTCCTCATAGGTATCATCTGTACCCTCATAAGGACCATAATAAGTAGGGGCAAGATCCTCATTATCGCCTAAATCAACAGATCCAGTCAGGAAAGGAGCAAAGTACACAGTGCACAACAATGTTAAACTAAATATTTATGACAATTAAACATTGAATATCATGTTAAGAAAATTGCATAAAGGAAAGTTAATATCTCAGAGTCAAAACTATAAACAGGAATATGAGAAAACAGAAGTAAATGAGCAGGAAAAGAAACTACACAGTCAGCAAGAATATAACATGACCAGAAGTTATCTGTATGAAACTTGTGTTTGTTTTTAGAATACTTAGTTGGCATGTAGGGGTTTATAAGGCTAATTCGGCCGTCATGAACGGCTATTAGTCACGAATAATCGAGATCCGGCTGATGGACAGTCGTGTACCAACAGCTATTATTCACGGCAAGGGGAAGGGTAAACTACATGCCTTTCAGTATTCTCCCACCCGACATGAAAAACAAGACATGAATTCCAATACTCAAGACATGAAAATCTAGCATTTCTAACACTAAGGGTAATCATCAAGGTTACTAGTAAGCAGGAAATTAATTATCATAATATATAGATTTAACTTGAAGTGCAGGTACTTGCCTGTTGTTTGGATCTGGTTAATTTAGTTCTTGGGAAAAAGTCCAGAGATGAGTCCAAAAGCTGAAATAGACATTACCATCGTGCTCAGAAGATGTCAAATAGCTAGAAATGCCTGTCCTTGGGTCCAATTTGGAGACAAGGGCAAAAATGGCAGTTTCGGGTCAAAACGGGGTCCGCCGGTGGGCCCGCTTTGCACCGAGAAACGCGTCCGGGTCAAAGGTCTCCAAATTCACCAAACTTAGTGTCAACAGGTCAGGAACGCTGATACGAACCCAACGGAACTTCCAGATTTGGATTCCGATGAGCCAAACACAAAATCACCCGTCGAGCGGGGCCTGTGGGGCCCACGACACGCGATTTCATCAACGTTCTCAGAATCGAACCAAACTTGACCCACAGGACCAGCGTATCGCTACGAGTCCGATGGTGCAAGTTTCGTCTCGATCTGACGAGTGTGCACGAAGTTAGGGCGAATTATAGAAAAGCCGGATACGGGGTGATGTCCGCAGATACGCGTTGATTCCGGTGTGCACGCACACCCGAATCAGCTTCCGCGAAATCTCACACGTCCGTATCGACGGTGCGTACGTATCTGCGAAGATCGCATGCGACCAATTCGTCCCGTTTGGCGGGACGTACTCGGTTCCGGGTGAAACAGGGTCTGGTTTTTCCTGTTTTTGGATCGCGGTGTGCGATCACCACAGGATGCGATGTCCCGAACAGTTTGTCCGGACACCGAGAGGGTCATACAGGCTTCACAACGCAATTTGCGGAATTGGAAACGGAGCTACGAGGCGAAAGTTACGCGTACCTGAAGGGGACCCGAAAATCAGGGTCGAGACGTGTCCGTGTCGTGTCCGACACGGAATCTCAAATTAGGGCTAGGGTTAGGGTTTTCGACGGAATCCGGCGAGGGGCGGCTGCTGGGCGGCCGGCGAGGGCGGGGGACTGCTCGCCGGAGCGAGGCGGAGCTGCTGGCGGTCGACGGCGCGCGGGGAGGTCCGGCAGCGGCGGCTGCTGCTGCTGCTGCTGGTTGCTGCGGTTTGCGGGAGGAGACGGCGGGCGGCGCCGAGGGGGAGGGAGGCGCTGGGAGGTCGGCGAGGCGGTCGGCCGGTGGCGGCGAAGTGGAACGGGGCGGCGGGGAGCCGGAGGGGAGGTTAGGGCAGTGGCCGGAGGGAAAGTGAGGGCGGAGGAGATGGGGGAGCCGGGGTTTTTATAGGTGGTGTTGGGTGGTGGCGTGGCCGCGGAAGGCGGGCCGAGGGGGTGAGTGGCCGGCCGGTGCGGGGGAGGGCGCGGCGGAGGCGGCGCGCGACGCGGAGGCGAGGGAGAGAGGGGGAGACCCGGTCGGAGGCGGTCGGGTGGCTAGCGGGTCGGGTTGCCCGACCCGACCCGACCCGGATGGCAGGCGGGCTGGGTAGCTGGGCTGGGCTTCGGCCCACTGGGCCGGGCCGGCCCAGAAAAAAAAAAATTAAATATAAATAATAATAATAATAATAATAATAATAAAAAAAACAGTTAATTAATTAATTAATTAATTAAATAGTTTTTAGGCATTTAAAAATAGGTCTGAGGCCCAGAAAAATCCAGAAAAATTACCCTAAGTCCAATTTTTCATTTTACACCCAAAAATGTTATTTTCATGATATTTTAATATTATTTATTGCTAATTAAAAATCATTTATTAATTGAAAAGCTTGATTTTATTTACAGAAAATTCCCAGAAAATTCCAGAAAATTGGGAAAAATCCAAGATTTAATAATTTGAAAATTTAGGGGGTTTACACATGTCGTGTTCGCGACTTGTACATTGACATTGGGCAGGGAAGATAATTAGTAGGCGTATGGGACAGACATTTGGCTGCCGTAGTTTCAGTATAAACTACGGGGCCGTGAGCCTCAATGTTACCCGGTTATGGGCCATGTGTTACCCGGTTATGGGCTCAGGTTACCCGGTTATGGGTGTATATATTTGTCGATACATTCGACAGAGGTTACTAGCTGTGCGCTATCATGATCGGTGATGTAGTCAGCATATACTCCTGGCATCCAGATTATAACTAATGCCAGGTACTTAGCCTCTGGCTCGACGCTATTCTTTATACCTTTCACCTACCCATACGTACCAGGGTTGTCTTCAAAGTGCATTTCACTTAGCTGGTTAGTTCACCCTTGAGTTTACACAGTATATACTTTATGGCATACATTTTTGTATCTTGTTACGTCCCTCTGAGGACCTGGTTCCCTTCCAGATCCGGACGAGCACTTGTACCCGACCATCTACGGAGCAGGAGTAGAGACAGGATTCCTGATTGAGGACTTCGAGGCATTTCCAGAGGAGTTCCCGTGATTTGAGTACCCAGCCATTTTGGACTAGAGCATTCTTATCTAGCTAGCTGATACTCTAGTCTAGTTATCTTACTTCTTTCTGCACTTTTATTCCATTGCTGTATTTCAGTGGGATTATCCCCATCAGATTATTTTAGATGTATTATGGATATTCAGACTCTTGTATTTTATTTATCAGCATTTGTTTCAGTCATTATGATATTATATTCTGTGGATGAGATTAGACATTACCTGTTATATGTCAGCATATTAGACTTGTTAGTATTTTAGGACAGCGTAGCACGCTTCGATAGGATCCATTAAATTGGGATATCCTTCAGAGTCGTGTCAGCTGGCCAATGCCACGTGGCCTGGTCCCGTGTATTTTGGGACTGCGGCGTGACACAAGGGATCTTGAGTTATTGTTGTATAAAACTTGTTGGAGAACTTAAAATTGCAGAGAAGAAGCCTTGAGCCGAGGATAGCTCTATCCTTAAGATGATATTTGCACCCTTATTACTACATCAAGTTACAGCAAACTCGCCTCACAAGATAAAAGAGGCACTGATCTTCGGTCGTCGGGTGTCTGTCGCACAAATACTTGACACTATTAACACTTCAACACAAAATAGCAATAAAAGGAAGATAGAAACTAGTTGTTTTGTTATTTTTAAAAAATAAATGCATAACCTGCTTTAAATAGCCACTGGTGTATCATTTGGTGAAAAGTTAAAGCCTTTGCTGGCAACCCTAGACTGGTTCATCGCACCATTTTGTTTGAGTCATCCCTATAAAAATTCAATGAATATGGACAAAACAATATTTCACAAAAATAATACTTCCATCTTGTATGAGATGTAATGTTATGTATGAAGGCCTACTTTCTAACAACATCCATTCATCTAAATATAGGAGAAATCTAACTTCCTTTGCTAGGCAAATATTATCAAATTCTTCGACCAACATATCTACTGAAGTCTCATCATATTTTGCTTACCTAATGTCACGCCCCAGTCCTAAAATACCGAGGGACTAGACGCGTGATAATGGCCAGCAGCATACACCGATGGACAAATCCAATTTAATGGATCCATCGGGGCATGCTTAAGCTGTAGTACAACAATAATGTCTAAATATACTAATCTCATCCACAGAATAAATACCACAATATCTGAATCATAAAGCAAGATCACATCTCAATAAAATATAAACTCGGGTAATAACCCGACCATGAGTCTGATACATCTGTCAAGATACAAGAATAAAGATAACTACAGCCAATACTGAGTATGGAATAGTATATACTCAGAAGATAACCTCGGTGATAACTCGTCTGCTGAATCTGGTACTACTCCAGTAACTGCTCCTGTTCCTGCTTCTGCTCCTGTACTGTATAACTCTGGGTGGATCTCCTCTGCTAATCCTGAGGACATAATCCGAATCCAGGTCCTCAGGGGACATAACAAGGTACAGAAAATATAAGCCATAATAATGCAGTGAAATAGTCAATGAAATAAGCAGGGTAAATATGTAACCATCTATGTGAAATGCAGGTGAGAATATCACCAGTACTCAGGCTGAAATAACTACAAGCTTTGTGTAGGGGAGCCGGTAGCAGTGATATCATGTAGTTGTCTAGCTCGGAGAGAGACTGAGACGCCGGCATAATATAGTCAACCTGTAGCCTGTGTGTCTCTCCAGTAATAAATGGAACAATAGGGAAACACTAATAACCAGCTAAGTGATATGCAATATGAGAGCAGCACTAGAACTCAGGCTGAAACCACTACAAGCTCTGTGCCGGGGAGCCGGTAGTAGTGATATCATGTGGTCTTCTAGCTCAGCGAAAGACTGAGACGCCGGCATAATATAAAATCAACCTGTAGCCTGTGTGTCTCTCCCCACCCAATGTAATCATACGACTCATGTCTACGATGCACCATGTCCATGTCATGCACAATCATATCTAATGCAACAAGTCATAGAGTATCTAGGAATATAATGTCTCTGTCAGAAGTCTGTATCCTATACAGAATTACCATAAATATCTCAGAAGATCCTGTCATGAATAGTGTCAAGTGTCCTAGGTATAATATACTTGATAAGACAAGTACGAGAATGTAAAGGGGTCACGAATGTCCATCTCTAGATGACAATACACAACACCGCATACAGTGTTGGCACCCGACTAATAATCGGACGCTAAGTAAGTCACACGGTCTTAGGTCAAGCATGCACAACAATGTAAATAAGCAAGGAAATATGCAACAAGAACTGCAAAGTTGGCAAGGTATACTTGCACAACGATGTATAACTAAGTCAAGGAAATAAGTAGCAAAGACTGCAAGTTTTGGCAAGGTACACTTGCTTGGGGTTCTGGCTCCAACTGTAGCTCTGGTCTCAGTGTGATTTACAGGTACTACTCCGGTTGCTGAAATAAACATCACCATTAGATTCAGAAAATATCAAAGAGCTAGAAATGCCTGTCCTTAAGTCCAATTTGGACACAGGGGCAAAAATGACATTTTCGGGTCAAAGCGGGGTCCACATGTGGGCCACTTTGCACCGAAAAGTATGTCAGGGTCAAAGGTCTTCAATTTCGTCAAACTTAGTGTCAACAAGTCAGGAACGATGATACGAACCCAATAAACTTCCAGAATTGGATTTCGATGAGCCGATCACAAAATCGCTCGTCAAGTGGAGCCTGTGGGGCCCACGATACGCAATTTTGTCAACGTTCTCAGAATCGAACCAAACTTGGGTCACAAGACCAGCGTATCGCTACGAGTCCGATGGCGCAAGTTTTGTCTCGATCCGACGTGTGTATACAAAGTTACGACGCATTCCAGAACTGACAGATACGGAATGGTGTCCGCGGATACGCGTTGATTTCGGTGTGCACGCACATCCAAATCAACTTCTGCAAAATTATGCACGTCCGTATCGACGGCGCGCACGTATCGGTGAAGACCGCACATGACCAAGTCGTCCCATTTGGCGGGGCGTACTCAGTTCCGGGGTGAAATAGGGCGTTATTTTTCCTGTTTTTGGATCGCGGTTCACGATCGCCATAGGATGCGATGCCCCGAGCGGGTTGTACGGGCACCGAGAGGGTCATACAGTCTACGCGACGCAACTGACAGAATCAAAAACAAAATTACGAGGAGAGAGAAAAGAATACCTGAACAGGGTTTCAGAAACTGTGAATTTCCGTGTCCGAGTCGACACGAAGGGGCCGTGTCCTGACCGTGTCTGCCCTAGGGTTAGGGATTACGGCTGCTGGCCGGAGTTCAGGCGGGGGAGGCCGGCCGAAGGGAGGCTGGGGGCAGCGGGGGAGGCTCGGCCGGAGGCGGCGGCGCGCCGGAGCGGGCGGGGCACGGCGGGGAGGCGGCTGCGGCTGCTACTAGGATTCGCTGAGGTGGAGGAAGGAGGAGGAAGGAGGAGGAGGAGGAGAGGTCAGAGCGGCGCTGGCGAGGGAGGCTGGGTAGCAAGGCAGAGCCAGGGGAGGAAGGGGCGGAGGTCGACGGGCTAGGGGGGTGGTCGGAGTCGGGTTTCTACGCCGGAGTCGAGGGTTCAGGGTTTTTTTTATAGGCGGACGGGGGAGCGAGGCTGGCCGGGTGAGGCGGCGACGAAGGCGGAGACGGCCCGAGGGGTGCGGGGACGAGGGGGAGAGGGAAGGGAGAGCCAGGCAGAGGCTAGGGGCTGACAGCGGCGGGTCGCGGCGGAGGAGAGGGGTAGGTCAGGCGGCTGACGGCTAGGTTAGGGTTAGGGATTGGGATTGGGATTTTTAGTTAATTAGGATTTTCTTTTCTTTTCTTTTTGTTTGTTTGTGGAGGAAAATTAGGAAAACATGTATTTATACATGCAGAAATTTGACTAGGGTTTGACCTAGGATTTGGGCTAGGTCAACGCTCCTTGGGCTTGGCTTCGGCTCTCATGGGAATGTCGGGTGTTGGCACGGGTTTAATTCGGTTTAATTCTACATCGGTTTTCAGGGCTTAAAAAATAATTTTAGGGTCCAATAAATTCACAGAAAATTACCCTATGTCCGGTTTTCCATTTTACACCATCAAATATTATTTCCATAATATTTTAATATCAATAAATAGCATTTAAAAATCATTTAATTACCAAAAGCCTAGGTTTTAATTACAAAAAATCCCAGAAAGTTACGAAAAATTGTAAAAAATCCAAATTAATAATTACTGAAAATCAGAGGGCTTACAATCTACCCAACTTATAAAAATTTCGTCCTCGAAATTAAAATATGGTAGGGTTCTCTCTATCCAGTCTCACTTGATTACAGTCTAAAGGATTCCTCTCAAGTGAATATTGCGGTCTCTACCCAACTTAGAATTTACCCATCTATCATCTAAGGCTATACATCTAATAAAGCTATGCCCCAACTTATTTAATCATGTTATTGAATCCTCAAGTCTTTAACACCAAACATATCACCTATGGTATTCCCTTAATCATATATGAAAGGGTCATCAACACTGCGACCTGCCTGTGGAGTATATCTAGTACTGTCTATATATCAAATTTATACCAAGCACGATGTCTCGTCTTTCCGAAATAAGGGAAGACAAAGATCAATAATAAAGAGTTCAAGGGTGAGGTAATAGAATAGAAGTATCAGGATCAAAGCGTTTAACGAATTCAATTGGGATTTGTCAAGACAATTATGGATTAAAATCCTATTCTGGTAATCATTTGTTCGCATGCTCGTATTAGTACAGTTATGTAACTGATACGATATGCGCAGACATATCTAGAGGGCAAGTATACTAGTCAACTATATATCTCAATCCACGTGAAGTAGTCGTGCGAAGAGTGAACCAAAATGCACTAATGGTTGATCAGACCGTAATACACTGATTCTGAATAGACAATTGTATTAGTGTGTCGACCCAATAATACATATGTCATGAACAAGCTCGATAAAAGGATAAGCTTGTAAAACTAGGCTATATTAGCAGCATAAGTCAAGGTAGTACAATAATTATAAGTACGCTAGATGATGATGAAAGGAGGTACAACTTAATTCAAGTTCACAAAACAATCCAAATTAAGCACAATAACAAAAGACTCTATAATCTCTACAGTTATCAATTATAAACAAGTTCAAAATTACATAGGTTAAGGCTGAGGTCACGAACCAATAGGCACGAGATAAAACAAATCTATAAACAGATAACTACAAAAAATTACACACATTAGCTCACTCCATGGGTCTATGCGTCTTCCAAAGTCATCGCTGGAGCTTGTTCACATTCTTGCAGTTGATTCCTCTGCTGCTGTTGAGCCTGCTAGAAGAGTGTTGTTTGTGGTGCCAAGGGTGGCCTCGGCTGATTCCCTCCTGGGGCTGGTGGTCTGACTCCTTCAACTCTCGTTTGCGGTACTTCCAATATTGGAGAGGCTGGCCTTGGTGCTGGTAACGCTCTTTCTAGACGTTCGGGCATTCCTTTATTAAATGTTGACTGGATCCGCAAGCTAAGCATAATTTCCTTTTGCGTCTGCACTCGTTCTCTATATGGCCTCGCCTGCGACAATATGGACAGACAGGTATTTCTTGAGGAGGTGCTTCTGGTGGCTGGTGCATGTGAGACTTCCTTGTAATTTCTTCCTGTAGTGCTCCGGCTGGTGCTGATGTGGCTGGTTGTTGAATCATCACCGCTTTCTTTCGATGTTCAGGGCAATCCCTTACCGAATGCTTTTTGGATCCGCAAGATAAACATTGTCCCAATCTGCGTCGGCATTCTTTAGCGAAATGGCCTACCTTGCCACAGTAGTGACAAGTAGGAAGGACTAGTGCGAGTGGTGTAGATGCTCTCTGCGGTGGATTCAGCTGTGGTCGCTTCGCAACTCTTTCTTGTTGTGCTTGGTCTGGTGCTGATACATACGGCCGCTTCTGGCTGGTCTCTATCCTTGTGTTGCACTCCATAGTTCGTGCTGCAGTAAGAACGTTCGAGTCTAAGGTTGTTGCATTTGAGCTGATTAACTTCCGTAACTCTGAGCTGAATCTATCGATGAACTTCTCCGCTTGGATCTGTTGAGCTTCTTCCTGAACCTTCTGATGGGCTTGCATCATCACGTAGAACATTCAAAACATTTGTTGTTCGTCCATAGCCTGCCCTTGTGGAACGGTAGGCATCGGTGGAGCCAACTGCGTCGATGGTGGAACGTCATCTTCCTGGATTCTCGAGGCATGCTGACTTGCTTGCTGTGATGATGGACCTTTACTAACTGGTGTCACTTCATCTCCATTGGTTATCACAGCACCTTGTGGTGTTCCTGGATGAGTCTCTTCGCCGACTTGGGGATTCATTTCTCTGCAACCAAAATAAACTATAAGAGGCGCTCAGGAATCAAGGCAGGATAAGAGTCAAGAAATTAATTTGAATCCGATATAGATATCAAGAACGTTTCAAGCAAGTGGATGAGATCCTAAAAAAATCTTTTCCTATTCTTACTGCAGGCTTGCTCGGTCCCTAAGTTGAAATCGAACAATTTAGTCGTTGACCTGCATGGGCCACCACAAAAACCATGTCACGCCCCAGTCCCAAAATACCGAGGGACTAGACGCGTGATAATGGCCAGCAGCACACACCGATGGACAAATCCAATTTAATGGATCCATCGGGGCATGCTTAAGCTGTAGTACAACAATAATGTCTAAATATACTAATCTCATCTACAGAATAAATACCACAATATCTGAATCATAAAGCAAGATCACATCTCAATAAAATATAAACTCGGGTAATAACCCGACCATGAGTCTGATACATCTGTCAAGATACAAGAATAAAGATAACTACAGCCAATACTGAGTATGGAATAGTATATACTCAGAAGATAACCTCGGTGATAACTCGTCTGCTGAATCTGGTACTACTCCAGTAACTGCTCATGTTCCTGCTTCTGCTCCTGTACTGTATAACTCTGCGTGGATCTCCTCTGCTAATCCTGGGGACATAATCTGGATCCAGGTCCTCAGAGGACATAACAAGGTACAGAAAATACAAGCCATAATAATGCAGTGAAATAGTCAATGAAATAAGCAGGGTAAATATGTAATCATCTATGTGAAATGCAGGTAAGAATATCACCAGTACTCAGGATGAAACAACTACAAGCTCTGTGTAGGGGAGCCGGTAGCAGTGATATCATGTAGTTGTCTAGCTCGGAGAGAGACTGAGACGCCGGCATAATATAGTCAACCTGTAGCCTGTGTGTCTCTCCAGTAATAAATGGAACAATAGGAAAACACTAATAACCAGCTAAGTGATATGCAATATGAGAGCAGCACTAGAACTCAGGCTGAAACTACTACAAGCTCTGTGCCGGGGAGCCGGTAGCAGTGATATCATGTGGTCTTCTAGCTCAGCGAAAGACTGAGACGCCGACATAATATAAAATCAACCTGTAGCCTGTGTGTCTCTCCCCACCCAATGTAATCATACGACTCATGTCCACGATGCACCATGTCCATGTCATGCACAATCATATCTAATGCAACAAGTCATAGGGTATCTAGGAATATAATGTCTCTGTCAGAAGTCTGTATCCTATACAGAATCACCATAAATATCTCAGAAAATCCTGTCATGAATAGTGTCAAGTGTCCTGGGTATAATGTACTTGATAAGACAAGTACAAGAATGTAAAGGGGTCACGAATGTCCATCTCTAGATGACAATACACAATACCGCATACAGTGTTGGCACCCGACTAATAATCGGACGCTAAGTCACACGGTCTTAGGTCAAGCATGCATAGCAATATAAATAAGCAAGGAAATATGCAACAAGAACTGCAAAGTTGGCAAGGTATACTTGCACAACGATGTATAACTAAGTCAAGAAAATAAGTAGCAAAGACTGCAAGTTTTGGCAAGGTACACTTGCTTGGGGTTCTGGCTCCAACTATAGCTCTGGTCTCAGTGTGATTTACAGGTACTACTCCGGTTGCTGAAATAAACATCACCATTAGATTCAAAAAATATCAAATAGCTAAAAACGCCTGTCCTTAAGTCCAATTTGGACACAGGGGCAAAAATGACATTTTCGGGTCAAAGCGGGGTCCACAAGTGGGCCACTTTGCACCGAAAAGTATGTCAGGGCAAAGGTCTCCAATTTTATCAAACTTAGTGTTAACAAGTCAGGAACGATGATACGAACCCAACGGAACTTCCAGAATTGGATTTCGATGAGCCGATCACAAAATCGCCCGTCAAGTAGAGCATGTGGGGCCCACGATACGCGATTTTGTCAACGTTCTCAGAATCAAACCAAACTTGGGTCACAGGACCAGCGTATCGCTACGAGTCCAATGGCGCAAGTTTTGTCTCGATCCGATATGTGTACACAAAGTTACGACGCATTCTAGAACTGACGGATACGGAACGGTGTCCGCGGATACGCGTTGATTCCGGTGTGCACGCACATCCAAATCAACTTCTGCAAAATTTTGCACGTCCGTATCGACGGTGCGCATGTATCGGTAAAGACCGCACGCGACCAAGTCGTCCCATTTGGCGGGGCATACTCAGTTCCGGGGTGAAACAGGGCGTTGTTTTTCCTGTTTTTGGATCGCGGTTCATGATCGCCACAGGATGCAATGCCCAGAGCGGGTTGCACGGGCACCGAGAGGGTCATACAGTCTACGTGATGCAATGGACAAAATCGAAAATGGAATTACGAGGAGAAAGAAAAGAATACCTGAACAGGGTTCCAGAAACTGTGAATTTTTGTGTCCGAGTTGACACGAAGGGGCCGTGTCCTGACCGTGTCTGCCCTAGGGTTAGGGATTCGGGCTGCTAGCCGGAGTTCAGGCGGGGGAGGCCGGCCGGAGGGAGGCTGGGGGCAGCGGGGGAGGCTCGACCGGAGGCGGCGGCGCGCCGGAGAGGGCGGGGCACGGCGGGGAGGCGGCTGCGGCTGCTGCTAGGATTCGCTGAGGTGGAGGAAGGAGGAGGAAGGAGGAGGAGGAGGAGAGGTCGGGGCGGCGCTGGCGAGGGAGGCTGGGCGGCGAGGCGGAGCCAGGGGAGGAAGGGGCGGAGGTCGACGGGCTAGGGGGTGGTCGGAGTCGGGTTTCTACGCCGGAGTCGAGGGTTCAGGGTTTTTTTTATAGGCGGACGGGGGAGCGAGGCTGGCCGGGTGAGGCGGCGACGAAGGCGGAGACGGCCCGAGGGGTGCGGGGACGAGGGGGAGAGGGAAGGGAGAGCCAGGCGGAGGCTAGGGGCTGACAACGGCGGGTCGCGGCGGAGGAGAGGGGTAGGTCAGGCGGCTGACGGCTAGGTTAGGGTTAGGGTTAGGGATTGGGATTGGGATTTTTAGTTAATTAGGATTTTTTTTCTTTTCTTTTCTTTTCTTTTTGTTTGTGGAGGAAAATTAGGAAAACATGTATTTATACATGCAAAAATTTGACTAGGGTTTGACCTAGGATTTGGGCTGGGTCAACGCTCCTTGGGCTTGGCTTCGGCTCTCATGGGAATGTCGGGCGTTGGCACAGGTTTAATTCGGTTTAATTCTACATCGGTTTTCAGGGCTTTAAAAATGATTTCGGGGTCCAATAAATTCACAAAAAATTACCTATGTCCGGTTTTCCATTTTACACCATAAAATATTATTTCCACAATATTTTAATATTAATAAACAGCATTTAAAAATTATTTAATTACCAAAAGCCTAGGTTTTAATTACAGAAAAATCCCAAAAAGTTACGAAAAATTATGAAAAATCCAAATTAATAATTACTGAAAATCAGGGGGCTTACACCTAAATAATTTAAAAGATCCTAACATTCACCATGGAGGCAACTTAGAAATGCTTACTTGAATTTAATTAAATTTAAGAAAACCAACTTCGCTATAAATTAGTACCTAAACGAAATGCCACTTCATTGGACGGATAAAACAACAACAAAACTATTATCCCAAATTTTGGGGGTACCTTTTCTTCCATTCAGACTGTTAAGGGCCATTTCGCCTATAAAATTAATAAAAAACCATATCCTATGTTATCGTCGCGATATAAATTCGTTTATCCCACATCAAGTAAGCATTTCTAAGCCGCCTCCTTTCCTCCTAACTGTTAAGACTCAAAGACTAAGATAAGCAGAAACTCAACAAATTGTGGGAATGATTCATAAATCTTATTGAACAAACATAGGCTCTTTAAATAGCCTTTACAACTTAACAGGAATGAGAAATACTAGCTCATGGTTTCCCCAACAGCAACTAATTAACATATTGAAAGAACTATAACAAGCATATCCTAAAGACAAGGACTTATTTTAACAAATAGCTAAACTGCAGGAAAGATCCCAACAGAAATATTGACTTCTTATCTTCATTCCCTCCCTTAAACTAGTTCCCAACTAGTTTAACTTGGAACCTGACAAACTCCCAGCTGACTTCTGAACTTCTCGAAAGCATCTAAAGTAAGAGGCTTCGTCATCATATCTGCCAACTAATCTTTAGTCCCATAATAAACCAACTCAATAACTCTATCTCGAGTTAAATCATGAAGGAAGTGGAAGCACACATCAATGTGCTTGCTTCGACCTTGAAGTACTGGATTTTTAGATAACTTAATAGTGGAGATGTTATCACAAAAAATCGTAGTACACTTACTCTTCTTCAAACTCAGCTTCTCAAATATCCTCCTCATCCATATGGCTTGACTTGGACATGCAGCTCCAGCTATGAATTCTGCTTATGTGGTGGATAAAGTGATAATTTGTTGTTTCTTAGAGGACCAGGCCATAACTCTTGAACCTAGCATAAATACATAACCTGATGTGCTCTTGCGATCATCCAAATCCCATGCATAATTATTATCTGTATACCACCAGGCCCTCATCACCTCCTTTTTTGTAAAAGACTCTGAGTTTTGTTGTTCCTTTCAAGTACCTCATGATCCTCTTGATTGCCAACATATGTAATTCAGTTGGTTTTGTCATGTACCTGCTCGCCAAGCTCACAACATGCATTAAATTTGGCCTTATAGCCGTGAGATACATGAGACATCCCACCATCTGCTTGTACAAAGTCTCATCAACTCGAACTCCATTTTTATCTTTAAACAGCTTGCTACCTGGAACGATAGGATTGTGAACCGAGTTGCAGTTCTCCATTCTAAACTTCTTTAATACCTCCAGTGCTTACTTCCTTTGGCACATGTAAATTTTATCTGATCTTTGCAACACTTCAATACCAAGAATACCAAGAAAGAATCTCATTCTTCCCAAATTAGTCATATCAAATTCCTTTAACATAGAACTCTTAAACTCAGCAAACATTAATTCATCATTGCCAGTAAATATTAAATTATCTACATATAAACTGACAATGAGAAATTTACCTCCTTCTTGTGTCTTGATGAATAAAGTCTGCTAACTGTGTCACTTTTCAAACCCTTGACTCACAAAGTGTGCTTCAATATGACTGAACCAAGCTTGTGGAGCTTGTTTCAGTCCATATAATGCCTTCTTCAACTTGTACACCTTCCGAGGGTATCTTTCCAACTCATAACCTCTTGGCTGCTCTACGTACACCTCTTCCTCGAGTTCTCTATGCAGAAATACAGATTTAACATCAAGTTGATAGATACTCCATCCTTTTTGAGATGTTAGGGCCACAATCATCCTTACGGTGTCCATCCTTGCAACTTGAGCATAGAATTTTGTGTAGTCAATCCCTTGTTGCTGCACGTACCCTTTAGCCACCAATCTTGCTTTGAATTTACCCAACTCTCCATTCTCCTTGAGCTTAGTCTTGTATACCCATTTCAAACCTATCTTCTTTGCACCAATAGGTAAATTAGTGATCTCCCAAGTATTATTCTTCTCTATTTCCCTGATCTCCATATCCATATCACTCCTCCAATTTTTATGCTTCACTGCCTCCTAAAAATGAATCGGATCAGTAGAAGCAAACAATACTAAGTTTACATTCTCTTCTTCTTTTGAAAGTCCTTCTCCATTTTCATAATCTACCATCCACCGAGGGACTCTTCTAACTCTCCTATCTTCCTCAGAATCAGATGACCCTCCTTCATCATCAGCAGTGGGAGAACTATTTTCCACTGTTTCAGCAGCATCATCAACTCCTCCATCATGAGCATCACCATCCCCATTATCTCTCCACTCCAAGTTAGCCACCACTTGCTCTTCGTAGCTTCTATCCCAATCCCAAGATCTGCCTTCTTCAGAGACCACATCCCTGCTAGTTACAATCTTCTTGGCAACAGGATCATAGACTATATATATATATTTGCTTTAGACTCTTCACTCACTTCCAAAAGTACACAAGTGATACTCCTAGCATCCTCCTCCGCATCCCCAAGCGCGCATTTCTCCTAGGCGCGCAACACAACTTCTTTCTCTTCGCCTCAGGGACATGCCTATGAGCCACACATCCGAAAATCCTAAAGTGCTCTACTGAGGGTTTTCTTCCGCTCCAAGCTTCTTCTGGAGTTTGATTCATCACAGCTAATGTTGGGCATCGATTTAGAACATAGAACGTCCAATTCACTGCTTCTGGCCAAAATGTCTTGGGAAGCTCCTTTTCAGATAACATACATCGAACCATGTTCATCACTGTTCGATTCTTCCGCTCAGCTACTCAGTTTTGTTGAGGAGTATAGGCCGCGGTCAATTGCCTCTTAATACCATGTTGGGTGCAGAACTCATTGAATTCAGAAGATGTGAACTCTCCTCCTCGATCTATTTTCCATTATATCAAATATATCCTCCTGCTTCTTTCTCAACATAATTCTTAAATTGTTTGAACATGCTCAATGTTTCTGACTTTTCTACTAAAAAATAAGTCCATGGTTTTCTAGTAAAATCATCAATAAAACATAGGAGATACCTCTTCTTGCTATTGGAGGCAGGAGAGATTGGACCGTAGAGATCGGCATGAATAAGTTGAAGCTTTCCTGTAGCCCTCCAATTGCTTTTCCTTGGAATAGGATCTCTGTATTACTTCCAAGTCAGACAACCTTCAAACACTATTGATGTAGCCTTGAAGTGAGGCATGCCTTCTACTATCCTTTTGTACTGCAAAGTCCTTAGTCCTTTGTAACTTAAGTGTCCGTAGCGACGATGCCACAGGTCCGCCACATCATGTGTAGAAGTATAGAGACAAGATGGCAGAGAGTTTGCAATCAATACAAAAATCTAATTTGTTATCATATCGGTTGTTACAATCAGCCCTCTCTATGGATGACATCTTGAGTTTTCCTTGTTGAATGACAATTGCTAGCCCTCTTTCTTGTAGTTGTCCAATGCTCAATAGATTACTTCTCAATTCAGGTACATAGTAAACTTCATTAACAACATGAGTAATACCTCTTACTTTCAGTCTCACAGTGCCTCTCCCTGCCACCTCCATTCTTGTATTATTTCCCAACTTCACTCTTTGCTTGAAGCTTTCATCGAGATCACAAAACAAGCTCTTGTCACCACTCATGTGATTGTTGCAACCCGAGTCTAAAAACCAAACATCTTCTCTTTGAGCTCCATTCTCTTCTACATAAGCCATACGTAGCATCTCTTCCTCATTATCTAATTCAACATAATTTGCTTCTTTATCCCAAGTTGGACACTCATATTGAAAGTGTCCAAGCTTGTGACATTTATAGCACTCCACAGTAGCTTTGTTAAAAGGTGCTTGACCTCTCCCTCTTCCTCTTCCTCTGTAGACACCACGACCACGACCACGACCTCTTCCTCCTTCATATGTCACTTTCAAGGCATGCTCCTCACCATTGCGTCTCTGAAGCTTTTGTTCATGAATAATCAGATAACTCTACAGCTCATCAATAGAGAGTTCATCAATGTCGTTGGACTCCTCAATCGAGCAAATAACTTAATTAAACTTCTCAGTTAGCGATATGAGTATCTTCTCTGTAATGCCCCACAACCGTACGGTACGTTACGCTGAGTCGGATTGAATGAGGCAATAGCTGGTTACATTTCAATTTGTTGGATTTGGGAATGAGTATTGATTTGAGTTGGTTTCATATGCAGATCGCTAGCAGAGTTTGATAAAAACAGATGTTCGTTCAGAGCAGTACTTGGATAGCAGGATTGGAGCGATAATATCGTCTTCCTTAGTCCGATCAGTCGGATAATTTGGAGAGCATGACCTTCTCGCACGGTCATACCAATTGAGTAGATTGTGCTCTGCATCAAACCACGGGTTCAAAGGATCGGCCGTATCGGCAGGACAAGATACTTAACAAAATCAAACTTGGTGAGTGGGCTCTGTCCCTTCTCCTCTACTCCTTCATGCCTAATAATATGGAACACACGTAATGGCATTGAACACTTGGACTGAAACTCAAAAATTACTGCACTGAGGCGTGTATAGAGTGTACGTCGTTTGCTTGGATTGCTTTGTGGCTTGAGTTGGTTTTCGCATTAGATAGTTGGAGCTAGAGTTGGATTATACATTTGGGGCAGTTGGAGAAACAGTTAGAATTATACATGTTGGTTCGAACATTCAGGCGGGCGAGCGAGCGTGCATCCGTGCACGAGTATCACTTGGACGCTTTGTCAAGCAAAGCGTGCAGTTGTGGTTCAAAATCGAACAACTACATCGGCGAGGGAATTGTCCCACTGTTGGGGCATTGTGCCACGGAATTGTTCTGAGCGTGGGATATTGTACCAATTGGAACACCGTATCGAAAAGCGGCATAGTGCCTATGGGGATAACTTGAGATTTATGCCTTGGGCTATAGTTGGAGAATGGTTATGGATATTGGTTGGATAAGTTGGTTGGATGAGTCTAGGATCGTTTGGTGGGGCAAGAATATTCGATCCTCTCATCATACCTACTTGGTGTCTGCATGTCACGGACAACCTGTGTTGCATGGGGTTTCGTCTCCTCGAACTGGTTAGGCTCCGGAGCACTGGGACCGTTCGGCCATGGAGGAGACAAATGATAACGTGCCTTGGGCGCGGTACCGGTAGTTCGATATGACCAGGCGGGCTAGCTACCCAGTCTAGCTCGGGTAGAACTGCACTTGATCAGTCCGATCAGTCCTTTATGGCTTGGCCATTGACTTTATATAGATACGAGATAGTTTGCTTTACTTTGGTTTGGTTTGTGCTTTCGCTTAGGCCGGCGGCGACCACCTTGCCAATGCAAGAGTGTGCATATCGAGATTGGATTATAAGGTTTGGTTTGAGGATGGATATTGAGGCTTGGATGATGGTTCGATAGGTTCTCGTGTTGCTTGGGTTTGAGTAGGACGGTTTACATGCTAGTTTCCTTCGTGTTGGATATATAATTGCTTGTCTGTTTGCTTGAGTTGAATGCTTGCATTGCTTAACTTGATTTACAACTTTCCTTAACATGTCATACCTATGCCATAAAATGAATCTAGGATTCAACTAAAAAGATCATCATATAACTGTTTGCATTCACTATTTTACTTAGTGTTGGCTTAGACGAGTGGGTTACCCCGCTCACAAGTACGGCTGTGTACTGACCCACATTTATGGACATTATTTTAGGTACGCAGGTGTAGTGGCGCTGCTTGGATATACGGGACAAGATGTATGAACGGTAAATACCTTTATGGGCTAGAGAAAGAATAAGAGTATTACATCGCCTTCATGGCATTAGCTTATGTGGCATTTCATTTGAACCCTATCGAGAGCTTCGCTGCGTATACTCTGATGTGTGCTTGGTACACAATACTTGACTTTTGTTGTAACTTGATCGTTTCGATGATAACTTTGGTGTTTGACAACATCGCCTTGTACGAGCGCAATTCCAGGCTCGTACGACATCACGTCCCGATGAAAATGATTATCCTGCGGGAGCACTGCAACATGGTAATTCACGTTCAACGGGGACTATTGAGCTTGCGGGAGATTGGGACATGATATATTGGTATCAGAGTGCCTGTTTCATTTTCTTGGACTTGGTCCTTCGTTTTATTACAAACTATAAATAGCTTCCGCGTGTCGTTTAGCTCTTGGCTCTACTCGTGCCGCATTGGATGTTTCATGCAATAAGTCTATATATTGCTGGTTGTGGCTGCATGTTATTTTTTTGTTACGTTGCTTTTGTTGGTTTTTGGTGGATCGCTTAGCATCATAGGGCGTTATTGCATTTGTACAACAAGTCGTTGGGCGTTGTTGCATTTGTGCAGCAAGTTGAGAGATGTGTCGTTGCTTTAGTTTGGCTTATCATTCAGAGAGTTTTTGATTGCATCAGTAGAGCAGTTGGTTGGCAGCGAGATTGGTTATGCGGCATGTTGTGAGTAAAAGCATTGGATGAGAATAGATTATTATACGAGTTGCTCGTGTAGCGAATATGTTGGATAGAAGTTTGATTTTTGGCTGGGTATATCATAGAGAGCGTTGCACGAGTTGCTCGTGTGGCGTATTGGTTAAGCAGGTTTGAGTTTGGCTTAGGAATATCAGGAGTGTTGCATGAGTTGCTCATAAAACAAATATGAGGAACATTTGGGTATTGGATTGGATTACTTGGAAGAGATCATTGCACGGGTTACTCGTGTAGCGAAAGTATCGGACAGTTTGAGAAATAGCTGAAAGTATTGAGAATGGAACATGGCACGAGTCACAGAACGAGATTGATGGAAAGAGTTAGATGGTTCGTGCATTGGCTGAGTTTCGTATCAGACTTGAGTTGGGGATGGCATGATCACGCATAAGGGATGGTTCAAACGGATCTTGGATCAGTGCAAAGGAATTATGATGCGAGGAGCGACTTGATTCAGAGTGGTATATGGGATACCACATAGTGAGCAAGGCATTAAAATATGTTGGATAGACATCAAAAGAAATTGCCTCAACGGACACGGGTAACAGGAATATTAGTTGGTTAGTGCACATCGGTTGAGTTGGCAAGAATAAAAATGGAGCAAGCGAATGTTGAGTTGAGCAAGCGAGGACGGACTTGTGCAAATAAAAGTATCATTGGACTTGAGAGATAGACGAGATCGAAACAAGCAATGGAAAGAGTGTTTGGAAATTTGAAGGGTTAAGGTAGACCAAGTATTAGAAATGAGTTGAGATAGTCAGATGGAAAGCTGAATATCAGATCGCTTGTACAATTTGAAAGTTCGGTAGAGCATTCACGAATGCAAAGAGAGTTGGGCATGAGAAACGAACAGTTGGGATACGCTTGAGCGAGCAATGGGTGAATCGAATAATAGCGAGCACGGACTACGAATTATGGAAACACATTGGAGCCATTGGTTGAGCAATGAAAGACGATTTGGTTTGGAGGGGCAATACGATGGATTTTACATGAAACTTAAAGGATTTTGGATATTGGTGCTCGAAAAGTTTGACTCAGGTTTAGCGGAAGTAAAAACTTGGCAAAATGGTGCAACAATGGTAGACGGATTCATTGGAAGACATAAATGGGCATGAGACAAGTCTAGTTGATGTTAAGTCAGATTAGAAGTTAACACTTACAGTACCGAGGCGGATTGAGGCAACAAGTAAAGCCAATATGGATTTAAGATTTATGTTGGAACCGTGCACGAGTTATTGAGAGTGTGTGGACTAATCGTAACATAGAGAAAATTAAGACGGGCTAAGGAATGGAACGAGAGCAAGGATTATGACGGATGGACTCTTGAAGATAGCTAAACAAGATAGCAACGTTGGAGCAAAACACCATGCCGTTCGGAGCAGGTTGGACGTGCACTATGAAGTTGGCATATGGATAAGAATTGTAGCAAGTCTTTGGTTTCGGAAATTATTGCAAGTGGTAGTGCGAAGAGTCGAATATGGCAGTTCAGAAAATTTGATGGATTCAGGGCAGAACGGCGGATTGATGGAAGACGGTTTCAATGAGCGCAGTTCTCGAATTGTGGCTTGGATAGATAATAAGACTCTAGGTGGTTAAGTGGCATTTGGTTGACAGATCGTAAAGAGGTAGTGCATGAAGTGCTCGGATTCGGAAGTTCGCTCGGATGGAATGGTTGGATTATGGCTCGGATTTGCAGATGAGATATAGCATGGTTCATAGTAACTGTCCATCATGATGACTTACAATTATCGAGCGTAGCTTCGGAACAGCTGACATTAGCGACTTAATCGCCAAATCAGAGATGAATATTATGACCCATAGAACGACCCTTGCGGTGACGCATTTGGGGATGCGTCAAGGGCAGATATGAGTTGTGTGTGTTGGAGATTGGCCTAACTGACTAAGTGTTAGATTTGAGAGATCCTTGGGATAACCTTCAGCTGAAGATGCAGCCGAAAGACCGAAGCGATGGTGAAAATGGCCTAAGTCAACTGATGAGATTCAGAGTCTCAATTTTTGAAGATAGCATCGCCTCTGACTCGTCGTGCCCCGGAAGGGAATAACATTCATATGAATTGATGACTGTGAAACTAGCTTGTGAAGTTAAAGCAGTGGCTTGTTCAGATCAAATCATTATAATACTAGAAGGGACATATGTGCCTCAGATCTACAAGATGCATCAAAACTTAGTCTGGGATACGTGCTCGTACAGAAGGCAAATATGATATCATGTGCTTCGAGGCAGTAGAAACAGCGCAAAGAACTATTCCATGCACAACCTAAAAATTATGGCGAGTGTGTCCACGTTGAAATCGTGGCGACACTATCCCTTGGCATGGCGACAAAATCTTCGTGGATCACACGAACCTCAATATAAATGTTCACCCAGTGAGGTATTGAGATTAAGAAAAAGGTGTTGAGCTGAGATGATCTGAAAGCAAAGTTTGATATTTGGGTAAGTCACCTAGCTGGGGTAGTATCAGTTGTGATGATCGTTCGGTACAAGAGATGATATTTGGAGACGGGGCTTGCAGAACATGGTGTTAGTGTGATTTCAAAAATAGTTGGATGGATTGAGTTGGAACACGAACTGATTTAAGTCAGGTGGGAAGATCGTCGGTGGGAAATCATCATACTTGAGGATTAACGCTTGTGCGAATATGTTGGAATGAAAGTCAGGATTGGTTCAATTGGGAGTAAAGCAAATAAATGCCACGGACATAAAGATACCCTTGTAACTTGTCCAAATTCGCTATCGCTAAGTTCGGCTGAAATGCATGTATTTCAGGGACGCCTTAAATATGTGTATGATCCAAAACTAAGCGATATGAGGAATTCGTATTGAGCTGCAAGAAGAATATAAGAATATAGAATTTGTGCGAGCGTTCAGCGCGAGCGAGATGCTGAGTCTGAATCAGGAGAATGTAAGTTGCATGGAGCACAGCTATGAATTGGGCAAGTGGCATGCTGGTAAAGATTGGATACTAGTATGGTTCGGGGACGAACCAAATTTCTAAGTGGTATATTATGTAACGCCCCGCAACCGCATGGTGCATTACGCTGAGTCAGATTGAATGAGGCAATAGCTGGTTATATTTCAATTTATTGGATTTGGAAACGAGTATTGATTTGAGTTGGTTTCATGTGCAGATCGCTAGCGGAGTTTAATGGAAACAGGTGTTCGTTCAGAGCAGTACTGGGATAGCAGGATTGGAGCGATAATGTCGTCTTCCTTAGTCCGATAGGTCGGATAATTTGGAGAGCATGGCCTGCTCGCACGGTCATACCAATTGAGTAGATCGTGCTCTGCATCGGACCACGGGTTCAAGGGATCGGCCATATCGGCAGGACATGATGCTTAATGGAATCAAACTTGGTAAGTGGGCTCTGTCCCTTCTCCTCTACTCCTTCATGCCTAATAATATGGAACACATGTAATGGCATTGCATACTTGGACTGGAACTTGGAAATCATCGCACTGAGGCGTGCATAGAGTGTACGTCGTTTGCTTGGATTGCTTTGTGGCTTGAGTTGGTTTTCGCGTTAGATAGTTGGAGCTAGAGTTGGATTATACATTTGGGACAGTTGGAGAAATAGTTGGAATTATACATCTTGGTTGGAACATTCGGGCGGACGAGCGAGCGTGCATCCGTACACGAGTATCACTTGGGCGCTTTGTCAAGCAAAGCGTGCAGTTGTGGTTCGAAACCGAACAACTGCATCGGCGAGGGCATTGTGCCACGGGATTGTTTTGAGCGTGGGGTATTGCACCAATTGGAACACTGTGTCGAAAAGCGACATAGTACCTAAGGGGATAACTTAAGATTTGAGCCTTGGGCTATAGTTGGAGAATGATTATGGATATTGGTTGGATAAGTTGGTTGGATGAGTCTAGGATCGTTTGGTGGGGCGAGAATGTTCGATCCTCTCGTCATACTTACTTGTTGTCTGCATGTCACGGACAACCTGTGTTGTACGAGATTTCGTCTCCTCGAACGGGATAGGCTTCAGAGCACCGGGACCGTTCGGCCATGGAGGAGACAAATGGTAACTTGCCTTGGGCGCGGTGCCGGTAGTTTGATACGACCAAGCGGGCTAGCTACCCGGTCTGGCTCGGGTAGAAATGCACTTGATCAGTCTGATCAGTCCTTTATGGCTTGGCCAGTGACTTCATATAGATAAGAGATGGTTTGCTTTACTTTGGTTTGGTTTGTGCTTTCGCTTAGGCGGCGGCCACCTTGCCTCGACAAGAGTGTGCATATCGAGATTGGATTATAAAGTTTGGTTTAAGGTTGGATATTGAGGCTTGGATGATGGTTTGATAGGTTCTCGTGTTGCTTGGGTTTAAGTAGAACGATTTGCATGCTAGTTTCCTTCGTGTTGGATATATAATTGCTTGTCTGTTGGCTTGAGTTGAATGCTTACATTGCTTAACTTAATTTACAGCTTTCCTTAACATGTCATACCTATGCCATGAAATGAATCTAGGATTCAACTAGAAAGATCACCATATAACTGTTTGCATTCACTATTTTACTTAGTGTCGACTTAGACGAGTGGGTTACCCCACTCACCAGTACGGCTGTGTACTGACCCATATTTGTGGACATTATTTTAGGTATGCAGGAGTAGTGGGGCTGCTTGGATATACGGGACATGATGTATGAATGGTTAATACCTTTGTGGGCTAGAGAAAGAACAAGAGTATTACATCGCCTTCGTGGCATTAGCCTATGTGGCATTTTATTTGGACCCTATCGAGAGCTTGGTTGCGTATACTCTGATGTGTGCTTGGTACACAATACTTGACTTTCGTTGCAACTTGGTCGTTTCGATGATAACTTTGGTGTTTGACAATATCGCCTTGTACGAGCGAAACTCCAGGCTCGTACGACATCACGTCCCGATGAGAACGATTGTCCTGCAGGAGCGTTGCAACGTGGTGATTCACGTTCAGCGGGACTATTGATCTTGCGGGAGATTGGGGCGTGACATTCTCCACCATGGTGACATCTTGCATCTGCTTCCCTGTCACGCCCCAGTCCCAAAATACCGAGGGACTGGACGCGTGGCAATGGCCAGCAGCATGCACCGATGGATAAACCCAATTTAATGGATCCGTCGGGCATACTTAAGCTGTATTACATCAGTCAGGGTTTTACTATTCTCATCCCCAAATATAAGATAGCAACATCAGCAAAAGAAATATTAAACACCAACAGTCAAAGTAAATAAAATCAGAGAACAATCCGATATTAAGTCTGTTTACACAAGTTCTCAAAGACAGGAAATAAAGAGTTTAATTAACAGGAAATAAAGTCTATTTGCCATAAGACTGAGCAAGGCGAAGCAATTGTTCATGAGAAGTCCTCAGCGATCACCTCGTCTTCAGGTTCAGGTACTGCTCCGAGTAGTGCCCCTGTTCCGTACACCTCTGGGTAGATCTCGTCTGCTAAATCTGGGGACATAATCCATTATAGGTCCTCAGGGGACATAGCAAGGTACAGAAAACACAAGCCAAATATAATGCAGTGCAGAAATAAAGAAATAACAGGGTAAGTAACTAACCAGCTAAGTGATCATGCAAGTGAGAGTTATTATTCATACTCAGGCTGAGACTACTACAGGATCAGTGACAAGAAACCATAGCAGTGTTTTCTCGAAGGGCCAGTACAGGTGCCAAAGCTCTGCGTCAGAGACTAGGACACATCCAGATTACACAATATAATATATATTCAGCCTTGATATGGTAATACTCTCCCCACCCAATGTAATCTCACGTCACAGTTCTCAATGTTCATGTTACGCAAGATTAAACTAATGCAACTAGTCAGGATCAAATGTAAGCTCAAGTCATAAAATCTATATCCTATACAAAACCCCCTGGAACAATCAGGAAGATTCTGTATCATGCTTTGTGTCAGGTGTCCTGGGTATAAAATACTTGATAGAGAAAGTACAACAGTCACAGAAATTAAAGCAAGAGAATCAAAATGAATCAATAAACTGCATTTTATGGCAAGGTACACTTGCCTGGGTTTTCAGCTCCAAGTGTGGCTCTGGCAATAGCTGGATTTCCAGGCAGTACTCCGGTTGCTGAAATAGACATCACCAACAGATCCAGAAAATATTAATCAGCTAGAAACGCCTGTCCTTGAGTCCAATTTGGAGACAAGGGCAAAAAGGTCATTTTTGGGTCAAGGCGGGGTCCAAATGTGGGCCGCTTTGCACCGAAAAATGCGTCAGGGTCAAAGGTCTCTAAATCAGTCCAACTTAGTGTCAACAGGTCAGGAACTTTGATGCGAACCCAACGAAACTTCCAGAATTGGATTCCGGTGGGCCATTCTCAAAATCGCCCGTCGGGTGGAGCCTGTGGGGACACACGATTTTGTCAACGTTCTCAGAATCGAACCAAACTTGGCTCACAGGACCAGCGTATTGCTACGAGTCCAATGGCGCAAGTTTTGTCTCGATCCGACGTGTGTACACTAAGTTACAGCAAGATCCCGAAAAGTCGGATACGGGGCAATGTCCGCGGATACGCACTGATTCCGGTGTGCACGCACATCCGAATCAGCTTCTGCGAAATTCTGCACGTCCGTATCAACGACGCGCACGTATCGGTAAAGACCGCACGCGACCAAGTCGTCCCGTTTGGCGGGGCGCACTCGATTCCGGGATAAAATAGGGTCTGGTTTTTCTTGTTTTTGGATCGCGGTGTGCGATCACCACAGGACACGATGCCCCGAGCGGTTTATCCGGGCACCGAGAGGGTCATACAGGCTACGCGATACAATATACGGAACATGAAACAGAGCTACGAGTCAAAAGTTATGGGTACCTGAATTGGTCCGAAAAACTGAGTTGTGTCCTGTGTCTTGGACACTGTGTCCGACACGACACAAAAATTAGGGTTTAGGGTTTACTGTGTCCGGCCGAATCTTCTGCTGTGTCCGCTTCTGACTCGCCGGAGTTGGCCTGGGTCGTCGACGCAGGAGGGGGCGCTGGTGGGAGGTAGCCCGCTGCGGGTCTCGGCGTCGGAGGCGGCTGCTGGACGGAGCAGTATGGAGCGTCGGTCGGGGACGTCGAGGGTCTGGGAGGTGCGGGGTCAATGCTGGAGGCAGGGAGGGGAGAGGATCTGGGCGGCCGGGTGTCTAGGCGGAGATGGGGAAGTCGTGGCCGGCCGGCTAGGGTTCAGGTCGGTGGATGAGAGGGGAAACACTCGGCCGAAGAAGGAGAAGAAGGGAATTTATAAAGGGAAGGAGGGAGAGAAGGAGCCGGACGGTGAGGGGGAGCCGGAGCGGAGGGGACGGCGGTTGCGGGGAGAGAAAGAGGAGGCGACGGGAGGCCAAGCGGCGGCGGGTGTAACGGGCGGCCGGAGAGGAAGAGTTAGGGTCGGGGGAAGAGAGAGAACTGTAGCAGTCGGGTTTCGGGCGGCCGGGTCGGGTCGGGTCAGGCGGATCCGACCCGATCCGCTAGGATAGGGCACGGGTCGGGTTAGGGTTATTGGGTCGGGTCTGGATTGAACCCGGATTCGACCCAATAAGGAATTTGGTTTACAAATAAACCCGGTCCGGTTTAAATTGGTTCGGTTCAGTTAAATAAACCCGGTTTATTTGGGTTTTAAATTGGTTTAATATTTAATTAGTTTCTAGGGCTTTAAAAATCCATCCGGTGTCCAATAAATTTTCGAAAAATTATCCTATGTCTGATTTTCTATTTTACACCATAAAATATTATTTTAATAATATTTTAATATTATTATTTAATAATTAAAACACCTTAATTTAATTAAAGAAAATTCCAGAAAATTCAGAAAAATCAAATTTAAAATTTTTTGAAAATCAGGGGGATTACATTCCCATAAGTTTTCATCTTGTTGACTACTGACAACACTCTTGCAAAATACTTGGAGACTCCTTCTCCCGCCATCATCTCCAGGGTTTCAAACTCTCTGCGGAGTGCTTGTAAATGTGACTTCTTGACCAAGGTGTAAAGTATCGGTATCTGAATTGGTATCGGACCATTCCTATGAGTATCGGGATCGACGGTATCGGTAGTATCGGCGGTTTCAGATCGGAGTATTGGATTTTTTTTTGTATCGGAAAGCAAATAACTATTAATAAATTATTAACATTTTAGAAAATATATTTTATACATTTATGCATAATTTTAAGTATTTTCATTGTTGTTTCTTAGTTTTTTGTAATTGAATAAAATAATAGTCACCCTTGTCGATTAATTTATATGCGATAGATAAATTTTTCTCTTTTATATTCTTTTACAACCTGACTATGCTTTTACACCCTTACTAATTGGTCTTTTTCATTCAATTTTCTTTGTCGAATTAACTGAAAAAGAAACATATTAATCATCTACTAGCTAAACAAACATATTCAACTGGGGGCTCATTCATTCATCACTTACAAATTTAAGTACATTTAAAAAAAGTTAATTATCGAAATGGTACACGAGGAATGTAGTATTTGTCATTTTGGTAATCGAATTTTTTTTCCGAAATGGTGCATGAGCTTTGCATTTTGGCTCAATTAGTACATAAAGTAAATTTCTTTAGTATTTTTGGATAAAAATAGACATGTGATGGTCACGTGCCTTATTTTTAATAGTTATTTTGTCAAGTTTTTTTTATTTTGGACTACTATTTTTAACGATTTCTAACTATTTTCATCCAAACAATTTTCTTCGAACACATAATTCCTTTGCACTAATATTTTTAACGATTTCTAACTATTTTTAAGTACATTACCACTATTTTTAACGATAATAGTACAACTAAATGAAGATAAAGTGGACGAGGAAAGAAAATCCACTCAGTCTCCTGTGTTGTTGTCCTCCTTGTGCGATATATCGGAGTAGTCGGTGGATCCTCTGACTCAGCTACGAGATATGGCTATGGAAAATCAGTGAGATCAATACCAAGTATAACAAAGGAAGCTATACAAGGGGTAAAAACAAGAAAACACAATACATAACTATTATACATGGTAAATGATAAACAATGAAACATATACAATATGATAATATGAAACATGACATTAGGAGGAAGTCTGATACCAATGCACAAATTCTAGAAACAAAGCTAGCTACAAACATATGAAGTAAAGAAAACAAGCCAGCAACATATCAGGCTAAATATACTCTACGAATTTCTATTAGTAACTACTTAAGTTATCCCTAATTCTAATAAAATGAGGATTCAACGGGAACTTGCGTTGCAGACACCAAGACTGACAAAATAGAATGTCTCATAGCAAAACTGACCTCATGTTAGAGACAGAGTGGCCATCAATGATGCATATATATATATATATATATATATATATATATATATATATATATATATATATATATATATATATATATATATATATATATATATATATATATATAACCTTTTCTACATGGGTTGCGAAATAATTAGAAAACAAATTTTATGCATCCCCTTCCTATACGAGAGTAGATTACGCGGATAGTTACATGATAATTATATAAAAAAACAAATCTTTCCGTAGAGAAAAGAAAAAAATAATAATATTGCGGTCAAAACCAAATCAGCATATAAACTCTGCTTAGATCCTTCTTTTTCCTCCCAACCTACTCCTAAAACACTCTCCTCTCAAAACCAAGGGTGTACCTACATTGGGGGCTGAGGTGGCATCTTTAAGCCTAAAACGTCTATATTATTTCACTTAAATTGTCTTGTTCTAAGCACTTTATGTATACTATAGCATACTTTCATCATTTTTCAAGATTTTCTTAATTAAGAAAACCTGGGTTTCTAAAAATTGGATTTGGCTAAATTGAGTTTTTGAATACTAAATTCTTTCTGAACCAATTTTAAAAAAAATCATACTGGAAAAATAATTACGATAGAATAATTTGATAGAATTAGCACAAAAATCATACTGGAGAAATAATTTGATGGAATTAAAAGTAAAAATGAGATCCCGTAAGGTTCTTGTTCCGAATTTACTTTACGCAAAACTTGTTGTTAATATATATATATATATATATATATATATATATATATATATATATATATATATATATATATATATATATATATATGTTATTTTTAGAAAATTGATAAGAGAAGAAAGGAGGGAAAAAATATTACCGGCCTCCGGAAAAGTCGTGCACGAAGCATTGCCCTAAGAGTTGATCCAAGGTCTATGTGTAAACGTTTCTCGGAAGCTCCTAGTGGTAAAACCTCCTGACTACCGGGTTCTCTTTGTTGCACACAACTCGGAGAGAGAGACCGAACTTAGCTCTGCCCAGAGCAAGAATTTAGATAACAAAATGTGGTTCGAGAGAAGAATAAGAGAGAGCGATTTAATGTAGGGGAATTTTTTGTAGACTGAAATTGAGATAAGAACCTCAATAAATATATAGGAAGAGAACAAAGCCTTCACTACAGACAACAAAGTAAATGCTATTAATCCAGGAGTTTAATGAGTAATAAAGAAGGATATTGTGGAGCTGTCACATATTTAAAAGGTGGGAAATAAACCTGGACATAGGGAGTAATAAATATCCAATGTTCAAAATTTGAATGAGTCAAATCGGTTCAAAAAATAAAGGGGAGCAAAAAGATTTTTGGATCCCAGCTCGAACCCGAAGAGTAAATTGGAACGGCATTCGGCGCCCGCATGTGTGGGCACGTACCCGCACCCGTTACCCGCGTCGAACCAAACCGAGCCGAGCCGGGCCGGGTGGCGACGGCGGCGCGCGCGTGTTGCCCAAGGGGTTCCCCACAGAACATCTTTAAGAGAGCAATGGAGAAGAACTAATATATACATATAAGGAGGGAGTGGTCCAACCGATGTGAGACTACAGAAAAAAGAGGAAGTTAAGCTTTTGCTCACATACACAGCCAAAAATCCCCCCCACAAAAGGTCAATTTTCATAATAGAAGTAACAAAAAAATTAAAAGTGAAGAGTTTCTGGGCAGGTATATACTATGCATAGATGAGATGGACTATAGCCTTGAATCTCACTTAGTGACTATTGTCTTTGTCTGAAGAAGTGCTTGATGGACTATGTCTTGAATCATACTTCTTTTACCAGATTCAGAAAAATAGCACACATAGTACGCTAGAGGTTTTGGGTTTAACGGGTGGCACTTTTGGTTGGCCATGCGCACTTATTCCAAATTCATGAGAGTCGTCTGGGATCATCCTGTCCTATAGTCGCGGCCTTCACGACCTCTCATATAGGTAAGTCCTTAAGGGTTGGTGATAGGTTTCAACCCCGCATATCAGCTTGGACCTATTAAGAGTTTTAAAACTCATCCTAACCATATCACTCAAGAACATTGTCACCATAGGGATAGAAAATCATTGTACGCATGTACATCCACTTGGACATTATTGAATGAGATTTTAATCTCGGGTCAGTATTCCATAAAAGTCACCTAAGTCCAGCTTATTCCTACCCATTGAACCGGCTTCTTAGGATCTTCAGTCAGACTCGGTTGGGTTGCCATTGCTGGTGACTTTACTTATGGGCTAAACCCTATCCCCCTTGATGATTCTAGGATCAAAGTCCTAGATAGACCCTTCTTCAAGTGCTCTGCAAGGTTCTTTTCTGACTTTATATAGTCAAGAACAACATATTTGCCCAATAGGCTCTTTATACACTTGAAGCGCAGCTGTAGGTGAATGTTCATCTTAGCATTCACAGAATCATGCTTTAGTAGTTCCATAACAGATTTATTATCACTGTTTATAGAAATTACAGGAATAGGACTAATAGAAACAGGTATATGCATAAGAAGATTTCTTAGCCATTCGGCTTCTGTACATGTAGTATCCAAGGCTATCATTTCAGAGTCCATTGTACTTCTAGCTATGATAGTTTGTTTACATGAGCCCCAGGAGATTGCAGCTCCTGCTAGAGTGAAAACATATCCAGTAGTAAATTTTATATCATGTGAGTCAGTTACCCAGTTTGCATCTGAATAACCTTCTATGATATCAGGGTGTCTAGTATAGTGCAGCATATAATCTAGAGTACCCCTAAGATATCTAAATACTCTTTCTAATGCTGTCCAATATAACTGATTTGGGTTACTAGTATATGTACTTAGTCTCCTAATAGCAAATGCAATATCAGGTCTGGTCCTGTTTGATATATACATAAGAGAACATATCATCTGTGAATATTTGTGTTGTTCTATAGGAGAATTCTCTTTCTTCTTGAGAATAACACTACTGTCATAAGGAGTAAGGGCATATTTCTTATCAAAATACTTAAATTTTCTTAGCATTTTTTCGATAGAGTGTACTAAGGATAGAGTATAGCCCTCCTTGTATTTGGACAGTTGTATGTCTAGAATCAAGTTGGCTTCACCTAGATCTTTCATATCAAACAGGCTGGATAAATAGTCCTTGGTATTAATTATCAATTCTAGTGATAATCCAAAAATAATGATGTCATCTACATACAAACATAAGATGACACAACTTTCATCTATAATTTTGGAGTATATACATTTGTGATACTTATTTGACACAAAACCATATTCTAAGATGACTATATCAAATTTGTTGTGCCATTCTTTGGGAGCTTACTTTAGGCCATAAAGAGATTTAACTAATCTGCAAACTTTCTTTTCTTGGCCTTTAGCAATGAAACCTTCAGGTTGCTCCATGTAGATATTTTCCTCTACGTCCCCATTTAGAAATGCTGTCTTTATATCCATTTGATGGATTAGCATATTATGAATGGATGCTAAGGCTAGAAGGGTTTTGATTGTAAAACCCCTAATTTTAAAAACCGTATTAATTATTTAATTGATTTATAATATTTATTAGCTAACTAGAAGAAATAGAATTTATTGGATTTTTATTTTTAGGTGTTTGTGCATTTAGAGATTTTATGGAGCAATTGTAATTTTACCTTAATTATTTCCATGTAGGAGACCTTGTGGACAGTTGATAGATTAATGGTATGCACTAATATAATTTCTAGAATTTTATGTATATATATATATATATATATATATATATATATATAAAGTTTATTAGAAAAGAATAGAAAACAAATCGAAAGAAATAGAATAGAAAAAGAAATAGAAAAGAAAGAAAAAGAAAAGAAAAAGGAAATGAATTAGAAATAAATAATACTTAAACCCCTAATCCCATCCTAATCCTAATTAGCTAACCCTTAATTAATAACCTAAGCCCCACTAAACCACTAAATTCCTAAGCCTAAACCACTAAATTCCTAATCCTAAAGATTTTTGGACCCCAGCTCGAACCCGAAGAGTAAATTGGATCGGCATTCGGCGCCCGCATGTGTGGGCACGTACCCGCACCCGTTACCCGCGTCGAACCAAACCGAGCCGAGCTGGGCCGGGTGGCGACGGCGGCGCGCGCGTGTTGCCCAAGGGGTTCCCCACAGAATATCTTTAAGAGAGCAATGGAGAAGAACTAATATATACATACAAGGAGGGAGTGGTCCAACCGATGTGAGACTACAGAAAAAAGAGGAAGTTAAGCTTTTGCTCACATACACAGCCAACAATCCCCCCCACAAAAGGTCAAGTTCCGAAATAGAAGTAACAAAAAAATTAAAATAAAGAGTTTTTGGGCAAGTATATACTATGCATAGATGAGATGGACTATAGCCTTGAATCTCACTTAGTGACTATTGTCTTTGTCTGAAGAAGTGCTTGATGGACTATGCCTTGAATCAGATTTCTTTTACCAGATTCAGAAAAATAGCACACATAGTACGCTAGAGATTTTGGGTTTAACGGGTGGCGCTTTTGGTTGGCCATGCGCACTTATTCCAAATTCATGAGAGTCGTCTGGGACCGTTCTGTCCTATAGTCGCGGCCTTCACGACCTCTCATATAGGTAAGTCCTTAAGGGTTGGTGATAGGTTTCAACCCCGCATATCAGCTTGGACCTATTAAGAGTTTTAAAACTCATCCTAACCATATCACTCAAGAACATTGTCACCATAGGGATAGGAAATCATTGTACGCATGTACATCCACTTGGACATTATTGAATGAGATTTTAATCTCGGGTCAGTGTTCCATAAAAGTCACCTAAGTCCAGCTTATTCCTACCCGTTGAACCGGCTTCTTAGGATCTTCAGTCAGACTCGGTTGGGTTGCCACTGCTGGTGACTTTACTTATGGGATAAACCCTATCCCCCTTGATGATTCTAGGATCAAAGTCCTAGACAGACCCTTCGTCAAGTGGTCTGCAAGGTTCTTTTCTGACTTTATATAGTCAAGAACAACATATTTGCCTAATAGGCTCTTTATACACTTGAAGCGCAGCTGTAGGTGCATGTTCATCTTAGCATTCACAGAATCATGCTTTAGTAGTTCCATAACAGATTTATTATCACAGTTTATAGAAATTGCAGGAATAGGACTAATAAAAACAGGTATATGCATAATAAGATTTCTTAGCCATTCGGCTTCTGTACATGTAGTATCCAAGGCTATCATTTTGGAGTCCATTGTACTTCTAGCTATGATAGTTTATTTACATGAGCCCCAGGAGATTGTAGCTCCTCCTAGAGTGAAAACATATCCAGTAGTGAATTTTACATCATGTGAGTCAGTTACCCAGTTTGCATCTGAATAACCTTCTATGATATCAGGGTGTCTAGTATAGTGCAGCATATAATCTAGAGTACACCTAAGATATCTAAATACTCTTTCTAATGCTGTCCAATGTAACTGATTTGGGTTACTAGTATATGTACTTAGTCTCCTAATAGCAAATGCAATATCAGGTCTGGTCTTGTTTGATATATACATAAGAGAACATATTATCTGTGAATATATGTGTTGTTCTATAGGAGAACCCTCTTTCTTCTTGAGAATAACACTACTGTCATAAGGAGTAAGGGCAGATTTCTTATCAAAATACTTAAATTTTCTTAGCATTTTTTCGATAGAGTGTACTAAGGATAGAGTATAGCCCTCCTTGTATTTGGACAGTTGCATGTCTAGAATTAAGTTGGCTTTACCTAGATCTTTCATATCAAACTGACTGGATAAATAGTCCTTGGTATTAATTATTAATTCTAGTGATGATCCAAGAATAATGATGTCATCTACATACAAACATAAGATGACACAACTTTCATCTATAATTTTGGAGTATATACATTTGTGATACTCATTTGACACAAAACCATATTCTGAGATGACTATATCAAATTTGTTGTGTCATTGTTTGGGAGCTTACTTTAGGCCATAAAGAGATTTAACTAATCTGCAAACTTTCTTTTCTTGGCCTTTAGCAATGAAACCTTCAGGTTGCTCCATGTAGATTTTTTTCTCTAGGTCCCTATTTAGAAATGTTGTCTTTATATCCATTTGATGGATTAGCATATTATGAATGGATGCTAAGGCTAGAAGGGTTTTGATTGTAAAACCCCTAATTTTAAAAACCGTATTAATTATTTAATTAATTATTTAATTGATTTATAGTATTTATTAGCTAACTAGAAGAAATAGAATTTATTGGATTTTTATTTTTAGGTGTTTGTGCATTTAGAGATTTTATGGAACAATTGTAATTTTACCTTAATTATTTTCATGTAGGAGACCATGTGGACAGTTGATAGATTAATGGTATGCACTAATATAATTTCTAGAATTATATATATATATATATATATATATATATATATATAAAGTTTATTAGAAAAGAATAGAAAACAAATAGAAATAAATAGAATAGAAAAAGAAATAGAAAAAAAAGAAAAAGAAAAAGAAAAGAAAAAGGAAATGAATTAGAAATAAATAATACTTAAACCCCTAATCCCACCCTAATCCTAATTAGCTAACCCTTAAGTAATAACCTAAGCCCCACAAAACCACTAAATTCCTAAGCCTAAACCCGCTGTGCACCCCCAGGAACCCGCTGTAGCCAGCAACCCGTGCAGCGTTCCTTCCCCCCCCCCGCTATATATATATATATATATATATATATATATAGTTCTCAAACCCTAAACCCTAAACCCCCTCGACCCTGAGCGCCGCCGCCGACCGGACACCCACCGCAGACCGCCGCCATTCACCGAGCAGACCGCCGCCCGCAGCTCGTCCGTGACCGCGACCGGCACCCGCGACAGCAGGAAGTCAGCAACTTATCCCTGTTCAGGACTCGATTCTCGCACCGTCGCTCGACCAAACTCGACCCCGTCTTCACCGGTACGTTCACGACCTATCTCCCTTCCAATACTGTGCATTAGTTTACCTCGAACAACGCGTAATCCTAGGCGAAAACAGAGACCAAGTTGGAGAAAAATGACAACTTTTAGATCACAGAAAACTGCGATAACCACCCATGTTTAAGGACTCGTATCTCCCACCACAGAGATTCGAATTTAGTTTTTCTTCTTGCTATGCGAAGACCACCTATCCGAGATTAGTTTCTGTCAATCACAATATTTTATTTGTTGTTGTATGCTGAATTTAATCAGATTAAAAATCATGAAAAACCTACTTTTCTAATTTTCAAAATTTGTGATACGGAGCATGCCCCGCCAAACGGGACCGCCCCGTCGCATACCAAGTGCACCAAAAGGCGCGCACGGTATACCCAGACGTGTGGGCTTTCGCGGAAACTGATTTGGACGCGTGTGCGCGTCGAAATCAGCCCATATTCGTAAAAAAATCTCCGTATCTCGACTTTTGTAAAATACTGTACCATTTAGTGTACGTACGTCAGAACGCGACAAAACTTACGCCATTGGACTCGTGGTATCGCGTTGGTCCTATGTCCCAAGTTTTACGCGATTCTGAGACAGTTGACCAAGCCGCCTATTTGCGGGTCCACCGGTTGACTTTTTGGGCAAATTTGTGTTCGGCTTACCGGAATCCAAAATTGGACGTACCATTGAGTTCGTATTGACGTTTAGAATTGGTTTGACCTATAATTTTCCCATTTAGAGACCTTTACCCTTGGCACGCTTTTCGGTGCAAAGTGGGCCACTAGTGGACCCGGTTTTGACCCGAAATTATTGTTTTGTCCCTGTGTCCAAATTGGACGAAAGGGTAGTGTTTTCTAGCTATCTCACTTATTCTGGGAACGTTGGTGATGTTTATTTCAGCATCCGGAGACGTTCATTCTGAGGCCGTAGTTTCTGACTCTTGGTGTTTGACATCTGGACGTTATATTTTGCAGCTCTCTTGCCAGGCAAGTATACCTTGCCAAATTATTTACAGTACTTTGCATGCTATTTATATTTTTGTATATTTATTGCATTTTTGTATATTCATTGTATGTGTAGTTTCTTTCAGTCATTACTATATATTAGATATGTTGACACACACATGACACTTAGTATCATGAGAGGACAATCAGTAGGCGTATGGGCTTTAACCACTCTGGTAAACCGTAGTATCTAGCTCGCACTGCGATTGTGTGTCGCGTTGGTCGCTACCCCCGCGGTATATCAATTTCTGGAGTCACGCTGGTCGCTACCCCCGCGGTATGTCAATTTCTGATGTTCTAGACGGGTGTGTGAGTTGTGAGATTTAGATCGAGTAGCCTAGCCTTGCCCATACGTCAAAAAGTTGTCCTCATTTGCATTCATAGAGATTGTCTTGTACAGCGTACTTATATATTTTTAAACATTATGCATGTTTACTGTATTCAATTGGCTTGCTTCTATATATCTTGTTATGTCCCTCTGAGGACCTAGTCCCTTGCCAGGTACAGACGACCATGAGTATCCGCAGGAGTACGGACCCAGATCTGACGCTTTACTTTCTGCCAAGGAGACCTTACCCACTGAGCATTATTGATTATCTCTAGCGATGGATACTTTAGCTGACACTCTTATATCATCACTTTATTTTATATAGGAGATTTTACTCTTCTTTCTTATTTTTTAGTTGATATAGTCATTGGTAGTGAATTTGTCTCCACCCGACTATCATTGTTGGATTATTCAGACTCTTTATTCTAGTTTAGTTATTTCCTTTCTGTGACTTGTTGTGTGGATGAGATTAGTATTTCTGTGACTTGTGATAACATATATACCACATGTGAGTTTTATTCATATTACAGCGTACGTGTGTATTATGGTATCCATATATTAGAGTTGCCATATACATACGGCTGACATGCTTACGTGTTCCTAGTCCTACGTATTTTGGGACTGGGGCGTGACATTGATAGAGGTGATACAAGCTACAGGTGAGTAGGTATCAAAATAATCTAATCCCTTTTTCTGGGTAAAACCTTTGGCTACTAATCTTCCCTTGTATTTCTCTATAGTACAATATACTCTAAGTTTCTTTTTGAATATCCACTTACAACCTATTGGTTTACTACCTAAAGGTAGGTCTGCTAGAAACCAAGTATTGTTCTCCATGATGGAGTTATACTCACTGTTAATGGCTTCTTTCCAGAAAGGGACATCAGGAGAAGATATTTCATCTCCTATGAGTATCTGAATACCAAGGTGCAAAGTATCGGTATCTGAATCGGTATCGGACCATTCCTATGAGTATCGGGATCGGCGGTATCGGTAGTATCGACGGTTTCAGATCAGAGTATTAGATTTTTTTTGTATCGAAAAGCAAATAACTATTAGTAAATTATTAACATTTTAGAAAATATATTTTATACATTTATGCATAATTTTAAGTATTTTCATTGTTGTTTCTTAGTTTTTTGAAATTGAATGAAATAATAGTCACCCTTGTCGATTAATTTATATGCGATAGATAAGTTTTTCTCTTTTATATGCTTTTACAACCTGACTATGCTTTTACTCCCTTACTAATTGGTCTTTTTCATTCAATTTTCTTTGTCGAATTAACTGAAAAAGAAACCTCTAATGTTAGTATTGGTCAATATCGGGTATCGGTCGGTATTGGATCGGGACATGCCAAATTGTATCGGTATCGGCCGTATCGGATCGGTATCGACTGATACTACAAACTATGCTCTAGACCCTAGTACCCCCTTCGAACTTCTTCTTCATAGACTCCCAAATTTGTTTGGAAATATTCTTCACAAGGATGGTCTCCAATATCGTCCGATCTATGGCTTGAAAGAGAAAAATTTTTACTTTCAAATCTTTCAGCTTCAACTCTTCTAGCTTCTTTCGCTGTCCTTCCGTCAGCAGCAATCCACTTTCTGGATCTTCATAGCCAACCTCTACAGGCCCCCATAATTCCTTAGATCGCAGAAAATTCTCCATCAACATGATCCAATGGTCATAGTGACCATCAAAGCGAGGAATGAATGGCTGCACAAAACTCCCTTCGGTAGTCATCTTTATTTCAAAAGTTGCTGCTTTGATTTTTCAGGTCCAATGGGGGCTCTGATACCACAATGTTAAGACTCAAAGACTAAGATAAGCAGAAACTCAACAGATTATGGAAATGATTCATAAATCTTATTTACAAACATAGGCTTTTTAAATAGCCTTTACAATTAACTTAACATGAATAAGAAATATTAGGTCATGTTTTCCACAACAACAACTAACTAACATATTGAAAGCACCAACAAGCATATCCTAAAGACTAGGACTTATTTTAACAAATAGCTAAATTGCAGGAAAGATCCCAACAGAAACATTGACTTCTTCTCTTCACTAACCATCAGAGATGAGTTTTTCTTATCTTATTATCAATTAGTGTCACCTCCAACTTTCCACAAGTACGTCCCATCTTAGCATTTCATTTCAGGTATGCTAAATTTCTAGACAACAAAAATATATATATATATATATATATATATATATATATATATATATATATATATATATATATATATATATATATATGTTTTTGAAAGAAAATGGTGGAAGAGCGATTACATCATCATCCACCCAACAAGTGAAGATGTTATATGTCATTTAAGATGTTGCGATTAACACCAGCTATACAGTTCAAACTATGAAGAAGACATCGCATTGTGGGATAACAAAGGTGAGTTGGTAACTCAGCCATAGGGCACACTTACGAGTAAGGATTAAACAATTCAGTGTTGATCAACGAAAATCGAGTTAGTAACCAGCACCTAACAAACGAAAATAGGAGCATTTTTGTGAATCATTACCACTCACAACCAACAAACATAGAATATACCAAACATATTAATTATCTACTAGCTAAACAAACATATTCAACTGGGGGCTCATTCATTCATCACTTACAAATTTAAGTACATTTAAAAAAAGTTAATTATCGAAATGGTACACGAGGAATATAATATTTGTCATTTTGGTAATCGAATTTTTTTTTCCGAAATGGTGCATGAGCTTTGCATTTTGGCTCAATTAGTACATAAAGTACATTTCTTTAGTATTTTTGGATAAAATTTGATAAAAATAGACATGTGATGGTCACGTGCCTTATTTTTAATAGTTATTTTGTCAAGTTTTTTTATTTTGGACTACTATTTTTAACGATTTCTAACTATTTTCATCCAAACAATTTTCTTCGAACACATAATTCCTTTGCACTAATATTTTTAACGATTTCTAGCTATTTTTAAGTACATTACCACTATTTTTAACGATAATAGTACAACTAAATGAAGATAAAGTGGACGAGGAAAGAAAATCCACTCAGTCTCCTGTGTTGTTGTCCTCCTTGTGCGATATATCGGAGTAGTCAGTGGATCCTCTGACTCAGCTACGAGATATGGCTATGGAAAATTAGTGAGATCAATACCAAGTGGCAAGTGTAACAAAGGAAGCTATACAAGGGGTAAAAACAAGAAAACACAATACATAACTATTATACATGGTAAATGATAAACAATGAAACATATACAATATGATAATATGAAACATGACATTAGGAGGAAGTCTGATACCAATGCACAAATTCTAGAAACAAAGCTAGCTACAAACATATGAAGTAAAGAAAACAAGCCAGCAACATATCAGGCTAAATATACTCTACGACTTTCTATTAGTAACTACTTAAGTTATCCCTAATTCTAATAAAATAAGGATTCGACGGGAACTCGCGTTGCAGACACCAAGACTGACAAAATAGAATGTCTCATAGCAAAACTGACCTCATGTTAGAGACAGAGTGGCCATCAATGATGCATATATATATATATATATATATATATATATATATATATATATATATATATATATATATATATATATATATATATATATATATATATATATATATAAAACCTTTTCTACATGGGTTGCGAAATAATTAAAAAAAACAAAATTTATGCATCCCCTTCCTATACGAGAGTAGATTACGCGGATAGTTACAAGATAATTATAAAAAAAAAAAATCTTTCCGTCGAGAAAAGGAAAAAATAATAATATTGCGGTCAAAACCAAATCAGCATATAAACTCTGCTTAGATCCTTCTTTTTCCTCCCAACCTACTCCTACAACACTCTCCTCTCAAAACCAAGGGTGTACCTACATTGGGGGCTGAGGTGGAATCTTTAAGCCTAAAAAGTCTATATTATTTCACTTAAATTGTCTTGTTCTAAGCATTTTATGTATACTATAGCATACTTTCATCATTTTCCAAGATTTTCTTAATTAAGAAAACATGGGTTTCTAAAAATTGGATTTGGCTAAATTGAGTTTTTGAATACTAAATTCTTTCTGAACCAATTTTACAAAAAATCATACTGGAAAAATAATTACGATAGAATAATTTGATAGAATTAGCACAAAAATCATACTGGAGAAATAATTTGATGGAATTAAAAGTAAAAATGAGATCCCGTAAGGTTCTTGTTCCGAATTTACTTTACGCAAAACTTGTTGTTAATATATATATATATATATATATATATATATATATATATATATATATATATATATATATATATATATATATATAATATATATGTTATTTTTTAGAAAATTGATAAGAGAAGAAAGGAGGGAAAAAAATGTTACCGGCCTCCGGAAAAATCGTGCACGAAGCATTGCCCTAAGAGTTGATCCAAGGTCTATGTGTAAACGTTTCTCGGAAGCTCCTAGTGGTAAAACCTCCTGACTATCGGGTTCTCTTTGTTGCACACAACTCGGAGAGAGAGATCGAACTTAGCTCTGCCCAGAGCAAGGATTTAGAGAACAGAATGTGGTTCGAGAGAAGAATGAGAGAGCGATTTAATTTTAGGAGAATTTTTTGTAGACTAAAATTGAGATAAGAACCTCAACAAATATATAGGGAGAGAACAAAGCCTTCACTACAGATAACAAAGTAAATGCTATTAATCCAGGAGTTTAAGGAGTAATAAAGAAGGATATTGTGGAGCTGTCACATATTTAAAAGGTGGAAAATAAACCTGGACAAAGGGAGTAATAAATATCCAACGTTCAAAATTTGAATGAGTCAAATCGGTTCAAAAAATAAAGGGGAGCAAAAAGATTTTTGGATCCCAGCTCGAACCCGAAGAGTAAATTGGATCGGCATTCGGCGCCCGCATGTGTGGGCACGTACCCGCACCCGTTACCCGCGTCGAACCAAACCGAGCCGAGCCGGGCCGGGTGGCGACGGCGGCGCGCGCGTGTTGCCCAAGGGGTTCCCCACAGAACATCTTTAAGAGAGCAATGGAGAAGAACTAATATATACATACAAGGAGGGAGTGGTCCAACCGATGTGAGACTAAAAAAAAAAGAGGAAGTTAAGCTTTTGCTCACATACACAGCCAACAATCCCCCCCACAAAAGGTCAAGTTCCGAAATAGAAGTAACAAAAAAATTAAAATGAAGAGTTTCTGGGCAAGTATATACTATGCATAGATGAGATGGACTATAGCCTTGAATCTCACTTAGTGACTATTGTCTTTGTCTGAAGAAGTGCTTGATGGACTATGCCTTGAATCAGATTTCTTTTACCAGATTCAGAAAAATAGCACACATAGTACGCTAGAGGTTTTGGGTTTAACGGGTGGCGCTTTTGGTTGGCCATGCACACTTATTCCAAATTCATGAGAGTCGTCTGGGATCGTCCTGTCCTATAGTCACGGCCTTCACGACCTCTCATATAGGTAAGTCCTTAAGGGTTGGTGATAGGTTTCAACCCCGCATATCAGCTTGGACCTATTAAGAGTTTTAAAACTCATCCTAACCATATCACTCAAGAACATTGTCACCATAGGGATAGGAAATCATTGTACGCATGTACATCCACTTGGACATTATTGAATGAGATTTTAATCTCGGGTCAGTGTTCCATAAAAGTCACCTAAGTCCAGCTTATTCCTACCCGTTGAACCGGCTTCTTAGGATCTTCAGTCAGACTCGGTTGGGTTGCCACTGCTGGTGACTTTACTTATGGGCTAAACCCTATCCCCCTTGATGATTCTGGGATCAAAGTCCTAGATAGACCCTTCTTCAAGTGCTCTGCAAGGTTCTTTTCTGACTTTATATAGTCAAGAACAACATATTTGCCCAATAGGCTCTTTATACACTTGAAGCGCAGCTGTAGGTGCATGTTCATCTTAGCATTCACAGAATCATGCTTTAGTAGTTCCATAACAGATTTATTATCTCTGTTTATAGAAATTACAGAATAGGACTAATAGAAACAGGCATATGCATAATAAGATTTCTTAGCCATTCGGCTTCTGTACATATAGTATCCAAGGCTATCATTTCGGAGTCCATTGTACTTCTAGCTATGATAGTTTGTTTACATGAGCCACAGGAGATTGCAGCTCCTCCTAGAGTGAAAACATATCCAGTAGTAAATTTTATATCATGTGAGTCAGTTACCCAGTTTGCATCTGAATAACCTTCTATGATATCAGGGTGTCTAGTATAGTGCAGCATATAATCTAGAGTACCCCTAAGATATCTAAATACTCTTTCTAATGCTGTCCAATGTAACTGATTTGGGTTACTAGTATATGTACTTAGTCTCCTAATAGCAAATGCAATATCAGGTCTGGTCCTGTTTGATATATACATAAGAGAACATATCATCTGTGAATATCTGTGTTGTTCTATAGGAGAACTCTCTTTCTTCTTGAGAATAACACTACTGTCATAAGGAGTAAGGGCAGATTTCTTATCAAAATACTTAAATTTTCTTAGCATTTTTTCGATAGAGTGTACTAAGGATAGAGTATAGCCCTCCTTGTATTTGGACAGTTGTATGTCTAGAATCAAGTTGGCTTCACCTAGATCTTTCATATCAAACAGGCTGGATAAATAGTCCTTGGTATTAATTATCAATTCTAGTGATAATCCAAGAATAATGATGTCATCTACATACAAACATAAGATGACACAACTTTCATCTATAATTTTGGAGTATATACATTTGTGATACTCATTTGACACAAAACCATATTCTGAGATGACTATATCAAATTTGTTGTGCCATTCTTTGGGAGCTTACTTTAGGCCGTAAAGAGATTTAACTAATCTGCAAACTTTTTTTTCTTGGCCTTTAGCAATGAAACCTTCAGGTTGCTCCATGTAAATTTTTTTCTCTAGGTCCCCATTTAGAAATGCTGTCTTTATATCCATTTGATGGATTAGCATATTATGAATGGATGCTAAGGCTAGTAGGGTTTTGATTGTAAAACCCCTAATTTTAAAAACCGTATTAATTATTTAATTGATTTATAATATTTATTAGCTAACTAGAAGAAATAGAATTTATTGGATTTTTATTTTTAGGTATTTGTGCATTTAGAGATTTTATGGAGCAATTATAATTTTACCTTAATTATTTTCATGTAGGAGACCTTGTGGACAGTTGATAGATTAATGGTATGCACTAATATAATTTCTAGAATTTTATGTATATATATATATATATATATATATATATATATATATTATTAGAAAAGAATAGAAAACAAATAGAAAGAAATAGAAAGAAATAGAATAGAAAAAGAAATAGAAAAGAAAGAAAAAGAAAAGAAAAAGGAAATGAATTAGAAATAAATAATACTTAAACCCCTAATCCCACCCTAATCCTAATTAGCTAACCCTTAATTAATAACCTAAGCCCCACTAAACCACTAAATTCCTAAGCCTAAACCCGCAGTGCACCCCCAGGAACCCGCTGTAGCCAGCAACCCGCGCAGCGTTCCTTCCCCCCCCCCCCCCCCCCGCTATATATATATATATATATATATATATATATATATATATATATATATATATATATATATATATATATATATATATATATATATATATATATATATATAGTTCTCAAACCCTAAACCCCCTCGACCCTGAGCGCCGCCGTCGACCGAACACACACCGCAGACCGCCGTCGTTCACCGAGCAGACAGCCGCCCGCCGCTCGTCCGTGACCGCGACTGGCACCCGTGACAGCAGGAAGTCAGCAACTTATCCCTGTTCAGGACTCGATTCTCGCACCGTCGCTCGACCAAACTCGACCCCATCTTCGATGGTACGTTCACGATCTATCTTCCTTCTAATACTGTGCATTAGTTTACCTCGAACAACGCGTAACCCTAGGCGAAAACAGAGACCAAGTTGGAAAAAAACAACTTTTAGATCGCAGAAAACTACGGTAACCACCCATGTTTAAGGACTCGTATCTCCCACCACAGAGATCCAAATTTAGTTTTTCTTCTTGCTATGCGAAGACCACCTATCCGAGATTAGTTTCTGTTAATCACAATATTTTATTTGTTGTTGTATGCTGAATTTAATCAGATTGAAAATCATAAAAAATCTACTTTTCTAATTTCCAAAATTTGTGATACGGAGCATGCCCCACCAAACGGGACCGCCCCCATAGCGTACCAATTTGGACGCGTGTGCGCGTCGAAATCAGCCCATGTCCGTAAAAAATCCTCGTATCGCGACTTTTATAAAATATCGCACCATTTAGTCTACGCTCGTCAGAACGTGATGAAACTTGCGCCATTGGACTCGTGGTATCGCCTGGTCCTATGACCCAAGTTTTGCGTGATTCTGAGACAGTTGACCAAGCCGCCTATTTGCGGGCCCTACGGTTGACTTTTTGGACGAATTTGTGTTCGGCTCACCGAAATCCAAAATTGGACATACCGTTGAGTTCGTGTTAACGTTTAGAATTGTTTTGACCTATAATTTGTCCCATTTAGAGACCTTTACCCCTGGCACGCTTTTTGGTGTAAAGTGGGCCACTTGTGGACCCCGCTTTGACCCGAAATTATTGTTTTATTTCTGTGTCCAAATTGGACGAAAGGGTAGTATTTTCTAGCTATCTTGCTTATTTTTGGAACATTGGTGATGTTTATTTCAGCATCCGAAGACGTTTATTCTGAGGCCGTAGTTTCTGACTCTTGGTGTTTGACATCTGGACGTTACATTTTACAGCTCTCTTGCCAGGCAAGTATACCTTACCAAATTATTTACAGTACTTTGCATGCTATTTATATTTTTGTATATTTATTGCATTTCTGTATATTCATTGCATGTGTAGTTTCTTTCAGTCATTACTATATATTAGATATGTTGACACACACATGACACTTAGTATCATGAGAGGACAATCAGTAGGCGTATGGGCTTTAACCACTCTGGTAAACCATAGTATCTAGCTCGCACTACGGTAGTGTGTCACGCTGGTCGATACCCCCACGGTATGTCAATTTCTGGAGTCACGCTGGTCGCTACCCCCGCGGTATGTCAATTTCTGATGTTCTAGACGGATGTGTGAGTTGTGAGATTTAGATCGAGTAGCCTACCCTTGCCCATACGTCGAAAAGTTGTCCTCATTTGCATTCATAGAGATTGTCTTGTACAGCGTACTTATATATTTTTAAACATTATACATGTTTACTGTATTCAATTGGCTTGCTTCTATATATCTTGTTATGTCCCTCTGAGGACCTAGTCCCTTGCCAGGTACAGACGACCATGAGTATCCAAAGGAGTACGGACCCGGATCTGACGCTTTACTTTCTGCCAAGGAGACCTTACCCACTGAGCATTATTGATTATCTCTAGCGATGGATACTTTAGCTGACACTCTTATATCATCACTTTATTTTATATAGGAGATTTTACTCTTCTTTCTTATTTTTAGTTGATATAGTCATTGGTAGTGAATTTGTCTCCACCCGACTATCATTGTTGGATTATTCAGACTCTTTATTCTAGTTTAGTTATTTCCTTTCTGTGACTTGTTGTGTGGATGAGATTAGTATTTCTGTGACTTGTGATAACATATATACCACATGTGAGTTTTATTCATATTACAGCGTACGTGTGTATTATGGTATCCATATATTGGAGTTGCCATATACATACGGCTGGCATGCTTACGTGTTCCTAGTCCTACGTATTTTGGGACTGGGGCGTGACATTGATAGAGGTGATACTAGCTACAGGTGAGTAGGTATCAAAATAATCTAATCCCTTTTTCTGGGTAAAACCTTTGGCTACTAATCTTCCCTTGTATTTCTCTATAGTATAATAGGCTCTAAGTTTCTTTTTGAATATCCACTTACAACCTATTGGTTTACTACCTAAAGGTAGGTCTGCTAGAAACCAAGTATTGTTCTCCATGATGGAGTTATACTCACTGTTAATGGCTTCTTTCCAGAAAGGGACACCAGGAGAAGATATTGCTTCTTCATAAGTTGAGGGATCACCCTCTATCAAAAAGGTGAAGAAACATTCTCCTACGTTCTTTTCAATTCTTTCTCTTTTACTCCTTCTAGGTTCTATATTTTGTTCGGGTTATGAACTAGATATTTGAACATGAGAGCTAGTGGACGGAGCAAGAGAGGAGTTGGAGGGAGAGGAAGAAATTATATCTTTAAAAGGATATATATTATCAAAGTAAACTGTATCTCTTACTTCTATAATAGTATTGTTAGAGATTTTATTTACTTCTGAGTGAGTAACAAGAAATCTATTGGCATTGTTATCTAGGGCATATCCTATGAATACAGCATCTACAGTCTTAGGTCCAATCTTCCTCTTTTTAGGTTCAAAAATTCCTACTTTAGCCAGACATCCCCAAACTTTGAGATAATGGATCCTAGGAGCTTTATCTTTCCATAATCCATAGGGAGTCTTATCATTAGAGTTATTAGGAATCATATTAAGGATGTAACAGGCAGATAATAATGCTTTTCCCCACAAATTATCGGGAGCACCTAAGCTGAGGAGCATGGCATTCACCATATCTAACAGAGTGCGATTCTTCCTTTCAGCAACTCCGTTGGACTGTGGTGAATATGGAGCAGTTACCTCATGGATTATTTCGTGTTCTTCACAGAAATTGGTCATATCATTTGATGTATACTCTCCACCACGATCTGATCTAAGTATCTTAATCTTTCTCTCTAACTGGTTCTCAGCTTCAGATTTTTAGACCTTAAATCTGTCTAGAACTTCATCTTTGGTTTTGAGAAGATATGTATAACAATACTTTGAATGATCATCTATAAAGGTAACAAAGTATTTTCTACCGCCTTGGGTCAAAACCCTATTTGAGTCACACACATCACTATGAACTAGCTCTAGAAGGTCAGAGTTACTTTATATAGATTGTCAGAGTTACTTTATATAGATTTGAAAGGTAGCCTAGTGTGTTTGGCTTGAATACAGATCTCACACCTATGTTTATCATCTATTGGAGTCTTAGGAATAAGATCTAAGTTCATCATCCATCTTAGGGAACCTAGATTTACATGACCTAATCTACTGTGCCACACATTTGAAGATTCTATATTGGAAACAACAAAGGAAGGATCTGGAATTTTATTCACGGTACTCAAAATAAAAAGGCCATCTCTTACAAATTATTTTCCAATAAAAGGGTCATTCTTAGAAAATACTACTTTATTTGCCTCCATAACAATCTTGTACCCTGAAGCTACAAGAAGAGACCCACTAACTAAATTTTTTCTGATAGACGGCACATGCAACACATCATGAAGAGTCTGAGTTTTTTCTGATGTCATCTTTAGATCTATTCTTCCTCTTCCTATAATCTGTGCCGTTGAGCCATCTCCTAGGGTTATACCTCCTCCACCTTATTCCTGATAGTTTGTCACAGTGTATAAAAAATAGCGGGTTATTTAATACAAATTTGCTACAGAATATTTTAACACAATTTCGTAACAAAATATTAAGTAAATTTTTTTACTGTGCTAATCAGTAGCAACGTTGAATGTAAATTATTCCTATAACACATTTAACATCATGCTACAAACTATTTTGTAATAAGTCGGGAATCAACTCTTAGATTGTTGTTAATATATATATATATATATATATATATATATATATATATATATATATATATATATATATATATATATATATATATATATGTTATTTTTCAGAAATTTGATAAGTGAAGAAAGGAGGGGAAAAAAATGTTACCGGCCTCTGGGGAAGTCGTGCACGAAGCACTGCCCTAAGAGTTGATCCAAGGTCTATATGCAGACGTTTCTCGGAAGCTCCTAGTGGTAAAACCCCTGACTACCGGGTTCTTTTTGTTGCACACAACTCGGAGAGAGAGACCGAACTTAGCTCTGCCCAGAGCAATGATTTAGATAACAGAATGTGGTTCGAGAGAAGAATGAGAGAGAGAGAGAGAGAGAGCGATTTAACGTAGGAGAATTTTCTGTGGACTGGAATTGAGATGAGAACCTCAACAAATATATAGGGAGAGAACCAAGCCTTCACTACAGACAACAGAGTAAATGCTATTAATCCAGGATTTAATGAGTAATGAAGAAGAAATTTGTGGAGCTGTCACATGTTTAAAAGGTGAAAAATGAACCTGGGCATAGGGAGTAATAAATGTCCAACGTTCAAAATTTGAATGAGTCAAATCGGTTCAAAAAATAAAAGGGAGCAAAAAGATTTTTGGATCCCAGCCCGAACCCGAAGAGTAAATTGGATCGGCATTCGGCGTCCGCAGGTGTGAGCACGTACTCGCGCCCGTTACGCGCGCCGAACCGAGCCGGGCCGGGCGACGGCGAGCGCATGTGGCCCAAGGGGTTCACCACACAACATGTTTAAGCAATGAAGAAGAACTAATATATACATACAAGGGGGGAGTGGTTCAACCGATGCGGGACTAAAGGAAAAAGAGAAAGTTGAGTTTTTGCTCACATACACAACAAACAAAACTTACAGGTTCACTCTTTCAAATTTTCCTTTCTTTAATAAATTTAAATATCTTTTTTTTTAAAACAAATCTATCTTTATCTTAAAATATATTTTTAAACAGAGATAGATAGATTTTTTTATATTTTTACAATATAGATAGATTTGTTAAAAAAAAACAAATCTAACACATAATCGATCTTTCAAAACAAATTTATTTTAAAAAATTGATTTTAATATAAATATTAATATTAATATTAATATTAAATTTGTAGTGTTAGTGTTAATTTTAATGTTGATTTTAATTTAGTTTTAACATTAACATTAAATAAAATTAATACTAAAACTAAAATTAAAATTAATATTAAAATTAATATTAATATTAATAATATCATTAACAAATTAACATTAACATTAATATTAATATTAATAAATTGACTGAATCAATCTTTAAAAAAATATAAACATTAGCATTAAAATTAAGATTTAAAAAATTAACATTAACATTAAAAGTTAACATTAACATTAACATAAACATAAAATTAACATTATATTAATATTAGTATCAGTATTAGTATTAATATTAATATTAATATTAATATTAACATTAACGATAATATATATTTGTTTTTAAATATTGATTGTTTTTCATATTTGTTTTTAAAGATAGATTATATAATATTTAGATTTTTTAAGAAAGAGGGACATGTTTACACAGAAATGGATAGTTTAGAGGGCATATAATTTCTTCTTCTTTTTTCTCCGTAAGAATTGATTTTGGTTTTTTGTTCTCTCCGTAAAGATTTGGTTCTTTTAAATAATCCTGTAACGAGTAAGTTATTCCCGTATAAGAAGGGATCCGATATATATATATAGGTCCACAAGGAATCACAAGGAATTTTCGCCATACAGTACTTTCACATATAGTAGCATTTTTATGTGGAAGACAACATGGTGTGAACAAAAGAGCATTTTAGACAAACACTAGCTGGTACTCACAGAAAACTAGGATAAGAGCAAATATGCATGAAAAAATTATATACAGAGTACTACATTTTTGTCTTCTAACTTTACAGATTTCTACTCGTTGAATCATCTTCATATGGCTTCAAGAATCCTTCAATGTCTGTGCTGGTCCCTGACTCCCTGTTTGTAATGGGTGTAAGAGGCTTCAGTAGCCACACCATCTCGTGTAATCAGTGACGCTCTAATGCCAGTCAGGAGGCATGAACAATCGGTACAGGCGTATCTACAAGGATGTGTCGCGCTTTAAGCTAAGATATTCAAAGACAATGTCGAATATATCGAGTCTGTCAACAAAGTTGGAAACCGCAAGTTGCTACATCATCCCATTCAAATATTATAGAAGTACTGACCCATGTTTTACGAATATTCCTCATCTCCCGAGCTTGTCTCCGTCGTGGTGGCTTGAGAAAATCTAAACAAAAGGTAAATTAAATTCGGTGAATATAATTATTTAGGACTAGACAATTTTTAAAAAAATAAAAGAAATATCTACATATACTAACAATACATACCCATTTTTATTTAGATTCGGACAATTTCTCTTATCTTGGTTTTGTCTATACAAACCACACCCATCACATTTTCGGCCTTTGGAGGCTTTGCCTTCTTTAATGCACTCTTTTCCTCCCTTGAACCATTTCCCGCATTCTTTAGCACATACTTGGATTTGTTCTTTCTAAGTATATTAAGCATCCTTTTACTCTGAGGTGCAGGTTGGAGTATCAGGAAGTATCAGAGGGGAGGGGTGCAGAGTATCAGTAGCTCAGAAGAGAGGAATAAAGCAACTTACTGAAGAAGATCAGCATGAGGTAGCAGCAGTCCAGTCCAAGTCTTCATGTGTTCGAGTATCATTTCCTGGAAATGAACCGAGTATCAGTTAGTAGCTTAAATACAACATTAAGAAGTGTAATTGGCATTAGTCATAATATGTACTTAGTTACCAGTTAGGCCATGTCAGTAGTCTATTAGGACAATTGTAATTGCTGAGTCAGCAAGTTAGTTAGATTGTTAGAAGCTTGAGTTAAGTAGAGAGAGTCTGTAACCGAGAAGGATTATGAGGATCTTGTAATTTTCTTGAATCAGTGAATAGAAATTACATTTTTCTTGTTCTTCTTCTTCTCCACTTTCCTTAAGTTTTCTGTGAAACCCTAGTTCACCATTAAAGGAGCTCCGAGCATGGCTTCCCATGCTCGACCTCACTCCAATTCCAGTGTCAATGGAAGGGGTGTCAACAACGTGGTATCAGAGCCGCTGGAGCCGATACGCGAGTCCAGTGCAGAGAAAGGAGCGAGCAGTCATGGCTCCACCCCAGGATCTAAGGGAGTCGACCAATCTCTGGTGGAGAAAGGAGAACTCAGAGCGAGCAGTTATGGAAAGTCATCAATGACACTTTTTGAGGATCGTTTAACACATAGCATATATGACCAATCTCTTCTCTTTTGTCCCTTGACCTAACATGTTTACTAAATTATTAATGCATGAAGGCACAAGACCAATGGTTTTGTGTATTAGGAAATCAATAACTTAATTACAATCTTTCTATTGTAGCAAAACTTATATGTGATGGTTGAAGAATGTCATTTATATTATTCCAACAACTTATGTAGACCAAAAAAAGGGTTATTATTCTAAAGTACAATATTGTATTCGCCATCATCAATAAGAGTATATTATAAGCATTCGCATATGGCATGAGATACTCTTCCCACTTGCATAAAACTCCATAGTAATTTTGAAAATGCACTAAAAAAATAAAAAAAAATCCAATGCTTCCTAGCCATTTTAAACACCCCCCCAACACACACACACACACACACACACACAATGATATTACAATAGATCAGTGAGATGTAACAAGTACAAGGGACCACAAGAACAACAAAGTGACACTTAGGGACCCACTTTTCTAAAAGGAGCCGCGAGGCGTCCGCCCGATGCCAGCCTAGGCGTCCGCCTAGTCCTCCCGATGCTCGACCATGCATGTTATGGGATTTTATTTACTTTTTATGCAATTTTTATTACGTTTTTTGAATTAATTTTTTTATATTTTTTGAACCGCTTACATCTAGGTGGTCGCCTAGACGGGCTAGGCGCTAGGCGGCGGGTGCCCGTCCGACTAGTGCCTAGCTCTTTTCATAACCTTGTGGGGACCACATTGTAGTGATTCAACTCCAACCTGTACTAATAACCAAAATGTACTTAGTCCTGGGGACCAGATTTTAGTTTTACCCCCTTCTTTTTTCTATCCCCAACATCTCTAAAACATACTATAAAGAAACTACCAGGTCCAGTCCAGTGAATAGATCCATGTAGTGTGTGGAGTATTTACTCATCACCAAGAGTTTATGTTTGGAATTACAAGAATTTTTTAAACATAATGAGTGCGTACCCGAATAAAACAATAGTGAATTGTAGATCATAGACATTCACTTTTGAAGTTAAGCTGTTATGATAGCATATTTCAACTCAATAATGGGGGCTTATATAGCAATCCTTCCATACAAGGGATTCCGATTCTGCAAGTAATTTTGTATTGATCCCAGCACCTAGTACATGGAAGAAATAAATTGGTGGGAGTTAGGCATCCCCTCGAATCAATATGTGAAGTCTCTTTGATGAAATCCACCACATGGCACAACACAGCAGTAGCAGTGAACAGTCGGTTTTTGGATGCTGCAAGCATGGTTTTCATCAACAAATTTAAGGTTAAGAGTAAAGAGGTCGGTTCCAACTTCAAAGAGTAGAAAACACAGGAAAACTACATGAACACCCACCCGCCACCAATACCAACATCATTGCATCCTCACCCATTCCCATATGATTCTGCCCTCCTCCATCTTAAGCCATCATCATAATCTTTCTCATGTCCTGCAATCATATCTTTGCAATTCAAATTGCATGCCTAATGATGCATCCCATTCATCGGCACACAAAGCATGACAAGATTGGGGATTGTTGAGTTATGTATTAAGTTGAGTCTAGTCCAACATCGGATAGACTAATAGGGAGAGGGGTTAGCATCTCCTATATAATGTATTCCCCTCTCCTCTTAATGAATTAATCTATCATTCACATTCTACATGGTATCAGAGTCATAACCCATCCACCTCTCACTCTACCCTAAATCCTAGCCGCCAACACCAACCCCCCCCCCTCCCACCCCCCCTCCTGCCACCCTCCCCCCCCCCCTCTCTCCCTGCCCTCAGCCTCCGCCCCTCCTTCCTGTCTGAACCCTAATTTTCAAAAAAAAAAAGGTCGTATATCAAAACCAGAGGGTAGACAATAATTTGTTTGCACAACCTCTGTTCCTAGATTACGACTTCAGGAGCGTATATCGAAGCCAGAGGGTAGACAATGATTTGTTTGCACAACCTATGTTCCTAGATTACAGCTCCAGGAGTTAACAAAGAGTAGACAAGTTGTTTGTTTACGTAGATCTTTGTTTCTGTCCTACACCGATATCCATATCAGGATCTACACAGAGAGTGACATGGGTTACCTTGGGAAGATCCAGCGACAGTCGAATCAAGTGCATGATGACTAACACTATGCAACTAACAGTGCTACTACTACCGATGTCGGAAATGCATTGGCGGGACCAACGGGCACTGGTACGACGATTTCTTCGATTCGATTCGTCGATCGGCGGTTGGATGGACCAGATGGCTACTCAACATGGCGGAAGAAAGTTGAAAAAACACTTCGGGGAATGCGGTTGTCCAAGCATCTGACTGACAACCCTCCGGAGATGACTGATCCCACATTCGAGCAGTGGGAGACAGATGATAGTCGACTGTTTACACAGTTGATGAACTCAATGGAACCATCGATGGAGGACATGGTTCAAAACACGGACACGGTAAAAGAGTTATGGGAGGTCCTATCGACGACGTTTGATGAAAAATGCGACTTGTCTCGTATCTACGACTCGGTCGTCAGCATCTACCGGACGGAACTGGACGACAAGTCTCATAAGGATCACTTTCGAGCCTTTAAGGCTATGATCGATGAAGTTGACCGTGTATTACCTCTGACGACGGATATCAATGAAGCAAGGGCTCAACGGGAGCAGCTTCATGTCATGGCATATCTTGCCTCTCTGTCCTGATGCAGACTCAGCTCGCTCTCAGATCATTGCTGGAGCTAAAGTTTCATCTCTAATGGAAGCTCATTTTCGTGTCCTACGGGCAACAAAGGTCGTCGGGACCTCTCCAAGTGATGCTCCCACTGATCGATCTGCTCTGAGAGCCACTTGTACTGGATTTTGTGGTGGTCGTAGTGGACGACGTGGTGGCCGGAATATTGGACGTGATGGTGGACGAGGCATTGGCGGACGTGATGGAGGTCGATTGCGCACCTGCTTCAACTGTGGTCTACAGGGTCATTTCCAGTGGCAGTATACTAAAACTCCTGCCGCCAATGTCATCTCAGATACTCTTGATCATTTACATTCTACAGGGATCATAGAAGCATTCTCATTGTAAACAATATTGTTGTGTGTGGGTCGCTGACTCTCAAGGCAATATTTTATAACAATATGATACAAGAGCGTAAACATGAATTTAAAAGATGAGGGTCAACCTCAAATGTAAAAAAAACCCAAAAATATAATCACATATTTAAAACCAACATATATATATAATAGCCACCCAACCGACGGAGGGGGGATTCGAACCTTAGTCTACTCCAGGGCGACCCGCCACATTACCACTAGGGTAATGCCAGGGTGTTCGTGGAGATTGATACTGCTACTATTCTTCTCAGGCTAATTGAGTACGAACTCCCATCACGGGAAATATGCTCTCAAGCTGTGGACTACGAGTGGGTCCCCTCGATTTGTACTCGATGTCGGTGCTTTGGTCATGTGAATAGATTCTGCCCGCTAGGAGCGGAGGTCGCTAACAAAGGGGTGCAACCGCCACAACAACGGCAACAAGATGAGGTTCATAACGAAGGTGATGACCATATAGGAGATGACGAGAACGCAGAGGCCATTGCGATAGTTCCAAGCATGACATATGGAGGCAGTCGATCAGAGACTGTTGGTGGTGCCAGCACCTGCCCAGGGGATGATTGTAGACCCGGCCTCGGATAAGAGACCGGTGTCAGTTGTTATAGATCAAGCCGGGGAGCACACGCAGGGACATCTGATCGAATCAAAGGAGCATCATGCTATGAAAACTAGAAGCCAAGCCGGTGTCAGTTGTTGTAGATCAAGCCGGGGAGCACACGCAGGGATGTCTGACCGAATCAAAGGAGCATCATGCTATGAAAACTAGAAGCCAAGTTCAATCCGCAGTTAGGATCCTGGAAAGGAATGCAACGGCAAGTTCGTATATTAATTATGCTAGAAAGAAAGGGAAACTTATAGTCACAAAGGAGGGGGTGGATCATTCGCAGTCAAAGTCAGTCACAGATATTGTCGAGGACATTTGCGAAGACAACACAAAATGGGGGCTACTCATGCGAAGTTCGAGAGAGCATAGCGACGAGTTAGATGGACATACACTTAATATGCATGTTGAATTGACTAATGACCTTGTGGTGAGTTTAGATGGTAATCAAAGTCAGACCAATTGTGATTAATGTCTATCTTGACCTGGAATACTTAGGGTGCAAACTCGCTAGTACGTTGGAGGAAGATTATAGGAGAAATAAGGACACAAAGCTCCATCACGGCTATTATGGAAACAAAAATTAGGTCGGTGCGGAAGATAGTACGACGTACTCCAAGCTACTGGTCAAGGTTAATAACTTGAGTGAGGGCGGGATGGCACGAATTTGGGTCCTCTGGGACTCTAGAATTTGGTCGGGACGCTTAATACACGTCTGACCAACTCATTGCTAGCGAGTTTACCAATAAAGATGGACTCCAATTTATATTTGGAGCTGTTTACGGGCATAATGATAGAAGACAACGAGATTCCTTATGGCAGGAGATTATTCACCTCAGCGTAATTGCTGAATCCCAACTATGTATGCCTTTATTGTTATGCGACGACTTCAACGCATTGCTTTTCAAACACGAAAAGCTTGGGGGACGACGTGTCTCGAACTCTATTCTGGCAGATTTTCAAAATTGCCTTCTCCAAGCTAGTCTACAATGCTTGGATAGAGCGGGCTGTGTATGGACATGGAACAATAAGGCTTCATATAATCGGATTGTGTGCCAACTTGATCGGGCGGTTGGGAATAGTAGATGGTTTGCAAAATTTCCATCAGTTGTTGCGGAGGGTCTTGCTCCCCTAACCAGAGACTACTCTCCGGTGTTGATTAAATTAGCTGCGGAGAAGGTGAGTAGGAACAGACCTTTCCGATTCAATAATGCCTGGACGGCTATGTCAGGCTATCGGGCGGCTGTGGAAGCTGGACTTCAAACTACTACTAGCGGTAATCAACAGTATTGTTTTGTACATTGATTGAAGGCGATTAAGTTCAACCTGAAACGCTGGAACAAGGACCACCCCCGCCAGAGTCTGACTACCAAGGAGGAGGGAGGAGCTTAGGCGTGTCAAGAAGCTACTACAAGCGACATCGCATGATCCTTTGCTGGCTACGCATGAAAAGGAACTTCAAGTAGAAGTCAGTGAGTTATCTCTACATGAAGAAATCCAATTAGCTCAACGAACTAAATGCTTCTGGATTAAGGACGGTAACCGGTGCTCGAAATTCTTCTATGACATTATTAGGACCAAACAACACAGAAATTGCGTCAATAAAATTATTGACTCCCAGGGTCGAGTTATATCAGCAGCAGAGGACATTAAAGAGGAAGTCGTTCGATACTATCAACAACTATATAATCAAAATAACTATTGGACCATGTTTCCAGAGCTTATATGTAAGAGGCTGGTCTCTAAGGAAGGCAATAGGCAGTTGTGTGCACCGATGACCATGAAGGAAATCGAGTGCATAGTAAAGCAAGTTGACCCTAACAAAGCTCCAGGCCGGATGGGTTTAATAGTATGTTTTATAATTTCCATTGGGATGAAATTAAGTATGAGATTTTATATATTATACAGGAGATTTTGGCTAATGGATCTTCATGAAGTCAACCATATTTTCCTCACGCACATACCAAAGAAAGAAAGGGCTACATCTCTGGTGGACTATCGACATATTTCGTGTTGCAATTTCTTGTACAAAATTATAGCCTCGATTATGTGTCGGCATATGGAGAGCATTATACATGAGCTTATATCTCAGAACCAGACGGCTTTTGTCAAAGGAAGATCTATTAAGGAGAATAGTATATTAGCTCATGAGATGATACGCAACTTCAATAAAGTGGGAGGTCGGAAGACTTGCATCAAGTTGGACCTTCAGAAAGCATATGACACTGTGAATCGAGAATTCGTATGTCATATTATGCGGGAAATGGGTTTCGATCATCTATGGGTAGCAAGGATACACGAGTGTATCTCGACTCCCTTTTTTGGTATTGATAAAAGGGCAGTCTCATTATTTTTTTCCATAGTAATCAGGGTCTACGGTAGGGGGATCCTTTATCCCCATATTTATTCACGCTGGTGAAGGAATATTTTACTTGTATGAAGGACGTGGCTACTCAAAACAAAAGTATCATTCCACTCTACAAATAGGTGACTCATATCGTTTATATCTTATCTATGCTCATGATTTGTTAGTTTTCTTGGTTCCTACAAACAAGGGACTACAATCGATGGAAAAAATAATGGCTGATTTCGATAAGCTATCGAGACTTACCTGAATAGGAAGAAGAATAAGATCTACTTCAATATGTATTGTCCATATCACGATGGCCTTCAAAATATAGTGTATAGATAGAACGTGAGAATTTGCGAGTTAAATATTTGGGTCTACCTCTGACGATTAACTATGCACGGGCACAGGAATGTCAGAGCATGGTGGAGTATGTTAAGCAGCGCATAGAGGGCTGGCATGCACAAACTGTCTTTTGGAGGTCGAATAGAGCTTGTTTGCTCTGTCATAACGGCGGTATCCCTCTTTTGGTTACAAAGTATAATGTTACCAAAAGCCACCATTCGTAACGCGGAGAAAATATGTGCTAATTTTTGTATGGAGGAGAGGAATCCACATCATTGCTTGGAAGGACCTATGTCGGCCTAAAAAGAAGGGTGGAGTAGGCTTAGGATCACTACACTATCTTCGTGAAGTTGCAGGTATTCGACTCACATGGAAGCTTCAACAAGGTCGGTTATTATGGGCCAAGTAGATACAGGGAAGATACTTGAAAGGAGCAAATTTCAAGTGCCAACAACCAAATAATAATTTTCCCGTTACTTACAAGACCATTTTGCGGTCGAGACAAACCATCAAGCCGTTGATTTCCCGTTGGTTTGGAAGAGGTAGGAACACTCATTTATGGAAGGACCCTTGGCTGGAACATACGAGCATCATTGACATGATAGGATGGTAGTCCTATGTACTCACAGGGAGAGAGGAGTCGGTAAGCACGATCATACAAGGCGGCCGGTGGAATCTATTGGCACATCCTATTGGCCGGCAGTATGAAACTATCATCACAGGCATTCAAATTGACCATGGAATCGAAAATAATGAATAGGTCTAGGACAGCTCTAAGTCGTATGACTTCAATTTTCAGCAGACATACGAGTCTATCTGACCAGATGGCCCGAATGTAGCTAATATGGAATTTATTTGGACTGGAAAGCTCTCTGGGAACGTTTACTTACCATGGATCGCCTTAACCGGTTTGGCGTTCAAGTTAATAACCGGGTTTGTCAGCTATGCCTACAGGCGGAAGAGTCATATATCCATTTATTCTTCCAGTGCAACTTCAGTTGGGAGTTATGGTTACATCAATGCAATAGAGTACATATCCAGGTATTAACAGCTAGAGACATGAATGATCAAATAGAAACAATAGCACAACAGCAAGAGAGGGGAAGCAGGTAGTTCAGGGAAGCGTGAATCCGTCTATCGGCAACTGCATGGCACATCTGGAAGGGACGTAACAAGTGTGTTTTTGAAGGCTTGCACACTACGCAATTGGGTATCCTGCATAACATTGAGTTTGATGTTAATATATCATGATTTAAGCATATCAGATATGTAACTGTTGATAATCAATAAAATTACCATTCTTCTATATATATATATATATATATATATATATATATTCACACGTCTTACAAAAACAAGATAACTAATCTCAGATAATAGTACCCTAAAGTATCCTAATGTATGTGGGGAAAAAAATTGAGCGCTAATGTCTGTTGAATAACGATTATGAAATTCCTTGAGTCATATTCTGAAATCGTTGAATAATGATTTCAGTAAGGGGACATTTCTGAGTCCTAAAGTCCTTGAGTCAAGTCATATCCTTATGTATCTTGAAATGTCTGGGCCTGTCCAGTATGTTTCCAACTGGAATCTTAAAAATTCCCTCTCCAATTGGGAGAATCTACAACGAAGAACTTCATTCAGTAATTCTGAAACGACTCCCTTCCATAAAATGTAAAAAGAAGTGGGAAGTAGCTGGCTGACCTGGGAGGAGAGCATTCTCGGAGATGTAGGTGTTCTTGGCGAGGACGGGGAGGAGTAGGAGGGATACCGCTCCAACGATGCAACACACTACGTTGAATAGATCTAAAATATTTTTATTCGAAAATCGAGATCAAGAAAAGAGGAGAGAGAAAGACCCAACAAATAGGTAGTGGAGACAAGCAAGGAACCGAGGCGGATGATAAGCCGAGACTTCCTCTTCCTTCTTATTAAGGGAAGTTGATGTTGCTTCTGTTGCTGACTTTAGGACTCAGAAATGCCTACTTTACTGTGCCCGCCCCTGCTTATGACTTTAGGACTTCCAAAAAAATTTCCTAGTGGGGTCAGTTGATCCAACTTCCCCCTTAATGTGTCCGCCCCTATATCTATTCTTCCAGTTGACTTCTTATACTTGAAAAGTCATACGCTCAAAATAAGAAGATATAGAAGAAAATCTGAACTAGGGGATCATATTGGAACATGTAAAGTAATATCATTGTAATCCACAGGAGAAAAGGAGATAACATACATATTATTTATGTTCGGAGCAAGGTAGTCAAAGGCGCAAGGCGCACTCGAGGCGCAAAGGGTCCAAATCGTTCGAGATGCAAGGCGCACTTAAGGTGCGCGTCCGGGCGACGCAAGGCGCAAAAATTATATATATATATATTCACATCAGATTTCTACATTGATAAACATGTGCGCTACAATTCCCCCATGTCTAGGTTGCAATCACTTTGAATTGAGTGAGTGAGAGAAAACAGTAAAAAAAAGTACATAAGTTCAAAAACAGTCTAAAAACAGTACAACAGTTAAAAAAACAGGCTAAACATAGTTATTTTTTTCACAAGATTTTTAAGGCGCACCTAGGCGCGCCTTAGCTATTCCAAGGCGCTCGGAAAAGGCGCGCCTTAGGCGCGCCTTAAGAATTGCGCCCCGCCCGGAGTGCCCTGAGGCGCTGCCCCTGCGCCTAGGAGCAAGGCGCGCCTTTGACTACACTGGTTCGGAGAAGAATACAGCAAATGGAACTGAGAAGAACATATAGGACCAGAATGAAATTTGCATAGGAAGAGGACATACAGCAAATGGAACTGAGAAGAACATATAGGACCAGAATGAAATTTGCATAGGAAGAGGACATAGGATTACAAGATTCATCTGCACTTCCAACTCTTCGTGAAAAGGAAATGTAATCTTCAGAAGAAAAAGAGAAGCCAATACTACGAACAAAAGCTGCACAAGAAGTTGGAAGTTACCACGTCAACTGTATTGAGCAGTGAAGTGCAATCAAAGCTGAGCACAAATGTACACAAATAACATTCATATGGACAGAATAATAACAGGAAGAGGTCCCCAATCTGTGGGGGAAACCAAGCCTTCTGTAACATGTATTTGGGCCAACCGAATAACTTCTTAAAAAAATGCACAGCAGAGACAATTTCTTTTGACACACCAATGATTTTTAAGCCCAACCAGGGAACACTGAGAATTTAGAAGACCTATTACAGCATACAAGCCTGCATGCTAGTGATTTTCAGCACAAAATTATGGTCAGCAATAGACAAAGGTAAACAAAAAAAATATCTGGAGAGGGTAACACAAGATTTGTGATACATAATTATGTTGACATACTAAATTAAACATTGTAACAGATTTCTTTGTATATATATAAGAACGACAACCCAACATTCTAAGCCTAATATCATTATAAGCTTTCTTTCAAATCTTTAGTAGGTCAACCATGCCATAAGGGAATGGGCATTTGACCAAGGGTTCTGTTACAATAACAGGAGGTGATAACTTATAGAGCCATTTATCTCAATAAAAAAAAACTTACAGAGCCATAGAATTATGTGAAGAAACCACACTTTAAAAATTGGTGAATATGAGCATCATTAACAAGTACATCTTTGTAATTGTATGACATGCAAGTAGTACACAAAATAGGTAGTTTTTAACTGAAAATATGTTCTTCAAACAAGCAATCTAATCATAACTTGGATCTGATGCATATACTACGAAAACTATGGTTCCATATAGGCATATAGTGAATTATAGACTTAGCACTCAAGCACTCAAACACCTTGCTAGAGGGAACAGCAGAACTTAAACTAATGGAACATGAAACAGGGAACTTCAAGTGTGAAAAACTGCCAACGTACTAAGCGCTAGTTCCTTTAAAAATGTGAATTGAGTTGAGAGAACAAATTTACCAGAGCAAGATGTGTGAGCATTTGGTAAGGCTGAGAGTGGAGGGAAGAGAAGAAATGAAAAAGGCTGAGGAGTTTTTTTATGGTATTGTTTTCAGAATTTAAGAGAAACTAAATCTTACAGAGAACCTGAGACCTATACGAAATTTTTTAAAACTTTGCTCCATAAGAACTGCAAGGCTAATTAAAAACATGAAGAGCATAAGATTTCAATTATGGATCATCTTCGAGTATTTTGAACTATAATCATGTGTCTTTAATGTTTAAAAGTGATTCATGTTATGACAAATTTTCCAATAAGCGAGGAAACTGCATCTTTCAAAGGGGATGGTCTAGTGATATGTTACCAGAAGCAAACATCCCAAATGGACCAAACATGGTACATTGCTTGCCAATTCAACAACATATAGAGGTAACTATAGACCTTTAATGATGATGAAAATTTATGGCATGGTTACTAATAAATAAATCTTGAACAATAGATAGTTGTTTTACAAGAAAGACTGACTTAAGAATTTGTTAAATGAAACAGATATAGTTTTAGTCCAAAAGAATAAAATTTTGCTGGGATCTCCTTGATCCCATACTCTCTCCGGAAAAACAGTTACTGTGTTGCACATTGAAATTTTCGTGCAAGTAATAGAGTGCTCATATGCAGGCCAGCAGGTGGCTAATGATTTTCACTCAAACTTAGATGGTATTTACACCAATTTGTTTCATCAACCATATTCATTGCCCATTACTGATTGCATATAAAACGTCCCAATTAGGAGAATTATAATTTATAGTATTATACTTGCTTTCCGAGTTGTCTTTTCTTGGTTCTAAGCCTTCAAGATTGTGTTCCTTCATTAATAAACTCCAATTGTATCTACTTTTGGGGGAATAAGTTTTCTAGCTTACAAATATCTCTACATTTTAGGAGAGTTTTATTCAGCACAATTAGGAGAAGCATGCTCTAGCATTTGTTGAATTTTACTGATCTTTTCTTATAGTTCTTTATGTAATAACCAGTGCAAGATTATTTATTTCCCATCACAATCATAACCATAAGTGAAAACTTTCACATCCAAGAGGCATTCCTCACATACGGATTCAAGGAAACAAGATGATATATGAACTCCACGTCCAAGAGGCATTCCTTACAGAATCAAGGAATAAAACCTTATTTTAGTTGCTGGATTATGAGAAGATCACTTCAGTAAAAGTTTCTCGAGGTTCACTAGGCATGAATGATAGTTAAACTGAGTTGCACTAAACACTTTAGACAGCATCAAATAGCTCTGAAGTGGTTTAAGAGCATTTTAGAAATGATTAGCCTAGTGATTTTCTATCACTTCCTTGCCACCATCAGTAGATAAACAAAGCCTCAAACCAGCAAAAACGGCAGATATATTTAAGTATAGATAGATATTGAGTCAGATATCTCAGAAAGATATACAAAGATAGGAGAAGACTAACTTAGCTAGGCAAATATTACCAAATTCTTCGACCAAAATATCTACTTGAAGTCTCATCATATTTTGCTTACCTAAATAAGTTCAAGGATTCTAACATTCACCATGGAGGCGGCTTAGAAGGAAGATCCAAAGTAACAAGGGCTCTTAAGTTATTGTTGTAGAAAACTTGTTGGATAACTTGAAATTGCAGAGAAGAAGCCTGAGTCGAGGATAGTTCTATCCTTAAGACGACATTTGCACCCTTATTACTACACCAGGTTACAACAAACTCGCCTCTGGAGATAAAAGAGGCACTGATCTTCGGTCATGGAGTGTCTGTCGCAGCACAAACAGTTGACACTAATAACACTTCAACACAAAATAGCAATAAGAGGAAGCGAGAAACTAGTTGTTTTGGTGTATTTTAAAAAAATAAAAGCATAACATGCTTTAAATAGCCACTGGTGTATCTTTTGGTGAAAAGTTGTAAAACCTTTGGAAGCAACCCTAGACAGATTCATTGCACCATTTTATTTGAGACATCCCTACAAAATTTCAATGAATCTGGACAAACAATATATCACAAAAATATTTAAGTCAAGGTCCCTTAGGCTCAAAAAAGTCCAAAAGCCAAATGTGCCTCAAAAAGCCCATTGGCCCTTGCTTGCCCCACGAGAGGATATAGTTCCAAATATTGTCTCAAAATATTGCCAATTCCAGGATTTGAACCCATCGTTATTCTTATATGTAATGACCACCAGGCTACAAGGCCCTTGGTGATAGTACACACTTAACATATAACTCGAAAATATTACCAACAGTTATGAGTGATATGGAAGGAGAAAGGATATGAAAACAATAATACTAGACTTGAACAAGGTACATAAAAGTCCAAGGAGACTGAAGTATCTCCAATGCAAATAACTAAAAGCAATTCTACGGGTACCATTTGAAGTGAGTGTGCCAGGCAATGTAATGTTATGTATGAAGGTCAACTTTCTAGCAACATCCATTCATCTAAGATAGGGGAAGTCTAACTTCCTTAGCTAGGCCATATTGCCATATTCTTCGACCAAAATATTTACTTGAAGTCTCATCATATTTTGCTTACCTAAATAAGTTTAAGGATCCTAACATTCACCATGGAGACGGCTTAGAAATGCTTACATGAAGTTAATTAAATTTAAGAAAACCGACTTGGCCATAAATTAATACCTAAACGAAATGTCACCTCATTGGACGCATACAACATCAACAAAACCATTATCCCAATTTTTGGGGTATCCTTTTCTTCCATTCAACATTGTTAAGGGCCATTCACCCTATAAAATTAATAAAACCATATCCTATGTTATCGTCATGATACAAATTCGTTTAGGCCAATCCCTCTAGTTCTAGAGGCTTCTTTGACTAATAATATTTTATCCCTCATTTCCTCCTAACCATCTGAGATGATTTTTTTCTCGTCTTATCGTCAATTGGTGTTACCTCCAAATTTTCACAAATACGCCCTTTCTTATCCCATCTTTAAATGTATTTTCACCCATCCATCCTAGCATTTCATTTCAGGTATGCTAATTTTCTAGACACTAAAAATATATGTTTTTGAAAAAAAGCTGTGGGAGAGTGATTCCACATGCTCCAAAACTCACCATCATCCACCCAACAAGTGATGTTGTGTCATTTAAGATGTTGTGATTAACACCAACTACAATTGACATCTCATTGTGGGATAACAAGGTGAGTTGGTAACTCAGCCATAGGGCAGACTTATGAGGATTAAACAATTTCTAACTGATTAACAAGGACAAAAACTGAGTTAGTAACCAGCACCTAACAAACGAAAAGAAGAGCATTTTTGTGAATCATTACTACTCACAACGAACAAACATAGAAATATACCAAACATATCTATACTACTATAGAATGAGAAAAGTTCAGCTTCACCATGATTTTTTCCCCCATATATACCCTTGCATGTATTTACTAATTTAAATTATTGATTAAAGTTAATAGAGGCAGCTAGGTAATTACGGGAGCTGTCTTTTGGTCTTCCTAAATAATCTTGCAGGAAGGTATAAAATTATATATATATATATATATATATATATATATATATAAATTCAGAATAATTAACACAATTGTCTTTTAGTCTTCATAAGTAGTTTTCATAAAAATTAGAATAATTACATGATCTATTTTTAGTATTCATAATAATAATCTATGAAATATGTGCCACGCAAGTGCATATATACTAGTTAATCGTAATAGCTAAATAAACATATTCAACCAGGGGCTCATTCATTCATCACTTGCAAATTTAAGTACATTTAAACTCGAATAATAAAAAAAGGATCAACTTACCCCCACAAGCAGAGAAACCCTAGCTCGTTTTACTTGCCCCCATAGATTTAAATTCTGCAACAAGATTAAAAAAAGGTTGGGGTGGTGGTGGGTGGGTGGGGTAGGGTGGGGGGGGGGGGAGGGGGTTGGGGGAAGAGAGGCGGGACCATATCTTCTTCCAATACTCAGTGACTTGGATGTATGGCAACATCAACGTGCTCATATGGGTTTGTCCAGGAGAACCACCTACAATCTTACATGGGTGATCGAGGAGGTTGGCTCCACCCGTCAACAAGGTCCTCTTACTTACCAAAGGACCAGGATAAGGCCTTCTAGTGACGGTCGCTTACTTACCAAAGGACCAGGATAAAGCCTTCTAGTGACGGTCTAGCATATTTGGAAGGAAAGGAACAATTACACCATTGATACATGTTGCCAAGTAATTGACTAGCCTGTACATTCATGATGTGCCCACACTACACTATATGCCAGGAGACAGGGTCCTGGAGTCGACACAACACAAGAAGCTGTGTTTACCTATTCATCGACTCTACTCAAAATCTAATATAGAGTATAGGTAAATTATATTTGTGTTGTGCATAAATCCTATTCACGACATGGATTGGTATAAAACCTACATCAAGTTATTAATTATCGAGCCATGAGTTGTGGCACATGATTTTGCCCGTGTTTTTTTTGCCACATATAAGACACATGGCTACATTTACTAAGTTTATGTCCATGACAAATACAAGTCATGGTCATCTCCAAAAACCATATTAGATCTGCTCAAGTCCCTGCACCAGAAAGGTTACGACATTATGTGGTATGGGAAGTGTATCCTATTCATGACTTGGTAACATAGCAACTCATTATCATGTTATGCTATATAACTTGGCTACGGGATGTAATAGATAAGTAAAGGGTATCGATATTTACATGACATGTACATGTAATAGATGACATATATGCTATTAGCTCCTTGAGCCGACACACAATGTAAATATATACCAAGGCTACATCACAAGTCTTCTTGTGTCGACACAACACAAGTTGCATACAATCTACCATGTTACCATATACTTGGCTATGGGATAAAATACGTAGCAATCATGAGGTTGTATGGATTTGTGCCTGATTTTAGCATGCCCTGCCCTGATTTTAGCATGTCCTATCCGGTATCACAATAATATTTATTATAACGTTTTTGGACTACATCTGACACAGGCATAACACCGATATCGGTGTATTTGTGGTTCCCTGGGTGCAACTACAGGCAATAGATCAATTACCATATAAATCAAGTATTTTGAAATCTTGGAACAAAGACCAACCCTCAGAAATTCTTTTAGACGGCAAACCGAATATATCAATATCAAGTCTATTTCTACTCGAAGGATTTGGTATTTATGTCAGGTTCAAAAATTAAGTCAATATGGCGACTTTCATGATTAATCATGCTGAATACAGGTGATGCAATAAAACCAAATATCTTTGTTTGAATCTGAATGTTCTCAATATTTGGTTCCAGAACATGGAGCTAGACCTAACTCATTTAGTTTATTTTAAGCATCTAAGGGTCTAACTCATCTGCTACTCATCAACTTAAAGCCATGTGCTATCTTATTGGGTTAGCATATCTCTTCCTCGTCTTGTTTGTAGTTCCTAATACCTAAATCGCCTTCTTTCTAATTCGGTGTCACATTCCTGCTGCATTCCTGGAAACGATAAAAGATTAATCCAAATTTGAATTTGACAATGGAAGAACGTGAAGGAATGATTCAGGCGGTTGTCCAAAATATACCATAGTAAAAGGAGCAATAATCCAAACTTACAACATGGGCTTACATTTGGTAAAAAGTGATCCAGTTGAAGTAGTGAAACTTAAAAACTCGATTCAGCTACATTATTGGATTTCAACCAAAGATTAAAAGAGACCTATGTTACTGGTTCAACGGTCTATGACAATCAAATTGCATCAAATTAGCAAACATTCTAGAACTTTCTTAAAGTAGAAAGTACTAAAAAAAGCAAAAAATTTTTTTAATTTTCCTGCATTCGGCGAGATGATTTCTTAGACTGGGAACTTGAGTTTCATGAGGTTTAATTTCGCCACACACACAAAGAAACCAACACTTCTTTCATAATTCCAAATAGATGGTAATTTGATCAAGTGAAACAAATCTAATGAAATGTGGATTCCATACCATCCGGTTTCCGAAGCGGTCGTTCCGGCCACGCCAATAGCTTCAGCATCCATTTCCCCAACCCCCACCACCACCACCCCTCTCACCTCCCTTGGCCCATATCCTGACCCTATCTCTCATCCTCCTCTCCTGCAAGAATAATAAAATAAAATAAACATCACTCAAAAACAATAAAGGAGCCATCTTTGAATCATAGAAAGGAGCCAACTTTCTGAGGCTTATACCTGCAAAGGAGCCGCCTTTCCTTTCTTGGTGGAGGGCATCTGAGTAATACGAAGAAGAAGACCTTCCAGTAGCAATTGCAAAACGTAAATCCCCAATGTAAGGTTGGGGGTATGAGAAGTAGAACCCTAGTTTAGTTTCAGAAAAGTCAACACGTAGAATGAGTGGTGAGAATTGCAAAACCCTAAACCCCCAATTTGAAACAAAAATCATATTTTGTTGAGAAGAAAAGGAGCCAGGGAAAAAAACGAAAAAAAAATATTGTGGGGGTGTCTGTCAGACAACCTCTCGTCCATCCCAGGACGGATCCCGGGAACGATCCTCTACTGCCGATCACCGCAAGGATCTCAGCCGTTAATCACGCTCTAGACAAGAGGCCATGTTTCATCCACCAGACTATGTTGCCTGTCTCCTTAGAACTAAAGGATACAGTAGTACGAGCCTATAGAACAGATCCTGTTCAAGTAAGGTCGTGCCAGGCGTTCCTACGAGGACTATCATAACCATTAATCCCTCTCGTAATCTTTCCGATGTGGGACTAAAATGAATCTGTGGTCAAGTCGCAATTGGTCTGACATTAACTAAAATGCCCAATAAGTAAAGTTATGCATATTCCTCTAACATTAAATTTGCATTCCTTCTTTCTTTTTAACAAATGCATGCATAATTTCTTTTTTCAACTATTGGCGATATGACTTGGCCCAGTTTCATAAAATTACAGTTCATTATAATAGCTAGAATCATTATAATGATATAAAATTTAGCCCAAATTTTAGGATGGATTCAAAAATCATATTATCCTACTACGTCACTCGTTTGGACCTTGAGAGTGATACCATCACCGACGCACTAGCAATGATGCTCATCTATCTAAGACTTAGTTTTGATACATAATTTGGTGGTGTACTTAATGAGTACTTGTTTATTTTCCTTTTGTTTGATTTTATTTTAAATTAATTAATTATTTGAATTTATTGTATATTTTATTATGGTTAAAATTTGGATTATTTACACTTACTATTCCTATATTTTTTTTGTTCATAATACAAGATATCCCAGCTTTTAAAAAAATTACACTGATCATCCATACTTTTTTTTGTTTATTACACGGGGTACACTTATTTTAAGATAAAAATAAAAAGTTATAACACTAACTACCCCTCTTTGTAAAAAAAATTCTAAAAAGAGGGTGTTCAATATAATTTGTTTAAAAACAGGAGTACTCCGTGTTATAAACCAAAAATATAGAAATAATTAGTGTAAATAACTCTAAAAATTTTATAGGTGTACAGTGCCATGACAAAATTGTTAGGATTAAATATTTACAAACATGCATTGTTATGATTATTTGTTATTGCAAGAGCATGATCGGCCGGTCTAAGTTGTAGGTTAGTACATCCACTAAGTGCATGTTTGGTAAATTAAAAAAAAAGGCAGTGGAACTTATATTTTAATTTTGGTTCAAATTCTGAATTATAGGGCTCTACGTGAAGTTGGCTTGAAATCAAATGTGGTTAAAAAAAGATGCATCTTAAACCATCTTCGACCGGTGCTACCTCCATTCTTTAGTTGGGTGTTTGAAAAGTTCTAGCCAGATATAGGATTCTCAAAACACAAATATCACAATTTATATTAGATAAAAAAAAAACCAAACACACCTAACTCGATCTAAAGTTGACTATGGTATTGATTTTCAGCAGCGGCTACTACAAACCACTGCATCAAACAAGTCACACTTTTAGTTAAAAAAAATTTTATAAATGTCCGACGTAACGTTCGAAACTTTGTACATGTCACGACCCGATCCCAATAATCTGGGTCCAGTCGGATCATGCCCAGCCTGCACCGTTGTGAGACGGCGGCAGTAAGCTGTATCAATCCGTAGTAACACACAGACATCCAGAATACATGAAGGAAATTCAATTTTATTGCTAAGTCTGAGAAAGAAATTCTTTTACAAGCAAAGATTAAACAAAACATGGTCCAGGGTTATTACTTCAACCCTGATTATTACAATTGGAAATTAAAAGGAAACAACTAAACATCGGCCTCCTGGCTAGGTTCATCTAGACCTTCAGAACTCTGGTCCGGACCATAAAAGGTATCATACGCCTCATCGTCACCGCAATCACCTAAAATTGTTAATCTCCAGTCAGGAGGGAGCAAGAACATATATCCAATTCCAGCATCTTAACGATAATTAAAATGATGCAATGAGATAGTTTTGAACAATATTTATATTTTTGTATGCAACAAATATGAAACAAGAATAGTAAAAGTCGATGAAGCAATGATGACAAGCTACAATCACTAAAGTGTTTTGAGAAAGGTAGCATCCCGTGGCCGGTCTGGGTTGGAGGCAATCTGTGTTCAAGTGAACACGGTGCGGCGTCAGTCCAGTGAGGTTGGACTTCAGCTATCCACAATGAGGCAATAAGGGGCTTTGACCACGGGTGCTAACTTTTCTCCCCAGTTTCCAAGGCAATAGTCAATGAGTCAATGAGTCAATCAATCAGTCAATCAGTCGGTTCCGTGAAATCAAGTGTCGTCTCAATATATCTATATGACATGCAACATATTTAATTACAACTAAAATACCAGTTTTGAATTATATGAAACTTGCCTGGAGTTGGTTGGTGACGCGGGTGAGATGTCGCGACGGTCTCAACCTTAGTTACAGGGACCTACAATTATTAATAATCTGATTTTAGAATTAAACAAAGGGTTTTAATCTGACTTGATTAGTTAACTAAGTTAATGATTCAATCCAACGATCGATTAATAATAATCATAATTTGTAATAGTAATTTAGTAAAACAAAAACCCTTTTTAAATAATAATAAAACTTATTTATTTTATCGTAGAAAATATCATATTTTTATTTTACGGTAAAATATCGTTTTGTTTCTAATAAGGAAAATAGGAAAGTACGATTATAATAACATAATATCGTTTGTTTTTAGCAATCAATTTGTAAGAGAACAATATTTTGGAAAACCTATTTAAATACTAACCTATTATATTTTGAATACTAAAAATCATTTCAGAATTATATATTAATTAATTACTATTTAGTATTTAAATACTAAAAATCATTTCGGAAATTATCTATTAAATAATTACTAATTAGTATTTAAATACTGAAAATCATTTCAGAAATTACCTATTAAATAATTACTAATTACGTAATATCTAATAAGGTTTTTATTTTATTATATATATATAATTAATATACGTATTGAGGATCGTTGTATTAATTCACTAATTAATTAACCAACCCAAAAACTAACAAGTCATTAAACTATAACCCATCAATTCTAGGCTATCCCGGGATTGACAGAGCTTTATTCTGTCAGTCCCGGTCGGACAGGGGAGTGGTTTTGGAAGGGACATTGCGCTCTGATAGGGGCACCTACCGGGAAGCTGAAGGAGGAGCACCGAGGGGAGGCCTCGGACTCGGGATCGGGGTATTACGAGTCCGACACGCGTTCCTGCGTCCTGGACACGTCAGCGGCGTGTCCGGGCTCGTATCCGCGTCTGGGTCGCGTCCGCGGCGTGTCCGGTGCTGCTGGAGGGTACGTCGGAGGCCGGCGAGGTCACGGCGGGGCTGCGGCGGCTCAGGCGAGGGCTGGGCGGCTCTCGAACGGCGGGGAGGCGTCTGGATCGTCGGGGAGGAGAGAGGAGCAGGGTGGAGGGGCTCTGGATGGCGGCGCTGCGCAGGGCGGTCGCAGGGAGGAGGACGGCGGGCTCGAGGGTGGTCGGCGCAGGGGAGGCCGGCGTCGGGTCGGTGGATCTAGGGTTAGGGTTTGCGGGGGAAAGGGAACGGAGACGAGGGGTTTATATAGGGCTTCGGTGGAGAGTTGGCCGGGGCGTCGTTGGCCGCGGGATCCGGGGGAAAGGCGACGTGGAGGCGGTTAGCCGGCCGGAAAACGCGGCGGCGGCGAGAAAATCGGAGTCGTGGGCGACTGGGGACGGTGACAGCGGTCCGGGTCGGGTCGGGCGCCGGGTCGGGTCTGACCGACCCGCCCGACCCGCTAGCCTATGGCCGGGCTGGGCTGGGAAGCACTGGGCTCGGCCCACTGGGCCGGGCCGGGCCCAACTCAAAAATAAAAAATAAAATAACAGTAATAATAATAATAATAATAATAAAAATAATAATATAATAACAGTAATAATTAATTAATTATAAAAATAGTTTTTAGGCTTTTAAAAATAGGTCTGAAGCCCAATAAAATCCCAGAAAATTACCCCAAGTCCAGTTTTCCATTTTACACCCAAAAATATTATTTTCTTGATATATTAATATTATTTTTTAACAATTAAAAATCATTTAATAATTGAAAACCATGATTTTAATTACAAAAAATTCCCAGAAAATTCCAGAAAATTAGGGAAAATCCAAGATTTAATAATTTTGAAAATTCAGGGGGTTTACAGTACACACTGCATTACATGTCTTTTGGGTCCACTGTCTCCAACTCCCACCATTTATAAATGAAAGGTATTCCCGTGCCTCGATCCATTGATCTTCCGCCACCCAACTAGAATCTTATGTCTCTCCTCAGTAACCACAATGGTAACTTTTAGTTACTTTGAATAAATGCGTTTTTTGAAGGAAATATATTTACTTTTGCACTTAACCATTGATAATGTGGAAGAAATAAAAGAAAAAGAGTGAGAAAAGTGGAGAAAGTCTGCATTGATCTTAGGCTACGCAAGAAATCGCATATATATGGAACACAGGCCGACTTTCATGGGGGTCTAGACAAAATTTCAAAATGGTCTCTCATATACAATATAAAAAATATTTAAAAAATAAATTAGAATACAATAAAAAAAATATTACCACCAAAAATTGAACTAAGGACCTCTAGTATGCAAGTCTAACATAATAACCACTACATCACAATTGTTCTATGTTAAGGAAAGCCCATGTTACATACTAGTTCTATTTTAGATACAATATTATTAATATATTTATGTTTAAACTAATTTTTTTTGTCCTCCCGGTCCGTGGGTCCTGGCACTGCCAGAATAACACATATTAGCGACATCCAAACATGTCGCTAATATGTAAACTAATGTCGCTAAAATAATTTGGCAACGTAATTAGCGACGTTTTTACGTTGTCGCGTATTACATTATCGTTGACAACAAAAAGTCGCTATAGCGACGTATATTTGCGACGAGAAGACGTCGCAGAATATACGACGATTAGCTACGTGTCGTCGTTAAATTGGTGACGTAAGATTTGGTCACAAAACGTCGCTATTTTAGCGACATTATGAGCGACGTTTTGCTGCAACAATGCTGACATGGCAAGTTTTGCCATGTCAGCATGTTAGCGACGTATAGCGATGTATAGCGACGTACTAGCGACGTCCATGGTACCAGGTAGAGACGTTCCGATACTTGTTAGCGACGTAACTGTACGTCGGTGAGCGTCACAAAATGTCGTTAAATTGAAAAAAAAGGATGCAGTTTGTAAACTATTTTCCAACAAAACTCTACCTGCAGTTATAAAATCAAAGTTTATACAAATAGACCCAGAGAAACCCTTCGTTGAATTCCCTGGTTCGCCGCCCCCTTCGGTGGAACACTCAATACCGATAAAATCACATACAGTTAATATGAATAATAAACCAAACTCACATAGAAAGAAATCTACAAAGTTATATTACACTAAATATGTCTCAAGAAGTAGATAAATAAATTAAAATAAGTGTCACATGGGTCTCAAAATCTAATGAAAAGTATAAAATAAATACATCAAAGACCCAAGAATGGGCCAATACACACAAACACACTAAAATATGTCCAAACAAGGACTAATACTGATCAGGAGGAGCACCGTCGCGCATCTGGGATAAAAGAAACTCATACTGCTTTCGTGAAAGCGTCACTGATGTCGATGGAGGAGGCAGTGGAATCGATGGAGTCAGTGTCGATGTCGGCGGACCAGGAGGACGTATCTGCTCAAATGCTAGCAGTCGAGCATTGTATGAAACCATGGCAGATACCACCCTCGAAGTGTTCTCCGCCACCGACTAACTCAACAAATCCTGTGCCACTTGTATCCTCGCAAGTGAGTCGCTCATGGCCGTATGCGACCCCTCCAGCTTCGTCTGTCTGCGCTCCGTAGACGATGCCAGAGTTGCCAAGCTACGCTATATCGTCTGGCCCATAGTCCTGAGCGCCATAAGGCTGTGATCTGTCCTCTGGCTCAGAGTCCTGAGCTCCATAAGGCTATGCTTGAGCGAATCGAAACGTGCGGTGATTATCGCATCGTCCATCTACGACGCAAACTATGACCGCTCCATAATTCTCCATAGCAACTCATCATGCAAGTCAGCAATCTGATGGTCAACGCTCTCCTGGACTTGTACTGACGCCTGCGAAGGCTACGAGGAATGCACGCGGATAGAGAGGGCACTGGAGGACTGCGTCGCAACAAAGATGTCGTAGGATCCCGTACCATAGTGCGTACCCCTATGAAGACCACCAACGGCGGTCATCCAGAGCTCGTCCACCGACGGAGCGATAGAGGACTGCGAGGAAGTACCAGCCCCTCCCTCTGCAGGTGCACTAGCAGTCGCCCGTTCACGTAGTTTAAGATACTCGTCCTAGAAAAGTAGTTGTTAACATCTAAGTTACTTATTACTAACTATATAGATATATATTTGCATATTTTCTAAGTTATATTAAAATTAACACAGGGTAGTACAACGTACATAGGTCTGGGTGGCCTTCTCATCGATGAGCTTTTCACCCTTCCGATGGGTGGCCAGGAAGACGGTCACCATGTTGGCGTCCTCACCCCTCTGTACCTGTTGACAATTATATTGTTTGTTATTAAAATTAAACATCTTATCCTACTTTTATTAAAATAATATATATTCAATAGAATACATACCAAACGACGGAAAGGTTCTGTCATGGGAATCGAGCCACCATACCACTTTTCTGCCTTCGACCTAGCCGTATTTGCCTTATCCGACCTTTTCTTGTACCTGGGTTCGTCGAATCTCGCCTTCATCGCAGTCCACATCCAATCCTGGATCAATTGTCCAGAGCGATCACGAGCCTTCTGGTCATCTATCCTATCACGGATCGGCTTGGCGGCAACGGAAAAAAATGTTCCTCGATCTTCTCAGTCACGTGTGGTGGATAGAAATAGATTTTCTAAAAGAAGTAAAATAGAGAGTTACATAATATTCATAAATTATTATTAATATTAAAAGAAAATATATTTTTACCTTGAAGTGGACAAACCAGAATGTCTTTCTATCTTAAGGAGCATCTGAGTAGTTGATCCAAGACCCACCATAGTTCTGCCTCAGAAAATGCCCCGGTGCTTTCTGTATAGTCGAGGGACGATATCTATACAACGATAATTAAATTCATGAATATATAGATATAATTATTTGGAAAATATTAACTATTTAACTTACTTGCTAGGCCCGTCCCTCAAAATCTCCATTATCGTCTCATCTGGAGGAGCGCATGGAGGATTGTTCTGATCATGCGCAGACGGAGTCGGCTCAACCTCCTCCATCTGCTCCTTTGTCTCCATGGTTCCGTCAGTAGAAGGAAGGCTAGACGGGGGAGTAGTCTCAGGCCTAGAACTGCTCGTCCCAGGAGTACTACTACGTACCGTCGACGGAGTCAGGGATGTGACTGGTCGGTGTCATGCCCCGATCTCCTGCAGGAATCGGCCGTCCACGCTGGGCGCGAATTACCGTGCCAACGCTCCCGCGGGACGATCGCTTCCATCGGGACGTGATGTTGCACGAGCCTGGAGTTGCGCCCGCGTAAGGCAATTACCGAAACGGCCGTTGATAACTAGTTCGCAGAGTCGTCATAGAGAAAACATAGAATAAACACAAGTATTAAATCCAAATCAAGCTCTTTATTGATATGAAGTAAAGATTACAAGCGGCACTAGGCCGAGATTACAAGTCGCTCATGCTCTCTCTCTCTCTCTCTCTACAATGAATATGCCCTTAGGCTTAGAACTGATTCAAACAATCTGGATGGTGATGTTCCCAAATATTATGTCTCATATATGTGAGCTCCAGGTCCGCACGCCATGCTCCAAGATGCCAAGTGCGGTCCGACGCCTCATTGCGTTAAGCGATCTCCGAATTCGTACGAGTTTTTCCTGCACCATGCATGCAATCTGGTTGGGTATCAGTACATTGAATGCACTGGTGGGGAGGCCTCTCGTCCACGCCACAAAACAAGCACGTTCATTAGTTATGTGCACCGACTGATTATGTTGTCTTTCTAGTCTTTTGTCTTAGGATCAGTTACATGGCAATATAATAAAAGTAATATCCGTGTCTACTCAAGAGTGTCATAATAATGAACAACTGAGTTCGTTTTATCGTTTCTTACCATTAGGCCTTCCCTGTCATATGCAGCAATATGAATAATAATCTACTGAATAACAAAGAACATCTATGAAATCCAACTGTTATGTTTGTGTCTCTGCCTCAGACCCATTAATTCTACTCGAACTATGTTTGTTACCGTGCATCCATTATAAATATGCAAAATATCGTGAAAATGTACTCCTTCACGTTAATCCTCTTCTGAATGCGGATAGCCGCTATGCAAGCATGACTTATCTATTTGAAGGTCACTTGCTCTGTTAGCCATATTGGAGATGATCTGTGATGGAACGACTGTCTTCTCAGCTCGGTTGCTAGCCTTGCTGGGCCTCCTGAACCATCCGACGAGAGTCGACGACTATCTAGGTCGGTAGCAAGCATTGCTGGATGTTCCGTTCTCGTCCGCTAGTCATCAACTAGCGTATTACCAGGACTACACTGGCATTGTCCTCCCGGGCCGACACAATTCGGATGCCTCAGCAATCGTGTCGAGGACTCATCTCTACCTGGTGCGCAAGTAGTTGTCCGTGACCATGCAACTACTCCCCCACTTCCAATCCTAGCCGAAAATAACTCGGTTCAATCTTGCCAAGGACTACACTCGGATCTTTCTTCTTTACGCAGCTCCTGATTAGAGACTGCCTCGGTGATCTGGATATCCCGAGTACTTTTTTTTCTTTCTTTCTCCTGACTCGGAATGACTACTTGATAGTCTTCCTCGTCTATGTATGCAACATGATTATACTCTATCCCGTGTCATGTTTCGTGCGGTGTGATGCCTCAGTATGAACTCAAACTACTTTTGTGGCATATATATAAGAAGCTACTACATTTCAACTCAATAGCCTGATTACGCAATTAGCAAATAAGATCTCCATGTTCTATACAATGATAAGGCAGGGTTATCCCCTTAGCTATGTACGTTCATCTCATTTTATTAGCATGCAAGGGTTATCACCTGAAAAATAGCATGTATTATTCATTTTTTTAGTGTGCAGCTAAGTAGGGACATGTTCACTGGGGCCACCCACCTTAGCGATGAATCGCATCAGTCGAGTGAGACTCCGAGCGCGCCTTTGAAAGACTAAGTCTGACTCCATTTGAAGATCCAAGTATGAATGCCTTTGTATCGAACGAGCCATCTCGCTGAGCAAGGCGGATTGGTTTGCTACACTTGTGTCGTTTGAATCGGCCCTCCGGGTTGAGTGGAGTGGGTTATTACATTATACACCACTTAGAACAAGTCTCGTCCTCGAGACTTCCTGAGGGAACTCGTATTATCGTACAACTTCTAAATCAAACTTTATACATCTTATCTAACTTCCAATGACTGTTTCAATACTACATTCATTTATTTCCTCACCACGCGTTACGCACATGTTTAGCCAATACTACTTGCCCAACTGTTATATTCTATCCATACGAACCCAACGCATTCGACCGATTACTTGAAGTCGCCTATCGAAACCCATCGTTACGCCTAAACCCAAAAGCTCGAAACTCAACTAATTTTTCACTCTCGTTTGCATCAATATCTCTCTGGATCACCGTCCAATCTTTCTAAGTAAATCTACTGTCAGCCAAGATCGTCGCATTAAATTGCCTACGTTTCCTGACTCAGTCTTTATTGCGCCTTAGTGCAGAGCTAAATTGCCCACTTAGGGTACGTTCTAATCCTTCGCATCTTTGGTCCAATCGAACTTAACTTCCTATTCGTTTACTCGTTCCGTTTTTCCCGAGTACTTAATCATTTTTATCAAATGATTCTTCCGTTCAACTATTACATTCCAAAATTCAGTCTCTTACTGTGCCTTAGCACAGAACTATCTCGATCGCACGAGAAATGTTACAATCTTTCCTTTATGAAAGTCTAGGTTGAGGCTAACTTACTTCAGTTGCCATACTCGTCCATGCGAATCCGAATATTTTTATTTGCAGCTGCATTCGAGTTATGCATATCGCTAAGTCTGGATCATACCCATATTCAAGGCGTCCCCCAAATATGTGTATTTCAACCAAGCTTAGTGACAGCTAAGTCGGACAAGTTACTCGTAAAAATCTTTCGAATCGTCGATCGTTTCGCTATACGAATAATCAAACTCTGGTTCGTTTTAGTTATCGTCTACTCCAATCTCACCCAAATTCAAGTTTTGCATCACCAGCAATGTAGCTCTTCCAAGAAACGATTTAACTCATTGTGCCAACTTATCTCGAATATCACCAATTTCAAACCATAAGAGTCCCGTTCGATAATTCTCTAATACCGTCTTATTCCTCACCGTCGCATAACCTATCCAACCAAATCTTTTAATTATCACCAAAGTCCTACCTCCCATTGTGTTCATTTTAACGCCAACGTCGCTAGTATACATCCCAGTTTCAAGTCCTAACTCTAAGTCTCGTTGCCCCAGTTCTATCATTTTTTTGAACGATACTCTGAAGTTAGCCACTCCAGTTTGACTCAAGGCATAGGATCGTCTGCCTAGCCACTAGGTCAGCTCACGAAGTCATAGTTACAGTTCGAGTTTGTGACTCTTCGTGCAATCGCGTTGCACAATGCTCGCCCCAAATACCCTAAGGTCAAACCATTGTTCTTTTATACGGGTATTCCATCCAAGCTCGTTTCACTCAGATTTCTAAATATCGAGCACAGATCATCCTATCACATCAATACGTTCGTTCAATCGAACCCAAGATAAGTCCACATCACATGTCCAACCTATCGATTTGCATAATCTATCTCCTTAAATACCTGATAGGATCTATATATCCAATCTTTTCTAAGTTTAGACCACCAAAGCATGATTCAATTTCTATCTCTTCGATCTCAATCACAAATTCTAAGTCGTACTACATAATTCACGTATCCGTTTACTAAACCATCGAGCGTCTTGCTTCATGTTCTAGAATAACTCATCCCAAAATACCTTTGATTCACTTGTATTCTGAAACTCGTCTTATCATGTTGAACCACAAGTCAAGACAATCCTTTAATTATTACGCTCCAGTCTCCCACAAGTTTAATCATCCCCGTTAGACGTGAAATTATCATGTCAATGCTCCCGCAGGATAACCGTCCTAATTCGGACGTAACGCATGTACGAGCATAGAGTTACGCTCGCACAAGACGACAACGTCGAACAATATGGTTATCACCAAAACGATCGAGACACCTTATCATTTTACTTTGCTCCATCCAAGTTATATATACTTATCCATCAAGTCATGTCTGTTCATGCCATAATCATAATTTGTCTAGTAAAATCATCAAACTTTAACGTTTCTGTTTGATAAATCCATAGTCTACTTCTAGCATTCCTCAAACAACTAAGTTTTAAATCCCAAACCCAAGTCTATTCACTTTCGATACGTTTTATTTTATCGAGTTCGTTTATAACATCTTCGAACATGTTCCTGCGAGTTCGATCATCCCTATCGGACGTGAAATCACCACGCCAGTGCTCCTACGGAATAATCGATCTCATCTAGGCCTGTTGTCGAGTGTTACCCTTCAAACTCGATTCAAGATCGTTTGTTCAAATTCAAGATTAAATTCGTTATCGCCTGTCTCAATCTTCAAATCATAATTTTGCTAACTTGCATCGATCAGTAATATCTTCCATCTATCGTTATGATCTAAAGTCTCCCCAAATTCGAAACCTCAGCATTCGTACTCAAACTGAACTCTATTGAGCGATATCCTACTCAAATTCAAATTTTTTATGCGCACTATCATTCGTTCGCGCCATTATTTTCAATTGTACTAACTACGATCGCATCCCCGATTATTCCATCTCAACTCAAGTTTTAATTTGTTTGTTTTAACTCAATCGCTCGTACAATCCACTAAGTTTTCCCGACCATGATATCAATTTCAATTACCCTGAACTTCTATTTGATGTAAGCCTTATCCCTTGTTCAACTCATTCTAACTCGTTCGAACCAAATCTTGCATGCTTCCTTCGAGTTCGCTTACTTGCTAGGCATTGTTTATTTATACTAAGGCTTTACACAATCTCGTCGCTTGCTGCTAGACTCGCTTAATACTCTGAAATCCACGATTCGTTCGAACATTTCTAAGCCGACCAATATACCACTCAGGGTTCGAGCTATACTCTATGAATCTTTATAACTCATTATATCCTCAATTTGCATATTCGAACCTGGGACTATCGTATATACCCCTCAGAAATTGAGTCATCCTATTAACTCTTGAATCATGTTCGCATCCTTCACTCGTATATCCAATTCATTTCTTATAAATACAGCACGATCCCTATTTGTCGCCTTAACGATCTTAGGCTTGTATGCACCTCTATCCATAGTCCTCCATGCAAACTATGTTTTGAATCATAACTTACCGCTACGAATAACCATCCAAACTATATATGAAAATCCAACACTATTCCCATTATTCGCCTTAGCGATACTCCGATAACGTCTCTATTTATTTTTATTCTAAGTTCGACTTTTACTCTTATCCGAACGATACCCAAATCTCGCTGTAACTCACTAGCACCAAGGGTCTTGGCACACGATACTCAACACAGCTTGGCCAAAAGGCTGTTTGCATAGGCAACTGTCCGAACGATATTCTATCTCGCACACTAACCCGCATGGTGTTCTCGTATAGGCATCCAGACTGACATGTAACTTGCCGATTTTAACACGAGTATATTCCCACAAAGTCTGACACAGGTTGGCATAAAAGCCCTCACATCATAATCCCGCTCAAGCAATCATATCATTCACATACACTTTTTAAAAATATTTAGACTTATTGTATGGAGATCAACCTAGAGAGTGAGTCCAAACTGCTACACTTATCCCAAAAGAAGTACATTTATCGGGTACTTCAATATTTCGGGATGGACGGGTCGAAGAAAGTGAGTAACCTCCTTGCGGCTCACTTTAAGTTCACTGAGGAGCAGTGTCCATCTACCAAAGACAAGAAAAAAGATATGGAACGGGCTCCATATGCCTCAGCTGTGGAGAGTCTCATGTATGCTATTGTGTGTACTAGGCCAGACATCACTCACGCAGTTGGTAGAGTTAGCAGGTATACTTCCAATCCTGGAAGGGTACATTGGAGTGCGGTCAAGTGGATTCTATGATACCTTCAGGGCACTGCCGATTGGAGACTTTTTTTTGTGGTGACGAGCCGAAGCTGGTTGGGTATACCGATACTGATATGGCTGGAGATGTAGACACGAGGCGATCGACTTCGGGCTATGTGATAATGTTTGCTGGTGGAGCGGTATCGTGGCAGTTGCGGTTGCAGAAGTATGTTGCCTTGTCGACGACAGAGGCAGAGTATATTACGGGGACAGAGGCATGCAATGAGTTGTTGTTGATGAAGAAGCTGCTGCAGGAAATGGGGCTAAAGCAATAGTAGTACCTTTGCTTTGCGATAGCCAGAGTACAATTTACCTTGTAAAGAATCAGACACTTAATAGCCGGTCCAAGCACATTGATACCTGGTATTATTGGATACGAGATATTATTGAAAAGAAGCAAGCGACGCTTGAGAAGGTTCATACGGATGACAACGGAACATACATGTTGAAAAAAATTCTTCCAAGAAAAAGTTTGAGTACTGCAGGCAGATCGTCGGGATAACGACCCCCTCCACATAGTTGTGAAGGGGAAGATTTGTTGGAGTGGATGGGGTTCCCAGCCTATGTGAAAAATACCCCAGAGTTTGATTGAGTATTCCTACATATAATAGAAATACCTCAATATATTTGGATTGTATATTCCTACATATAATAAGAATATGTCAATGAATTTAGATTTTGATTGGTATTCCTATATATAATAGGAATACTGGTTGTGGGTTTGAGGTTATATATATTAGGTGTCTCCTAGCCCTAAAATATATCTGATATCTCAAAAATATTACAAAAAGAGGCAAGAGTGCTTTTACAACATTGGAAGGATAAAGGAAGAGAATGAAGGCTATTTCAAAGAGGATATCGGTTTCGGATAATTCTTTTCTCTTCATCTCCGTTCTTCATTTGTTTGTGATATATTTTCTATTCCAAAGAGTTATGGTGATCTGTTTGGATTGGTGTGAAGTTTGTAAGAAGTCGGTGTATTTTTTATTCTATTAGTGGAGGCTTTTCATGGTTTGACTCCGATCGTCCCATAATTTTTTCTATTTGAATTTTGTAAGTAAAATTTTTTGTGTCTGCGATTTATGTTTGGCATTTTTTGTTTGTGTGCTTTTGCTCGGTTCTCTCGCAGGACTTCTTGGTCTGGGGAACGAGTTTCGCGCTTTCGTTCCCAACATGCTGGACAGAAGGAAGATCCAAAGCAACATGGTGTAAACTCCTTCGACCAAATTTTGGTTTATTTAGCTTAGATAAAGAGACTAGGTTTAATTTGGAGACAATTAGAATTAGATTACAGTATTTTAGATTTTTTGTGCAATATTATATCTCTTAGTGCACCTTACCGTTGCTCCGATATTTATAGCACTACACTAGCTATTATCTGCAAACAAATTTTATACACTTTTTCTAGACAAGCCAGCCTATTATTCTGACCCTTGTGTAACTCACAAATACTCTATCTTGTGCTTCATTTTAGTTGCACAAAAATTGTTACGAACGTCCGTGCTTAAATTTAATTAATTCCAACTTTGCATACTTTGTCCGTCCCAATCGAAATTGGAGACACAATATCAACCTGTTTTGTCCAACCCAAATTATGATATTATTCTACTCTAAGTCTACTATGTCCATGACGCTTATGTTCCACCCAATTTTAATTGCATGTACTTCCAATTAATTAAAGAACACCTAGCGCATTAATTTTAATTAAATTAATGTAATGACCCAACCTCACCCAAAACTAGACCCAACTCCAACCCACACCCACACCCTCAAGACTCATACTAAATACCACACACCATTCTAGCCCACTATATAACACCAAACATGGTATTTTGCCACATCCAATACCAAATTCTAATTATTGTGCAATTTTCCAATTGCTCAGGGACTTTTATGTAAATAAGCTATGAGGTGTCCCCCTCTCATTGGTCCAACCACATGAAGAACACAACCCCCCTCCCTTGACCGGTCCACTTTGGGTTCCCTCTATTTTGTTGTACTCTATACAACTTTATGTAATTGCATCTCCATCCTACATTTTAAACCCCTTAAATCCTAGCCACATGTTCATCATGTGGAGGCTTCCCTCAGACCTAGGAAACTACCCCAGCTGGCCCTAATCCCTAGGAACACCCCCCTCTCTCTCTCCTACAAATACTACCTATATTCTCTTTCTAAACCTGACACCAAAACCCACCTATACCTACGAAAAACCCTAGGAAATACTAACACCAACATCACCTCTATGACCCCTCCTTCCCCGACCCGCCCCCGACTCCCCCCACCGTAGCCACCACCACCACAGTCCACCACCGCCACCCTGGCCACCAACCCCAGCTTCTCCACCACCATCCCCACCAACACCACCACCCCCTGGCCGCCCTCACCGATACCCCCATCAGCAACACCACTAACACCAACATCAACAACACCATCACCAACAACACCCCTAACCGACTCCCCTCCTCTCACCCCCGCCGCCTTAGCCACCCTCGGCCACCGCCACCATCACCCCGACCACCTACGACCTTTCCCACGCTACCAGCAACCCGCCACCACTGCCACCGCCGGCCGCCACCACAGCTGTTGTAACTGCTGCTGCTACTGTCATTGCCAGGGAGCTGTTGCTACTGCTGTGCACCCCTGCCGGAGCTCCGCCCTCCCTTGCCGGAGATGGCCCACGTGCGGCGGACACCCCCCTCCCCCGGGCATGATCGACGTATAGGTACGTGCGTCGTATACGCATATTTTGTAATAATGTATATATATATATATATATATATATATATATATATATATATATATATATATATATATATATATATATATATATATATATATATATATATATATATATGTATATGTATATGTATATGTATAGCTATGAATAAATGTATATATGTATAATGTATTTATGTATATATATATATATGTATATATAATGTATAAAGGTATATGTATATATATGTAATAATGTATATATGTATATATGATAGTATATTTATATGTATATATGTATAACGAGGTATAAATGTATATATGTTATAATGTATATATGTATATAATGTATATATGTATTATTTATATGTATATACATATATATGATAGGTATGTATATTATAATAATGTATATATGTACATATGAATATATGTTTGTATATGTATGATTTGTTATATGTAATAATGTATATATGTATATATGATAGTATATTTATATGTATATACGTATATATGATAGGTATGTATATTATAATAATGTATATATGTACATATGAATATATGTTTGTATATGTATGATTTGTTATATATATATATATATATATATATATATATATATATATATATATATATATATATATATATATATATGTGTGTGTGTGTGTGTGTATTGTTGTATTCATATATATGTATTTATATATATTATCTAGTGTATTAATGTATTATTATGTATATGTACATATGTTTATTCAATGTATTAATATATATATATATATATATATATATATATATATATATATATATATATATATATATATATATATATATGTGTGTGTGTGTGTGTGTGAATTATGTATATATATGTAATTGTATATATATATATATATATATATATATATATATATATATATATATATATATGTATGTATGTTTATAAATTTATCTAATATAGATATATGTATATATGATAGGTATGTATACTTTTACTATGTTAGCATAAGTAATTAAGCAAGAGTAATGTAGTGATTTATAATGCTGAGACGGTGCTACCTTGACTGTTGGTTCCGGAGCATTGCTTGTGCACACCAGAGTTCCAGGCAAGTATACCTAGCCTTGTTGTACTGTTTAAATTCAGATGTCATCTAATTGCATGTTTTATTGTTCCAATATTAACTGTGCACGTCCGAGAAGACTCGGGTGCAATCAACGAATGTGTTGACGTTAGGACTTGTGTCTGACCTAGTGTCTAGTGGACCCATCTAAAGTTGAAAAGTTATGAATATGACTCCACAGGCCTTGACACGTATCATTACACGTCACAGAGTAAGTTCATGTAGGGACACGTGCTTCATGACTGACTGGCCATCAGTATGAGCAGTACGTGTGACGGCATTTAGCTTAGTTGTTTATTTCTGTAGCGACTTGCATTATAGTATGAGATGTCCATGTCATGTTCGCGACTTGTACATTGATATTGGGCGGGGAAGATAATTAGTAGGCGTATGGGACATACATTTGGCTGTCATAGTTTCAGAGTAAACTGCGGGCCTGTGAGCCTCAATGTTACCCGATTATGGGCCATGTGTTACCCGGTTATGGGCTCAGGTTACCCGGTTATGGGTGTATATGTTTATCGATACATCCGACAGAGGTTACTAGCTGTGCGCTATCATCATCGGTGATGTAGTCAGCATATACTCCTGGCATCCAGATTACAACTAATGCCAGGTACTTAGCCTTTGGCTCGGCGCTATGCTTTATACCTTTCACCTACCCATACGTACCAGGGTTGTCTTCAAAGTGTATTTCACGTAGCTGGTTAGTTCACCCTTGAGTTTACACAGTATATACTTTATGGCATGCATTTTTGTATCTTGTTACGTCCCTCTGAGGACCTGGTTCCCTTCCAGATCCGGACGAGCACTTGTACCCGACCATCTACGGAGCAGGAGTAGAGACAGGATTCCTGATTGAGGACTTCGAGGCATTTCCAGAGGAGTTCCCGTGATTTGAGTACGTAGCCGTTTTGGACTAGAGCATTCTTATCTAGCTAGCTGATACTCTAGTCTAGTTATCTTACTTATTTCTGTACTTTTATTCCATTGCTGTATTTCAGTGGGTTTGTCCCCATCAGATTATTTCAGATGTATTATGGATATTCAGACTCTTGTATTTTATTTACCAGCATTTGTTTCAGTCATTATGATATTGTATTCTGTGGATGAGATTAGACATTACCTGCTATATGTCAGCATATTAGACTTGTTAGTATTTTAGGACAGCGTAGCACGCTTCGATAAGATCCATTAAATTGGGATATCCTTCAGAGTCGTGTCAGCTGGCCAATGCCACGTAGCCTGGTCCCGTGTATTTTGGGACTAGGGCGTGACACAAGGGATCTTGAGTTATTGTTGTATAAAACTTGTTGGAGAACTTAAAATTGCAGAGAAGAAGCCTTGAGCCGAGGATAGCTCTATCCTTAAGATGATATTTGCACCCTTATTACTACACCAAGTTACAGCAAACTCGTCTCCCAAGACAAAAGAGGTACTGATCTTCGGTCGTCGGGTGTCTATCGCACAAACACTTGACACTATTAACACTTCAACACAAAATAGCAATAAAAGGAAGATAGAAACTAGTTGTTTTGTTATTTTTAAAAAATAAATGCATAACCTGCTTTAAATAGCCACTGGTGTATCATTTGGTGAAAAGTTAAAGCCTTTGTTGGCAACCCTAGACTGGTTCATCGCACCATTTTGTTTGAGTCATCCCTATAAAAATTCAATGAATATGGACAAAACAATATTTCACAAAAATAATACTTCCATCTTGTAGGAGATGTAATGTTATGTATGAAGGCCTACTTTCTAACAACATCCATTCATCTAAATATAGGAGAAACCTAACTTCCTTAGCTAGGCAAATATTATCAAATTCTTCGACCAACATATCTACTGAAGTCTCATCATATTTTGCTTACCTAAATAATTTAAAAGATCCTAACATTCACCATGGAGGCAACTTAGAAATGCTTACTTGAATTTAATTAAATTTAAGAAAACCAACTTCGCTATAAATTAGTACCTAAACAAAATGCCACTTCATTGGACGCATATAACAACAACAATACTATTATCCCAAATTTTGGGGGTACCTTTTCTTCCAACATATGTAATTCAGTTGGTTTTGTCATGTACCTGCTCGCCAAGCTCACAACATGCATTAAATTTGGCCTTGTAGCCGTGAGATACATGAGACATCCCACCATCTGCTTGTACAAAGTCTCATCAACTCGAACTCCATTTTTATCTTTAAACAGCTTGCTACCTGGAACGATAGGATTGTGAACCGAGTTGCAGTTCTCCATTCTAAACTTCTTTAATACCTCCAGTGCATACTTCCTTTGGCATATGTAAATTTCATATGATCTTTGCAATACTTCAATACCAAGAATACCAAGAAAGAATCTCATTCTTCCCAAATTAGTCATATCAAATTCCTTTAACATAGAACTCTTAAACTCAGCAAACATTAATTCATCATTGCGAGTAAATATTAAATCATCTACATATAAGCTGACAATGAGAAATTTACCTCCTTCTTGTGTCTTGATGAATAAAGTCTGCTCACTGTGTCACTTTTCAAACCCTTGAATCACAAAGTGTGCTTCAATATGACTGAACCAAGCTCGTGGAGCTTGTTTCAGCCCATATAATGCCTTCTTCAACTTGTACACCTTCCGAGGGCATCTTTCCAACTCATAACCTCTTGGCTGCTCTACGTACACCTCTTCCTCGAGTTCTCTATGCAGAAATACAGATTTAACATCAAGTTGATAGATACTCCATCCTTTTTGAGCTGTTAGGGCCACAATCATCCTTACTGTCATGACCCGCACCCGAAAATTCGGGCACGAGTGTGTGGGTACGTCCAGCCTACGCCGCAGAGTCGGCGGTAGTACGCTGTCTAGGTCATATCCACAGTTAACTAATCTAGCTCATTCACAAATAACATAGGCAAGATAATAATGAGAAATAGATACTTAAGATTGCAATTAAAATAAATGCGACAACAGATTCAAATGTTTTAGTACAGAGAATCGGAATGAAATCGGGGACAAACCCGATTACTAAGATAAAGAACAATAAATAAAATAGCTACTGCTATCTACTCTGCAGCAGGGGTCTCCTGGGTGGGATCTGGCTCCTCATAAGTATTATCTTTACCCTCATAGGGACCATAATATGTAGGGGCAAGGTCCTCATTATCGCCTAAATCAACAGATCCAATCAGGAAAGGAGCAAAGTACACAGTACACAACAAGATTAAACTAAATATTTATGACAATTAAATTGAATATCATGTTGAGAAACTGCATAAAAGAACATCAATATCTCAGAGTTAATGTTGTAAACAGGAATATGAGAAAACAGGAATAACTGAGACAGGAAATGAAACTACAACAGTCAGCAAGAAACATAACAAGACCAGAAACTATCTGTGTGAACTTGTGTTTGTTTTAGAATACATAGTTGGCATGTAGGGGTTTATAAGGCTAATTCGGCCGTCATAAACGGCTATTAAACAGGAATAATCGAGATCCGGCTGAGGGCACAGTCGCGTACCAACAGCTATTAAACATGACAAGGGGAAGGGTAAACTACATGCCTTCTAGTATTTTTCCACCCGACATGAAAAACAAGACATGAACTCCAAATATTCAAGACATGAAATCCAGCATTCCTAATGCTAGGTGTAATCATCAAGGGTACTAGTAAAGCAGGGAATTAATTATCATAATATAAAGATTTAACTTGAAGTGCAGGTACTTGCCTGTTGTTTGGATCTGATTAATTGTTCTTGGGGAAATTATCCAGAGATGAGTCCAAAAGCTGAAATAGACATTACCATCACGCTCAGAAGATGTCAAATAGCTAGAAACGCCTATCCTTGGGTCCAATTTGGAGACAAGGGCAAAAACGGCAGTTTTGGGTCAAAACGGGGTCCGCCGGTGGGCCCGCTTTGCACCAAAAAACGTGTCCGGGTCAACGGTCTCCAAATTCACCAAACTTAGTGTCAACAGGTCAGGAACGCTGATACGAACCCAACGGAACTTCCAAATTTGGATTCCGATGAGCCGATCACAAAATCGCCCGTCGAGCGGGGCCTGTGGGGCCCATGACACGCGATTTCGTCAACGTTCTCAGAATCGAACCAAACTTGACCCACAGGACCAGCGTATCGCTACGAGTCCGATGGCGCAAGTTTCGTCTCGATCTGACGAGTGTACAAGAAGTTAGGGCAAATTGCAAGAAAGTCAGATACGGGGCGATGTCCGCGGATACGCGTTGATTCCGGTGTGCACGCACACCCGAATCAGCTTCCGCGAGATCTCACACGTCCGTATCGACGACACGCACGTATCTGTAAAGATCGCACGCGACCAAGTCATCCCGTTTGGCGGGGCGTACTCAGTTCCGGGGTGAAACAGGGTCTGGTTTTTCCTGTTTTTGGATCGCGGTGTGCGATCACCACAGGACGCGATGCCCCGAGCGGTTTATCCGGGCACCGAGAGGGTCATACAGGCTTCGCAACGCAATTTGCGGAAACGAAAACGGAGCTACGAGCAAAAATTTACGAGTACCTGAAGGGGACCCGAAAACCGGGGTCGAACCGAGTCTGACACGTGTCCGACTCATGTCGGACACAGGGAACCTAGGGTTAGGGTTTCCTGGATGCTACGGCGGGCTCCGGTGGTCGGCACGGTGGCGGGGAGGTCGAGGGCGGTTCGCCGGGGAGAGGGGCGTGCGGGGACGGTCGGCAACGGTGCCGGAGGCGGCTGCTGCGGCTGCTGTTGCTGTCTCCGCTGCTGTGTCGACGAGGGGCGGAGGAAGGAGGGCTGGGTCGGCTTGCGGCGGCGCGGCGAGGAGGTCGGCGGGGAGTGGCATCGCCGGCGGAGCTCTGAGGCGGCGGAGCTCTGGGCTAGGGTTTCGGTTAGGTGGCCGGAGTAACTCGGGGGGGGGGGGTTGATGGGAGGAAGAAGAAGAAGGAGAGGGAGGTTTAAATAGGAGGAGGAGAGGGGCTCGGTGCTGCGTGGCCGCGGAGGATGCGGGGAGCGGGCCGGAACGGCCGGCGCTGCGCGCGGAGGCCGGCGCTGGACGCGGGCGGTCGTGGGGGCTGGGGGAGAAAGGGTCGCCCGGGTCGGGTCGGGCGGCTAACGGGTCCGGGCAGACCCGCCCGACCCGCAAGGAAAGCGGGCTGGGGGCTGGTTGCTGGGCTCGGCCCACTGGGCCGGGCCGGGCCCAAAAGAAAAATAAAAAATAAAAAAAATAATAATAAATATAAATAGTTTAATTAATTAATTAATTAATAAAAATAGTTTTGAGGTATTTAAAAATAGGTCTGAGGCCCAGAAAAATCTAAAAAAATTACCCTAAGTCCAGTTTTCCATTTTATACCCAAAAATATTATTTTCATGATATATTAATATTATTTATTAACAATTAAAAATTATTTAATAATTAAGAACCGTGATTTTAATTTCAGAAAATTCTCAGAAAATTCCAGAAAATTGGAAAAATCCAAGTTTTAATAATTTTGAAAATTCAGGGGGTTTACAACCTACCCAACTTATAAAAATTTCGTCCTCGAAATTTAAGAATAACAAAGGCACGAAAGGAAAGGCCGAGAATTAAAATATACCTCAGGGTTCAAAAAGATAGGGGTAGCGTTCTCTAATCTCGTCTTCTCGCTCCCAGGTGGATTCGCCGGGAGAATGGTGCTTCCAAGCTACGCGAACCAGGAAAATGACCTGGTTCCGTAGAAATTTCTCCGATCGATCCAGTATCTCCACGGGTTGCTCTTGGTAAGTCAAATTTGGGCCTACTTCGAGCTCTGAGTGATCAAAAATGTGGCTGGGGTCTGACACGTACTTTCTCAGCTGCGACACGTGGAAGACGTTGTGGACTCCATCCAGAGAGGGTGGCAATGCCAGTCGGTATGCCACTTCTCCGATTTTTTCCTGAATGCCAAAAGGTCCAATAAATCTTGGGCTGAGTTTTCCACTCCTTCCGAACCTAATGGTGCCACGTGTCGGGGAAATCTTCAAGAATACCAATTCTCCAACCTTTAATAAAGTCATAATCAAGTCTTAGTTCCATAATCAAAATATTTAAATTGACTTGAATTTCATAAATTTAATTACCTCAAATTCCAAGGGCCTTCGGTGGCTATTTGCCCAATGTCGTTGCCTGTCTTGAGCCACTCGAAGTCTGTCCCTTATTTGTTTTACCTTCTCAGTTGAATCGATCACCATCTCTGGTCCCAGCAGGGCTCTTTCTCCAACGTCGTCCCATGATAGCGGGGTACGACATCTTCGTCCATACAGAGCTTCAAATGGAGTCATCTCAATACTTGCTTGGTAACTGTTATTATAAGAGAACTCCACAAGATGTAGATAGTCTTCCCAGGATCCTCCAAAATCTAGAACACATGTACGAAGCATATCTTCAAGTGTCTGGATTGTACGTTCCGATTGTCCATCGGTTTGGGGATGATAAGCTGTGCTGAATTTGAGTTGAGTCCCCAAACTGGCTTGTAAGCTCTTTCAGAAGTGAGAGGTGAATCTTGAATCTCGGTCGAAGACAATACTTACTGGAACTCCATGCAACCTAATAATATGTCTGATATATAAATCTGCCAGCTTCTCTGTAGATAGGCCCACTTTGAAAGGTAGAAAATGTGCAGACTTGGTCAGTCTATCTACTATCACCCAGATTGCATCCTTTCCACTAGGTGTCCTTGGAAGTCCGGAAACAAAATCCATTGTGATATGTTCCCACTTCCACTCCGGAATGGGTAGTGGTTGAAGCAATCCTCCAGGTCTTTGTCTTTCTGCCTTGACTTGCTGGCACACTAAACAACGAGATACGAACCTGGCTACTTCTCTTTTCATGCCATGCCACCAAACATGCGTCCTCAGGTCCTTGTACATCTTGTTGGCTCCTGGATGTATAGAGTATTATGATCTGTGCGCCTCTTGCATAATTTCTTTCCTTATGTCTCCTTGAGGTACACATAATCTATTGCCATGCCTCAGTGATCCATCTTCATGAATTCTGAAATCTTCCACTAATCCAGCATGCACTTGACCTCGAAGGCTTCGCAACCCTTCGTCTTGAAACTGAGTCTCCTTGATCTTGTCTATTAAGTTAGACTGAATCTGCAAGTTCATCATTTGGCCTTCTTTTCCTGGGATAATTATCTCAATACCTAAACTTTCCAGGTCCTCAAGCAAGTGCCGGTCCATAGTCAAGTACATCGCCATAGGATACCTGCTTAGAGCATCAGCAACTACATTGGCCTTCCCAGGATGATATTGAAGGGTGATATCAAAGTCTTTCATTAGTTCCAGCCACCTTCTTTGCCTCATGTTCAGCTCTTTCTGGGTGAAGATATATTTTAGACTTTTATGGTCTGTAAATATTTCCACCTTTTCTCCATAAAGATAATGCTTCCATAGTTTAAGAGCAAAAATGACAGCTGCCAATTCTAAATCATGAGTTGGATAGTTCTTTTCATGGGGTCGAAGCTGTCTAGAGGCATATGCTATTACCTTCTTGTTCTGCTCCAATACACAACCTAGACCTTTTCCAGAAGCATCACTATAAATAGCGAAACCTCCGGTTCCAAAAGGTAAGGTCAGAATAGGGGCGGTAGTTAGCCTTTTCTTCAATTCTTCAAAAGCATGCTGACATTCATCAGTCCAGGTGAACTCTTCATCCTTCCTTGTTAATTTTGTCATGGGCTCTGCAATTCTAGCAAAGTCCTTCACAAACTTCCGATAGTAGCCAGCTAGTCCCAGGAAACTTCTAATCTCTGCTACAGAGTCTGGAGTGGGCCAGGATTCTACTGCCGCTATCTTCTTAGGATCTACTGCTATTCCATCTCCAGTCACAACATGTCCCAAGAATTCTACTTTGTCTAGGAAGAAAGCACATTTAGATAATTTTCCATAAAGTTTTTCCTTCCTCAAAGTCTCCAATGCTAGCCTCAAATGTTCTTCATGTTCTTCGGGGGTCTTAGAGTAGATCAAAATATCATCAATAAAGACCACTACAAATTTGTCTAGATATTGCTGAAAGACTCTGTTCATCAAGTTCAAAAAAACTGCTGGTGCATTCGTCAACCCGAACGGCATTACTAAGAATTCGTAGTGTCCGTTCCGGGTATTGAAAGCAGTTTTAGGGATGTCTTCCTTTCTCACCCTTACTTGGTGGTAACCAGACCTCAAATCAATCTTTGAAAATACCCGAGCTCCACTCAACTGATCAAATAAGTCATCTATCCTGGGCAGGGGATACTTATTCTTAATTGTTAAGGCATTCAAGGCCCTATAGTCAATACACATTCGGGATGTTCCATCCTTCTTGGGCACAAATAATACTGGAGCTCCCCAGGATGAGACACTAGACCTAATGAAGCATTTGTCTTCTAGCTCTTTGATTTGCTCATTTAGTTCTATTATCTCCTTCTTGTTGATTCTGTAGGGATTTTGAGATACTGGTGCTGCTCCTGGTACTAAGTCAATAGAGAATTCAACTTTCCGGTCTGGGGGTAAGCCTGGGAGATCCTCAGGGAAGACATCAAGATATTCAGAGATGATAGGTAGTGGCAATTCTTCTGTTACTAGGGCTCCACAAATTTTGTTATTACCTATTTCTCTAGAACCTCTAGCAAATTCAAATTCTGGCTTGTCAGGGGGCCTGAAGGTTACACTACCTCTGTGGCAGTCTATAGTGGCATGATGTTGACTCAACCAATCCATACCCAGTATAATATCAAAACTGGGAACTGGCATTACGAGTAGCCTAGCATACAGTTCTCTTCCACACAATGTAATAGGGCAATTGTTACAGGCATCACTAACCGGGATAATTCCTCCACCGGTAATGATCTTATAACAATTCCTAAGGGGTTTAGTGATTAAGCTATGCTTCATAAGGAAATCTACTGACATGAATGAATGTGAAGCTACAGAGTCAAATAAAGTAATAGCTGGTATTGAATTTATAAGCACAGAACCTGTGATCACGTCTGCTGTGGCTTCAGCTTCTTCCAGAGTCATTGCATAAGCACGGCCTTGCTGCGGTGCACCCCTCTGTTGCTGCTGTTGGTGCTGAGCAAAGCGTTGTTGTTGTGTTGGAAGCGGGGGTCCCCTCTGTTGTGCTGTTGGGGCCCTAGCCTGGACTGGAGCCTTGGGTGCAGCGGTGCGTCCTTGAGCAGCAGGACAGTCCCTCATTTGATGCGCTGCTGAGCCGCAGTAGAGGCAGGCACCTAGCCTCTTCCTGCAGACTTGCCAAGTATGACCTGGTTTTTGGCAAAAGTTACAAGCAGCAGCTTGTTGGTTCTGTCCTTGAGCCTGGTGTTGGGGTGCTGGAGCTCGAGGGAGAGGACGCTGAGTTTGCTGCGGGGGCCTCTGCTGTTGTTGTTGTTGAAAAGGGCATTTGTTGGGTCCCGTATTTCCGGTATCTCTCTCTCGTTTTAGTTTATGCCCTATGTCTCTCTCAACGCCTTGTGCCACGCTCAGGATTTCCTCATAGGTGCGAGCTCGGCTGGTGGTGACAGCAAGGCGAATATCTGGAGACAGCCCCTTCTTGAATCTACGGGCTCTGTCCTCCGGGGTACGAACCATGTACTCCGCAAAGTAGCTCAACCTGCTAAATTCAGCAGTATACTCATCAACAGACAGGTTACCTTATTCCAGTCTCTCGAATTGGCTTTCGAGAGCTTCCCGAGCCACTTCGGGGTAGAATTTCTCCTTGAATAGCCTCTTGAAGTCCTCCCAGGTGAGGTCAGGAGCAGATAGTTGGGGTTCATCTCTGAACCAGGTTCGAGCAATGTCGAACAGTTGCAGGCTTGCGAACTCCACTTTGAGGTCATCAGGGACCCGAGCAGTCTTCAGGAGTCTCTCGACATTCTCTATCCACTCATTGGCATAGAGAATGCCCTCAGTTCCGTAGAATTCCAGGGGTCTAAGATTCTTGAAGTCTTTGGCACTCCATGGCCTCTTGAGTGGCGACTCCTGGGACTTAAGAGCTTCTGAGAGGCTGGTCCACAGAAGTGCAGTCTGTTCTTTTTGGGATTCCACTAGTCCCTGGAATACTCCAAGTAGCTGTGCCCCATCCAGAGTAACTGCCGGAATAGATGGAGGCGGCGGAAGTACAAGAGTCTCGGGCACATTCTGCTCAGCTGGTTCTGATGTGCCTCCTACTGTGTTCCTTGTCTGGACCATTCTGAAAGATTAAGGGATAGGAAGATCAGAATAGATTACTTGGAAATCAAAGGCGATAGAAAAATTGAGCAGAAATGATACCAAGAATTGAAATAAGGACCCTATACTGTGAATGAGCTTTTCCTAGAATCTTCAACCTTATTCCATACCCTGTCCTAGGGTATTACCCTATTTAAGGATAGGACTTGCATGGGCCACCATAAAAATGTGTCATGACCCACACCCGGAAATTCGGGCACGAGTGCGTGGGTACGTCCAGCCTACGCCGCAGAGTCGGCGGTAGTACGCTGTCTAGGTCATATCCACAGTTAACTAATCTAGCTCATTCACAAATAACATAGGCAAGATAATAATGAGAAACAGATACTTAAGATTGCAATTGAAATAAATGTGACAACAGATTCAAATGTTTTAGTACAGAGAATCGGAATGAAATCGGGGACAAACCCGATTACTAAGATAAAGAGCAATAAATGAAATAGCTACTGCTATCTACTCTGCAGCAGGGGTCTCCTGGGTGGGATTTGGTTCCTCATAAGTATCATCTGTACCCTCATAGGGACCATAATATGTAGGGGCAAGGTCCTAATCATCGCCTAAATCAACAGATCCAATCAGGAAAGGAGCAAAGTACACAGTGCACAACAAGATTAAACTAAATATTTATGACAATTAAATTGAATATCATGTTGAGAAACTGCATAAAAGAACATCAATATCTCAGAGTTAATGCTGTAAACAGGAATATGAGAAAACAGGAATAACTGAGACAGGAAATGAAACTACAACAGTCAGCAAGAAACATAACAAGACCAGAAACTATCTGTGTGAACTTGTGTTTGTTTTAGAATACATAGTTGGCATGTAGGGGTTTATAAGGCTAATCCGGCTGTCATAAACGGCTATTAAATAGGAATAATCGAGATCCGGCTGAGGGCACAGTCGCGTACCAACAGCTATTAAACATGACAAGGGAAAGGGTAAACTACATGCCTTCTAGTATTCTCCCACCCGACATGAAAAACAAGACATGAACTCCAAATATTCAAGACATGAAATCCAGCATTCCTAACGCTAGGTGTAATCATCAAGGGTACTAGTAAAGCAGGGAATTAATTATCATAATATAAAGATTTAACTTGAAGTGCAGGTACTTGCTTGTTGTTTGGATCTGATTAATTGTTCTTGGGAAAATTATCCAGAGATGAGTCCAAAAGCTGAAATAGATATTACCATCACGCTCAGAAGATGTTAAATAGCTAGAAACGCCTGTCCTTGGGTCCAATTTGGAGACAAGGGCAAAAACGGCAGTTTCGGGTCAAAACGGGGTCCGCTAGTGTGCCCGCTTTGCACCGAAAAATGTGTCCGGGTCAACGGTCTCCAAATTCACCAAACTTAGTGTCAACAGATCAGGAACGCTGATACGAACCCAACGGAACTTCCAGATTTGGATTCCGATGAGCCGATCAAAAAATTGCCCGTCGAGCGGGGCCTGTGGGGCCCACGACACGCGATTTCGTCAACGTTCTCAGAATCGAACCAAACTTGACCCACAGGACCAGCGTATCGCTACGAGTCCGATGGCGCAAGTTTCGTCTCGATCTGACGAGTGTACAAGAAGTTAGGGCAAATTGTAGGAAAGTCGGATACTGGGCGATGTCCGCGGATACGCGTTGATTCCGGTGTGCACGCACACCCGAATCAGCTTCCGCGAGATCTCACACGTCCGTATCGACGACGCGCACGTATCTGTGAAGACCGCATGCGACCAAGTCATCCTGTTTGGCGGGGCGTACTCAGTTCCGGGGTGAAACAGGGTCTGGTTTTTCCTTTTTTGGATCGCGGTGTGCGATCACCACAGGACGCGATGCCCCGAGCGGTTTGTCCGGGCACCGAGAGGGTCATACAGGCTTCACAACGCAATTTGCGAAAACGAAAATGGAGCTACGAGCAAAAATTTACGAGTACCTGAAGGGGACCCGAAAACCGGGGTCGAACCGAGTCCGACACGTGTCCGACTCGTGTCGGACACAGGGAACCTAGGGTTAGGGTTTCCTGGATGCTGCGGCGGGCTCCGGTGGTCGGCTCGGCGGCGGGGAGGTCGAGGGCGGTTCGCCGGGGAGAGGGGCGTGCGGGGATGGTCGGCAGCGGTGCCGGAGGCGGCGGAGGCGGCTGCTGCGGCTGCTGTTGCTGTCTCCGCTGCTGTGTCGATGAGGGGCGGAGGAAGGAGGGCTGGGTCGGCTTGCGACGGCGCGGCGAGGAGGTCGGCGGGGAGTGGCGTCGCCGGCGGAGCTCTAAGGCGGCGGAGCTCTGGGCTAGGGTTTCGGTTAGGTGGCCGGAGTAACTCGGGGGGGGGGGGGTGATGGGAGGAAGAAGAAGAAGGAGAGGGTGGTTTAAATAGGAGGAGGAGAGGGGCTCGGTGTTGCGTGGCCGCGGAGGATGCGGGGAGCGGGCCGGAACGGCCGGCGCTGCGCGCGGAGGCCGGCGCTGGACGCGGGCGGTCGTGGGAGCTGGGGGAGAAAGGGTCGCCCGGGTCGGGTCGGGCGGCTAACGGGTCCGAGCAGACCCGCCCGACCCGCAAGGAAAGCGGGCTGGGGGCTGGTTGCTGGGCTCGGCCCACTGGGCCGGGCCGGGCCCAAAAGAAAAAGAAAAAATAAAAAAAATAATAATAAATATAAATAGTTTAATTAATTAATTAATTAATAAAAATAGTTTTGAGGTATTTAAAAATAGGTCTGAGGCCCAGAAAAATCTAGAAAAATTATCCTAAGTCCAGTTTTCCATTTTACACCAAAAAATGTTATTTCTATGATATATTAATATTATTTATTAACAATTAAAAATTATTTAATAATTAAGAACCTTGATTTTAATTTCAGAAAATTCCCAGAAAATTCCAGAAAATTGGAAAAATCCAAGTTTTTATAATTTTGAAAATTCAGGGGGTTTACACTTACGGTGTCCATCCTTGCAACTGGAGCATAGAATTTTGTGTAGTCAATCCCTTGTTGATGTACGTACCCTTTAGCCACCAATCTTGCTTTGAATTTGCCCAGATCTCCATTCTCCTTGAGCTTAGTCTTATATACCCATTTCAAACCTATCTTCTTTGCACCAATAGGTAAATTAGTGATCTCCCAAGTATTGTACTTCTCTATTTCCCTGATCTCCATATCCATAGCACTCCTCCAATTTTTATGCTTCACTGCCTCCTCAAAATGAATCGGATCAGTAGAAGCAAACAATACTAAGTTTACATTCTCTTCTTCTTTTGAAAGTCCTTCTCCATTTCATAATCTACCATCCACCGAGGGACTCTTCTAACTCTCCTATCTTCCTCAGAATCAGATGACCTCCTCAGAATCAGATGACCCTCCTTCATCATCAGCAGTGGGAGAACTATTTTCTACTGTTTCAGCAGCATCATCAACTCCTCCATCATGAGCATCACCATTCCCATTATCTCTCCACTCCAAGTTAGCCACCACTTGCTCTTCGTAGCTTCTATCCCAATCCCAAGATCTGCCTTCTTCAGAGACCACATCCCTGCTAGTTACAATCTTCTTGGCAACAGGATCATAGCCTATATATATATATATTTGCTTTAGACTCTTCAGTCACTCCCAAAAGTACACAAGTGATACTCCTAGCATCCTCCTCCGCATCCCCAAGCGCGCTTTTCTCCTAGGCACGCAACACAACTTCTTTCTCTTCGCCTCAGGGACATGCCCATGAGCCACACATCCAAAAATCCTAAAGTGCTCTACTGAGGGTTTTCTTTCACTCCAAGCTTCTTCTGGAGTTTGATTTATCACAGCTAATATTGGGCATCGATTTAGAACATAGAACGTCCAATTCACTGCTTCTGGTCAAAATGTCTTGGGAAGCTCCTTTTCAGATAACATACATCGAACCATGTTCATCACTGTTCGATTCTTCCGCTCAGCTACTCCATTTTGTTGAGGAGTATAGGCCGCGGTCAATTGCCTCTTAATACCATGTTGGGTGCAGAACTCATTGAATTCAGAAGATGTGAACTCTCCTCCTCGATCTATTTTCCAATATATCAAATATATCCTCCTGCTTCTTTCTCAACATAATTCTTAAATTGTTTGAACATGCTCAATGTTTCTGACTTTTCTACTAAAAAATAAGTCCATGGTTTTCTAGTAAAATCATCAATAAAACATAGGAGATACCTCTTCTTGCTATTGGAGGCAGGAGAGATTGGACCGCAGAGATCGGCATGAATAAGTTGAAGCTTTCCTGTAGCCCTCCAATTGCTTTTCCTTGGAATAGGATCTCTGTGTTGCTTCCCAGTCAGACAACCTTCAAATACTATTAATGTAGCCTCGAAGTGAGGCATGCCTTCTACTATCCTTTTGTACTGCAAAGTCCTTAGTCCTTTGTAACTTAAGTGTCCGCAGCAACGATGCCACAGGTCCGCCACATCATGTGTAGAAGTATAGAGACAAGATGGCAGAGAGTTTGCAATCAATACAAAAATCTGATTTGTTGTCATATCGGTTGTTACAATCAGCCCTCTCTGTGGATGACATCTTGAGTTTTCCTTGTTGAATGACAATTGCTAGCCCCCTTTCTTGTAGTTGTCAAATGGTCAATAGATTACTTCTCAATTCAGGTACATAGTAAACTTTATTAACAACATGAGTAATACCTCTTACTTTCAGTCTCACAGTGCCTCTCCCTGCCACCTCCATTCTTGTATTATTTTCCAACTTTACTCTTTGCTTGAAGCTTTCATCGAGATCACAAAACAAGCTCTTGTCACCACTCATGTGATTGCTGCACCCCGAGTCTAAAAACCAAACATCTTCTCTTCGAGCTCCATTCTCTTCTACATAAGCCATGCGTAGCATCTCTTCCTCCTCATCTAATTCAACATAATTTGCTTCTTTATCCCAAGTTGGACACTCATATTGAAAGTGTCCAAGCTTGTGACATTTGTAGCACTCCACAGTAGCTTTGTTAAAAGGTGCTTGACCTCTCCCTCTTCCTCTATAGATACCACGACCACGACCTCTTCCTCCTTCATATGTCACTTTCAAGGCATGCTCCTCACCATTGCGTCTCTGAAGCTTTTGTTCATGAACAATCAGATAACTCTGTAGCTCATCAATGAAGAGTTCATCAATGTCGTTAGACTCCTCAATCGAGCAAATAACTTAATTGAACTTCTCAGTTAGCGATATGAGTATCTTCTCTGTAATGCCCCACAATCGCACGGTACGTTACGCTGAGTCGGAATGAATGAGGCAATAGCTGGTTACATTTCAATTTGTTGGATTTGGGAACGAGTATTAATTTGAGTTGGTTTCATATGCAGATCGCTAGCAGAGTTCGATGGAAACAAAAGTTCGTTCAGAGCAGTACTGGGATAGCAGGATTGGAGCGATAATGTGGTCTTCCTTAGTCCGATCAGTCGGATGATTTGGAGAGCACGACCTGCTCACACGGTCATACCAATTGAGTAGATTGTGCTCTGCATCAGACCACGGGTTCAAGGGATCGGTCGTATCGGCAGGACATGATACTTAACGGAATCAAACTTGGTGAGTGGGCTTTGTCCCTTCTCCTCTACTCTTTCATGCCTAATAATATAGAACACACGTAATGGCATTGAACACTTGGACTGGAACTTGAAAATCACCGTACTGAGGCATGCATAGAGTGTACGTCGTTTGCTTGGATTGCTTTATGGCTTGAGTTGGTTTTCGCGTTAGATAGTTGGAGCTAGAGTTGGATTATACATTTGGGGCAGTTGGAGAAACAGTTAGAATTATACATCTTCGTTCGAACATTCAGGCGGGCGAGCGAGCGTGCATCCGTGCACGAGTATCACTGGGACTCTTTGTCAAGCAAAGCGTACAGTTGTGGTTCGAAATCGAACAACTGCATCGACGAGGGAATTGTCCTACTGTTGGGGCATTGTGCTACGGAATTGTTCTGAGCGTGGGATATTGCACCAATTGGAACACTGTGTCGAAAAGCGGCATAGTGCCTATGGGGATAACTTGAGATTTGTGCCTTGGGCTATAGTTGGAGAATGGTTATGGATATTGGTTGGATAAGTTGGTTGGATGAGTCTAGGATCGTTTGGTGGGGCAAGAATGTTCGATCCTCTCATCATACCTACTTGGTGTTTGCATGTCACGGACAACCTGTGTTGCACGGGATTTCGTCTCCTCGAACGGGATAGGCTCCGAAGCACCGGGACCGTTCGGCCATGGAGGAGACAAATGGTAACGTGCCTTGGACGCGGTGCCGGTAGTTCGATATGACCAGGCGGGCTAGCTATCCGGTCTGGCTCGGGTAGAACTGCACTTGATCAGTCCGATCAGTCCTTTATGGCTTGGCCAGTGACTTTATATAGATAAGAGATAGTTTGCTTTAGTTCGGTTTGGTTTGTGCTTTTGCTTAGGCGGCGGCCACCTTGCCTCGACAAGAGTGTGCATATCGAGATTGGATTATAAGGTTTGGTTTGAGGATGGATATTAAGGCTTAGATGATGGTTCGATAGGTTCTCGTGTTGCTTGGGTTTGAGTAGGACGGTTTGCATGCTAGTTTCCTTCGTGTTGGATATATAATTGCTTGTCTATTGGCTAGAGTTGAATGCTTGCATTGCTTAACTTGATTTACAGCTTTCTTTAACATATCATACCTATGCCATAAAATGAATCTAGGATTCAACTAGAAAGATCACCATATAACTGTTTGCATTCACTATTGTACTTAGTGTTGGCTTAGACGAGTGGGTTACCCCACTCACCAGTACGGCTGTGTACTGACCCACGTTTATGGACATTATTTCAGGTACGCAGGTGTAGTGGCGCTGCTTGGATATACGGGACAAGATGTATGAACGATAAGTACCTTTGTGGGCTAGAGAAAGAATAAGAGTATTACATCGCCTTCATGGCATTAGCTTATGTGGCATTTCATTTGGACCCTATCGAGAGCTTCGCTACGTATACTCTGATGTGTGCTTGGAACACAATACTTGACTTTCGTTGCAACTTGATCGTTTCGATGATAACTTTGGTGTTTGACAACATCGCCTTGTATAAGCACAATTCCAGGCTCGTACGGCATCACGTCCCGATGAGAACGATTGTCCTGCGGGAGCGTTGCAACATGGTAATTCACGTTCAACGGGGACTATTGAGCTTGCGGGAGATTGGCGCATGATATATTGGTATCAGAGCACCTGGTTCATGTTCTTGGACTTGGTCCTTCATTTTATCACAAACTCTAAATAGCTTCCGCGTGTCGTTTAGCTCTTGGCTCTACTCGGTGCCGTATTGGATGTTTCATGCAATAAGTCTATATATTGCTGGTTGTGGTTGCATGTTGTTTTTTTGTTGCATTGCTTTTGTTGGTTTTTGGTGGATCGCTTAGCATCATAGGGCGTTGTTGCATTCGTGCAACAAGTTGTTGGGCATTGTTGCATTTGTGCAGCAAGTTGAGAGATGTATCGTTGCTTTAGTTTGGCTTATCATTCGGAGAGTTTTTGATTGCATCAGTAGAGCAGTTGGTTGGCAGCGAGATTGGTTATGCGGCATGTTGTGAGTAGAAGCATTGGATGAGAATATATTATTGTACGAGTTGCTCGTGTAGCGAATGTGTTGGATAGAAGTTTAATTTTTGGCTGGGTATATCATAGAGAGCGTTGCACGAGTTGCTCGTGTGGCGTATTGGTTAAGCAGGTTTGAGTTTGGCTTGGGAATATCAGGAGTGTTGCATGAGTTGCTCATACAGAAAATATGAGGAACATTTTGGTATTGGATTGGATTACTTGGAAGAGATCATTGCATGGGTTACTCGTGTAGCGAAAGTATCAGAAGGTTTAAGAAATAGTTGGAAGTATTGAGAATGGAACATGGCACGAGTCACAGAACGAGATTGATGGAAAGAGTTAGATGGTTCGTGCATTGGCTGAGTTTCGTGTCAAACTTGAGTTAGGGATGGCAGGATCACGCATAAGGGATGGTTCAAACGGATCTTGGATTAGTGCAAAGGAATTATGATGCGAGGAGCGACTTGATTCAGAGTGGTATATGGGATACCACATAGTGAGCAAGGCATTGAAATATGTTGGATAGACATCAAAAGAAATTACCTCAACGGACATGGGTAAAAGGAATATTAGTTGGTTAGTGCACATCGGTTGAGTTGGGAAAATTAAAAAATGGAGCAAGCGAATGTTGAGTTGAGCAAGCGAGGACGGACTTGTGCAAATAAAAGTATCGTTGGACTTGAGAGATAGACGAGATTGGAACAAGCAATGGAAAGAGTATTTAGAAATTTGAAGGGTTAAGGTAGACCAAGTATTAGAAATGAGTTGAGATAGTCAGATGGAAAGCTGAATATCAGATCGCTTGCAAAATTTGGAAGTTCGGTAGAGCATTCACGAATGCAAAGAGAGTTGGGCATGAGAAACGAACAGTTGGGATACGCTTGAGCGAGCAATGGGTGAATCGAATAATAGTGAGCACGGACTACGAATTATGGAAACACATTGGAGCTTTTGGTTGAGCAATAAAACACGATTTGGTTTGGAGGGGCAATACGATGGATTTTACATGAAACTTAAAGGATTTTGGATATTGGTGCTCGGGAAGTTTGACTCAGGTTTAGCGAAAGTAAAAACTTGGCGAAATGGTGCAACAATGGTAGACGGATTCATTGGAAGACATAAACGGGCATGAGGCAAGTCTAGTATAGTTAAGTCAGATTAGAAGTTAACACTTACAGTACCGAAGCGGATTGAGGCAACAAGTAAAGCCAATATGGATTTGAGATTTATGTTGGAACCGTGCACGAGTTATTGAGAGTGTGTGGACTAATCGTAACATAGAGAAAATTAAGATGGGCTAAGGAATGGAACGAGAGCAAGGATTATGACGGATGGACTTTTGAAGATAGCTAAATAAGAGAGCAACGTTGGAGCAAAACACTATGCCGTTCGGAGCAGGTTGGACGTGCACTATGAAGTTGGCATACGGATAAGAATTGTAGCAAGTCTTTGGTTTCAGAAATTATTGCAAGTGGTAGTACGAAGAGTCGAACATGGCAGTTCAGAAAATTTGAAGGATTCAGGGCAGAACGACGGATTAATGGAAGACGGTTTCAATGAGCGCAGTTCTCGAATTGTGGCTTGGATAGATAATAAGACTCTAGGTGGTTAAGCGGCATTTGGTTGACAGATCGTAAAGAGGTAGTGCATGAAGTGCTCGGATTCGGAAGTTCGCTCGGATGGAATGGTTGGATTATGGCTCGGATTTGCAGATGAGATATAACATGGTTCATAGTAACTGTCCATCATGATGACTTACAATTATCAAGCGTAGCTTCGGGACAACTGACATTAGCGACTTAATCGCCAAATTAGAGATGAATATTATGACCCATAGAACGACCCTTGCGACGATGCATTTGGGGATGCGTCAAGGGCAGATATGAGTTGTGTGTGTTGGAGATTGGCCTAACTGACTAAGTGTTAGATTTGAGAGATCCTTGGGATAGCCTTCAGCTGAAGATGCAGCCGGAAGACCGAAGCGATGGTGAAAATGGCCTAAGTCAACTGATGAGATTCATAGTCTCAGATTTTTGAATATAGCATCGCCTCTGACTCGTCGTGCCCCGGAAGGGAATAACATTCATATGAATTGACGACTGTGAAACTAGCTTGTGAAGTTAAAGCAGTGGCTCATTCAGATCAAATCATTGCAATTCTGGAAGGGACAGATATGCCTCAGATCTACAAGATACATCGAAACTTAGTCTGGGATACGTGCTCGTATAGAAGGCAAAGGTGATATCTTGTGCTTCGAGGCAGTAGAAACAACGCAAAGAACTATTCCATGCACAATCTAGAAATTGTGGCGAGTGTGTCCACGTTGAAATCGTGGTGACACTATCCCTTGGTGTGGGGACAAAATCTTCGTGGATCACACGAACCTCAATATAGATGTTCACCCAGTGAGGTATTGAGATTAAGGAAAAAGTGTTGGGCTGAGATGATCTGAAAGCAAAGTTTGATATTTGGGTAAGTCGTCTAGCTGGGGTAGTATCAGTTATGATGATCGTTCGGTGCAAGAGATGATATTTGGAGACGGTGCTTGCAGAACATGGTGTTAGTGTGATTTCAGAAATAGTTGGATGGATTGAGTTGGAACACGAACTGATTTGAGTCAGGTGGAAAGATCGTCGGTAGGAAATCATCATACTTGAGGATTAACGCTTGTGCGAATATGTTGGAATGAAAGTCAGGATTGGTTCAATTGGGAGTAAAGCAAATGAATGCCTCGAACATAAAGATACCCTTGTAACTTGTCCAAATTCGCTATCGCTAAGCTCGGCTGAAATGCATGTATTTCAGGGACGCCTTAAATATGTGTATGATCCAAAACTAAGCGATATGAGAAATTCGTATTGAGCTGCAAGGAGAATGTGGGAATATAGAATTTGTGTGAGTGTTCAGTGCGAGCGAGATGCTGAGTCTGAATCAGGAGAATGTGAGTTACATGGAGCACAGCTATGAATTGGGCAAGTGGCATGCTAGTAAAGAATGGATACTAGTATGGTTCGGGGATGAACCAAATTTCTAAGTGGTATATTATGTAATGCCCCGCAACCGCACGGTGCATTACGCTGAGTCGGATTGAATGAGGTAATAGCTGGTTATATTTCAATTTGTTGGATTTGGAAATGAGTATTGATTTGAGTTGGTTTCATGTGCAAATCGCTAGCGGAGTTTGATGGAAACAGATGTTCGTTCAGAGCAGTACTGGGATAGCAGGATTGGAGCGATAATGCCATCTTCCTTAGTCCGATCGGTCGGATAATTTGGAGAGCACGGCCTGCTCGCACGGTCATACCAATTGAGTAGATCGTGCTCTGTATCGGACCACGGGTTCAAGGGATCGACCGTATCGGCAGGACATGATGCTTAACGGAATCAAACTTGGTAAGTGGGCTCTGTCCCTTCTCCTCTACTCCTTCATGTCTAATAATATGGAACACACGTAATGGCATTAAACACTTGGACTGGAACTTGGAAATCACCGCACTAAGGCGTGCATAGAGTGTACGTCGTTTGCTTGGATTGCTTTGTGGCTTGAGTTGGTTTTCGCGTTAGATAGTTGGAGCTAGAGTTGGATTATACATTTGGGGCAGTTGGAGAAACAGTTAGAATTATACATCTTGGTTGGAACATTCGGGCGGTCGAGCGAGCGTGCATCTGTACACGAGTATCACTTGGGCGCTTTGTCAAGCAAAGAGTGCAGTTGTGGTTCGAAACCGAACAACTGCATCGGCAAGGGCATTGTGCCACTGTTAGGGCATTGTGCCACGGGATTGTTTTGAGCGTGGGGTATTGCACCAATTGGAACACTGTGTCGAAAAGTGGCATAGTACCTAAGGGGATAACTTGAGATTTGTACCTTGGGCTATAGTTGGAGAATGATTATGGATATTGGTTGGATAAGTTGGTTGGATGAGTCTAGGATCGTTTGTGGGGCGAGAATGTTCGATCCTCTCGTCATACCTACTTGGTGTCTGCATGTCATAGACAACCTGTGTTGCACGGGATTTCGTCTCCTCGAACGGGATAGGCTTTGGAGCACCGGGACCGTTCGGCCATGGAGGAGACAAATGGTAACGTGCCTTGGGCGCGGTGCCGGTAGTTCGATACGACCAGGCGGGCTAGCTACCCGGTCTGGCTCGGGTAGAACTGCACTTGATCAGTCCGATCAGTCCTTTATGGCTTGGCCAGTGACTTCATATAGATAAGAGATAGTTTGCTTTGCTTTGGTTTGGTTTGTGCTTTCGCTTAAGCGGCGGCCACCTTGCCTCGGTAAGAGTATGCATATCGAGATTGGATTATAAGGTTTGGTTTAAGGTTGGATATTGAGGCTTTGATGATGGTTCGATAGGTTCTCGTGTTGCTTGGGTTTAAGTAGAATGGTTTGCATGCTAGTTTCCTTCGTGTTGGATATATAATTGCTTGTCTGTTGGCTTGAGTTGAATGCTTACATTGCTTAACTTAATTTACAGCTTTCCTTAACATGTCATACCTATGCCATAAAATGAATCTAGGATTCAACTAGAAAGATCACCATATAACTGTTTGCATTCACTATTTTACTTAGTGTCGGCTTAGACGAGTGGGTTACCCCACTTACCAGTACGGCTGTGTACTGACCCACGTTTATGGACATTATTTCAGGTACGCAGGTGTAGTGGGGCTGCTTGGATATACGGGACATGATATATGAATGGTAAATACCTTTGTGGGCTAGAGAAAGAACAAGAGTATTACATCTCCTTCGTGGCATTAGCCTATGTGGCATTTTATTTGGACCCTATCGAGAGCTTCGCTGCGTATACTCTGATGTGTGCTTGGTACACAATACTTGAATTTTGTTGCAACTTGGTCGTTTCGATGATAACTTTGGTGTTTGACAACATAGCCTTGTACGAGCGCAACTCCAGGCTCGTACGACATCACGTCCCGATGAGAAGGATTGTCCTGCAGGAGCGCTGCAACGTGGTGATTCACGTTCAGCGAGACTATTGATCTTGTGGGAGATTGGGGCGTGACATTCTCCACCACGGTGACATCTTGCATCTGCTTCCCATAAGTTTTCATCTTGTGGGAGATTGGGGCGTGACTTCTTGACCAAGGTGCAAAGTATCGGTATCTGAATCGGTATCGGACCATTCCTATGAGTATCGGGATCGGCGGTATCGGTAGTATCGGCGGTTTCAGATCGGAGTATTAGATTTTTTTGCATCGGAAAGCAAATAACTATTAGTAAATTATTAACATTTTAGAAAATATATTTTATACATTTATGCATAATTTTAAGTATTTTCATTGTTGTTTCTTAGTTTTTTGAAATTGAATGAAATAATAGTCACCCTTGTCGATTAATTTATATGTGATAGATACGTTTTTCTCTTTTATATGCTTTTACAACCTGACTATGCTTTTACACCCTTACTAATTGGTCTTTTTCATTCAATTTTATTTGTCGAATTAACTGAAAAAGAAACCTCTAATGTTAGTATTGGTCAATATCGGGTATCGGTCGGTATCGGATCGGGACATGCCAAATTGTATCGGTATCGGCCGTATCGGATCGGTATCGGCTGATACTACAAACTATGCTCTAGACCCTAGTACCCCCTTCGAACTTCTTCTTCATAGACTCCCAAATTTGTTTGGAAGTATTCTTCACAAGGATGGTCTCCAATATCGTCCGATCTATGGCTTGAAAGAGAAAAATTTTCACTTTTAAATCTTTCAGCTTCAACTCTTCTAGCTTCTTCCGCTGTCCTTCCGTCAGCAGCAATCCACTTTCTGGATCTTCATAGCCAACCTCTACAGCCCCCCATAATTCCTTAGATCGCAGGAAATTCTCCATCAACATGCTCCAATGGTTATAGTGACCATCAAAGCGAGGAATGAATGGCTGCACAAAACTCCCTTCGGTAGTCATCTTCATTTCAAAAGTTGCTGCTTTGATTTTTCAGGTCCAATGGGGGCTCTGATACCACAATGTTAAGACTCAAAGACTAAGATAAGCAGAAACTCAACAGATTGTGGAAATGATTCATAAATCTTATTTACAAACATAGGCTTTTTAAATAGCCTTTACAGTTAACTTAACATGAATAAGAAATATTAGGTCATGTTTTCCACAACAACAACTAACTAACATATTGAAAGCACCAACAAGCATATCCTAAAGACTAGGACTTATTTTAACAAATAGCTAAATTGCAGGAAAGATCCCAACAGAAACATTGACTTCTTCTCTTCACTAACCATCAGAGATGAGTTTTTCTTATCTTATTATCAATTAGTGTCATCTCCAACTTTCCACAAGTACGTCCCATCTTAGCATTTCATTTCAGGTATGCTAAATTTCTAGACAAAAAATATATATATATATATATATATATATATATATGTTTTTGAAAGAAAATGGTGGAAGAGCGATTACATCATCATCCACCCAACAAGTGAAGATGTTATATGTCATTTAAGATGTTGTGATTAACACCAGCTATACAGTTCAAACTATGAAGAAGACATCGCATTGTGGGATAACAAAGGTGAGTTGGTAACTCAGCCATAGGGCACACTTACGAGTAAGGATTAAACAATTCAGTATTGATCAACGAAAACCGAGTTAGTAACCAGCACCTAATAAACGAAAATAGGAGCATTTTTGTGAATCATTACCACTCACAACCAACAAACATTGAATATACCAAACATATTAATTATCTACTAGCTAAACAAACATATTCAACTGGGGGCTCATTCATTCATCACTTACAAATTTAAGTACATTTAAAAAAAGTTAATTATCGAAATGGTACACGAGGAATGTAGTATTTGTCATTTTGGTAATCGAATTTTTTTTTTCCGAAATGGTGCATGAGCTTTGCATTTTGGCTCAATTAGTACATAAAGTAAATTTCTTTAGTATTTTTGGATAAAAATTGATAAAAATAGACATGTGATGGTCACGTGCCTTATTTTTAATAGTTATTTTGTCAAGTTTTTTTATTTTGGACTACTATTTTTAACGATTTCTAACTATTTTCATCCAAACAATTTTCTTTGAACACATAATTCCTTTGCACTAATATTTTTAAGGATTTCTAGCTATTTTTAAGTACATTACCACTATTTTTAACGATAATAGTACAACTAAATGAAGATAAAGTGGACGAGGAAAGAAAATCCACTCAGTCTCCTGTGTTGTTGTCCTCCTTGTGCGATATATCGGAGTAGTCGGTGGATCCTCTGACTCAGCTACGAGATATGGCTATGGAAAATCAGTGAGATCAATACCAAGTGGCAAGTGTAACAAAGGAAGCTATACAAGGGGTAAAAACAAGAAAACATAATACATAACTATTATACATGGTAAATGATAAACAATGAAACATATACAATATGATAATATGAAACATGACATTAGGAGGAAGTCTGATACCAATGCACAAATTCTAGAAACAAAGCTAGCTACAAACATATGAAGTAAAGAAAACAAGCCAGCAACATATCAGGCTAAATATACTCTACGACTTTCTATTAGTAACTACTTAAGTTATCCCTAATTCTAATAAAATAAGGATTCGACGGGAACTCGCGTTGCAGACACCAAGACTGACAAAATAGAATGTCTCATAGCAAAACTGACCTCATGTTAGAGACAGAGTGGCCATCAATGATGCATATATATATATATATATATATATATATATATATATATATATATATATATATATATATATATATATATATATATATAACCTTTTCTACATGGGTTGCGAAATAATTAAAAAAAACAAAATTTATGCATCCCCTTCCTATACGAGAGTAGATTACGCGGATAGTTACAAGATAATTATAAAAAAAAAATCTTTCCGTCGAGAAAAGGAAAAAATAATAATATTGCGGTCAAAACCAAATCAGCATATAAACTCTGCTTAGATCCTTCTTTTTCCTCCCAACCTACTCCTAAAACACTCTCCTCTCAAAACCAAGGGTGTACCTACATTGGGGGCTGAGGTGGAATCTTTAAGCCTAAAACGTCTATATTATTTCACTTAAATTGTCTTGTTCTAAGCATTTTATGTATACTATAGCACACTTTCATCATTTTCCAAGATTTTCTTAATTAAGAAAACATGGGTTTCTAAAAATTGGATTTGGCTAAATTGAGTTTTTGAATACTAAATTCTTTCTGAACCAATTTTACAAAAAATCATACTGGAAAAATAATTACGATAGAATAATTTGATAGAATTAGCACAAAAATCATACTGGAGAAATAATTTGATAAAATTAAAAGTAAAAATGAGATCCCGTAAGGTTCTTGTTCCGAATTTACTTTACGCAAAACTTGTTGTTAATATATATATATATATATATATATATATATATATATATATATATATATATATATATATATATATATATATATATATATATATATATATATATATATTTATGTTATTTTTTAGAAAATTGATAAGAGAAGAAAGGAGGGAAAAAATGTTACCGGCCTCCGGAAAAGTCGTGCACGAAGCATTGCCCTAAGAGTTGATCCAAGGTCTATGTGTAAACGTTTCTCGGAAGCTCCTAGTGGTAAAACCTCCTGACTACCGGGTTCTCTTTGTTGCACACAACTCGGAGAGAGAGATCGAACTTGGCTCTGCCCAGAGCAAGGATTTAGAGAACAGAATGTGGTTCGAGAGAAGAATGAGAGAGAGCGATTTAATATAGGGGAATTTTTTGTAGACTAAAATTGAGATAAGAACCTCAACAAATATATAGGGAGTGAACAAAGCCTTCACTACAGATAACAAAGTAAATGCTATTAATCCAGGAGTTTAAGGAGTAATAAAGAAGGATATTGTGGAGCTGTCACATATTTAAAAGGTGGGAAATAAACCTGGACATAGGGAGTAATAAATATTCAACGTTCAAAATTTGAATGAGTCAAATCGGTTCAAAAAATAAAGGGGAGCAAAAAGATTTTTGGATCCCAGCTCGAACCCGAAGAGTAAATTGGATCGGCATTCGGCGCCCGCATGTGTGGGCACGTACCCGCACCCGTTACCCGCGTCGAACCAAACCGAGCCGAGCCGGGCCGGGTGGCGACGGCGGCGCGCGCGTGTTGCCCAAGGGGTTCCCCACAGAACATCTTTAAGAGAGCAATGGAGAAGAACTAATATATACATACAAGGAGGGAGTGGTCCAACCGATGTGAGACTAAAGAAAAAAGAGGAAGTTAAGCTTTTGCTCATATACACAGCCAACAATCCCTCCCACAAAAGGTCAAGTTCCGAAATAGAAGTAACAAAAAAATTAAAAGTGAAGAGTTTCTGGGCAAGTATATACTATGCATAGATGAGATGGACTATAGCCTTGAATCTCACTTAGTGACTATTGTCTTTGTCTGAAGAAGTGCTTGATGGACTATGCCTTGAATCAGATTTCTTTTACCAGATTCAGAAAAATAGCACACATAGTACGCTAGAGGTTTTGGGTTTAACGGGTGGCGCTTTTGGTTGGCCATGCGCACTTATTCCAAATTCATGAGAGTCGTCTGGGATCGTCCTGTCCTATAGTCGCGGCCTTCACGACCTCTCATATAGGTAAGTCCTTAAGGGTTGGTGATAGGTTTCAACCCCGCATATCAGCTTGGACCTATTAAGAGTTTTAAAACTCATCCTAACCATATCACTCAAGAATATTGTCACCATAGGGATAGGAAATCATTGTACGCATGTACATCCACTTGGACATTATTGAATGAGATTTTAATCTCGGGTCAGTGTTCCATAAAAGTCACCTAAGTCCAGCTTATTCCTACCCGTTGAACCGGCTTCTTAGGATCTTCAGTCAGACTCGGTTGGGTTGCCACTGCTGGTGACTTTACTTATGGGCTAAACCCTATCCCCCTTGATGATTCTAGGATCAAAGTCCTAGATAGACCCTTCTTCAAGTGCTCTGCAAGGTTCTTTTCTGACTTTATATAGTCAAGAACAACATATTTGCCCAATAGGCTCTTTATACACTTGAAGCGCAGCTGTAGGTGCATGTTCATCTTAGCATTCACAGAATCATGCTTTAGTAGTTCCATAACAGATTTATTATCACTGTTTATAGAAATTACAGGAATAGGACTAATAGAAACAGGTATATACATAATAAGATTTCTTAGCCATTCGGCTTCTGTACATGTAGTATCCAAGGCTATCATTTCGAAGTCCATTGTACTTCTAGCTATGATAGTTTGTTTACATGAGCCCCAGGAGATTGCAGCTCCTCCTAGAGTAAAAACATATCCAGTAGTAAATTTTATACCATGTGAGTCAGTTACCCAGTTTGCATCTGAATAACCTTCTATGATATCAGGGTGTCTAGTATAGTGCAGCATATAATCTAGAGTACCCCTAAGATATCTAAATACTCTTTCTAATGTTGTCCAATGTAACTGATTTGGGTTACTAGTATATGTACTTAGTCTCCTAATAGCAAATGCAATATCAGGTCTGGTCCTGTTTGATATATACATAAGAGAACATATCATCTGTGAATATTTGTGTTGTTCTATAGGAGAACTCTCTTTCTTCTTGAGAATAACACTACTGTCATAAGGAGTAAGGGCAGATTTCTTATCAAAATACTTAAATTTTCTTAGCATTTTTTCGATAGAGTGTACTAAGGATAGAGTATAGCCCTCATTGTATTTGGACAGTTGTATGTCTAGAATCAAGTTGGCTTCACCTAGATCTTTCATATCAAACAGGCTGGATAAATAGTCCTTGGTATTAATTATCAATTCTAGTGATAATCCAAGAATAATGATGTCATCTACATACAAACATAAGATGACACAACTTTCATCTATAATTTTGGAGTATATACATTTGTGATACTCATTTGACACAAAACCATATTCTGAGATGACTATATCAAATTTGTTGTGCCATTGTTTGGGAGCTTACTTTAGGCCATAAAGAGATTTAACTAATCTGCAAACTTTTTTTTCTTGGCCTTTAGCAATGAAACCTTCAGGTTGCTCCATGTAGATTTTTTCCTCTAGGTCCCCATTTAGAAATGCTGTCTTTATATCCATTTGATGGATTAGCATATTATGAATAGATGCTAAGGCTAGAAGGGTTTTGATTGTAAAACCCCTAATTTTAAAAACCGTATTAATTATTTAATTAATTATTTAATTGATTTATAATATTTATTAGCTAACTAGAAGAAATAGAATTTATTAAATTTTTATTTTTAGGTGTTTGTGCATTTAGAGATTTTATGGAGCAATTGTAATTTTACCTTAATTATTTCCATGTAGGAGACCTTGTGGACAGTTGATAGATTAATGGTATGCACTAATATAATTTCTAGAATTTTATGTATATATATATATATATATATATATATATATATATATATATATAAAGTTTATTAGAAAAGAATAGAAAACAAATAGAAAGAAATAGAATAGAAAAAAATAGAAAAGAAAGAAAAAGAAAAGAAAAAGGAAATGAATTACAAATAAATAATACTTAAACCCCTAATCCCACCCTAATCCTAATTAGCTAACCCTTAATTAATAACCTTAAGCCCCACTAAACCACTAAATTCCTAAGCCTAAACCTGCTGTGCACCCCCAGGAACCCGCTGTAGCCAACAACCCGCGCAGCGTTCCTTCCCCCCCCCCCCAGGAACCCGCTGTAGCCAACAACCCGCTGTAGCCAACAACGCGTAACCCTAGGCGAAAATAGAGACCAAGTTGGAAAAAATGACAACTTTTAGATCGCAGAAAACTGCGGTAACCACCCATGTTTAAGGACTCGTATCTCCCACCACAGAGATCTGAATTTAGTTTTTCTTCTTGCTATGCGAAGACCACCTATCCGAGATTAGTTTCTGTTAATCACAATATTTTATTTATTGTTGTATGCTGAATTTAATCAGATTGAAAATCATAAAAAAACCTACTTTTCTAATTTCCAAAATTTGTGATACGGAGCATGCCCCACCAAACGGGACCGCCCCATCGCGTACCAAGAGCACCGAAAGGAGCGTACGGTATACCCAAACGTGTGGGCTTTCGCAAAAACTAATTTGGATGCGTGTGCGTGTCGAAATCAGCCCATGTCCGTAAAAAATCCCCGTATCGCGACTTTTATAAAACATCGCACCATTTAGTCTACGCTCGTCAGAACGTGACGAAACTTGCACCATTGGACTCGTGGTATCGCCTGGTCCTATAACCCAAGTTTCACGTAATTCTGAGACAGTTGACCAAGCCGCCTATTTGCGGGCCCTACGGTTGACTTTTTGGGCGAATTTGTGTTCGGCTCACCGGAATCCAAAATTGGATATACCGTTGAGTTCGTATTGACGTTTAAAATTATTTTGACCTATAATTTGTCCCATTTAGAGACCTTTACCCCTGGCACGCTTTTCGGTGTAAAGTGGGCCACTTGTGGACCCCGCTTTGACCCAAAATTATTGTTTTGTTCCTGTGTCCAAATTGGACGAAAGGGTAGTATTTTCTAGCTATCTCGCTTATTCTTGGAACGTTGGTGATGTTTATTTCAGCATCCGGAGACGTTTATTCTGAGGTCGTAGTTTCTGACTCTTGGTGTTTGACATCTGGACGTTATATTTTGCAGCTCTCTTGCCAGGCAAGTATACCTTACCAAATTATTTACAGTACTTTGCATACTATTTATATTTTTGTATATTTATTGTATTTCTGTATATTCATTGCATGTGTAGTTTCTTTCAGTCATTACTATATATTAGATATGTTGACACACACATGACACTTAGTATCATGAGAGGACAATCAGTAGGCGTATGGGCTTTAACCACTCTGGTAAACCATAGTATCTAGCTCGCACTACGGTAGTGTGTCACGCTGGTCGCTACCCCCACGGTATGTCAATTTCTGGAGTCACGCTGGTCGCTACCCCCGCGGTATGTCAATTTCTGATGTTCTAGACGGATGTGTGAGTTGTGAGATTTAGATCGAGTAGCCTACCCTTGCCCATACGTCGAAAAGTTGTCCTCATTTGCATTCATAGAGATTGTCTTGTACAGCGTACTTATATATTTTTAAACATTATGCATGTTTACTGTATTCAATTGGCTTGCTTCTACATATCTTGTTATGTCCCTCTGAGGACCTAGTCCCTTGCCAGGTACAGACGACCATGAGTATCCGCAGGAGTACGGACCCGGATCTGACGCTTTACTTTCTGCCAATGAGACCTTACCCACTGAGCATTATTGATTATCTCTAGCGATGGATACTTTAGCTGACACTCTTATATCATCACTTTATTTTATATAGGAGATTTTACTCTTCTTTCTTATTTTTAGTTGATATAGTCATTGGTAGTGAATTTGTCTCCACCCGACTATCATTGTTGGATTATTCAGACTCTTTATTCTAGTTTAGTTATTTCCTTTCTGTGACTTGTTGTGTGGATGAGATTAGTATTTCTGTGACTTGTGATAATATATATACCACATGTGAGTTTTATTCATATTACAGCGTACGTGTGTATTATGGTATCCATATATTAGAGTTGCCATATACATACGACTGGCATGCTTACGTGTTCCTAGTCCTACGTATTTTGGGACTGGGGCGTGACATTGATAGAGGTGATAATAGCTACAGGTGAGTAGGTATCAAAATAATCTAATCCCTTTTTCTGGGTAAAACCTTTGGCTACTAATCTTACCTTGTATTTCTCTATAGTATAATAGGCTCTAAGTTTCTTTTTGAATATCCACTTACAACCTATTGGTTTACTACCTAAAGGCAGGTCTGCTAGAAACCAAGTATTGTTCTCCATGATGGAGTTATACTCACTGTTAATGGCTTCTTTCCAGAAAGGGACATCAGGAGAAGATATTGCTTCTTCATAAGTTGAGGGATCATCCTCTATCAAAAAGGTGAAGAAATATTCTTCTATGTTCTTTTCAATTCTTTCTCTTTTACTCCTTCTAGGTTCTATATTTTGTTCGGGTTATGAACTAGATATTTGAACATGAGAGCTAGTGGACGGAGCAAGAGAGGAGTTGGAGGGAGAGGAAGAAATTCTATCTTTGAAAGGATATATATTATCAAAGTAAACTGTATCTCTTACTTCTATAATAGTATTGTTAGAGATTTTATTTACTTCTGAGTGAGTAACAAGAAATCTATTGGCATTGTTATCTAGGGCATATCCTATGAATACAGCCTCTACAGTCTTAGGTCCAATCTTCCTCTTTTTAGGTTCAAAAATTCCTACTTTAGCCAGACATCCCCAAACTTTGAGATAATGGATCCTAGGAGCTCTACCTTTCCATAATTTATAGGGAGTCTTATCATTAGACTTATTAGGAATCATATTAAGGATGTAACAGGCAGATAATAATGCTTCTCTCCACAAATTATCGGGAGCACCTAAGCTGAGGAGCATGGCATTCACCATATCTAACAGAGTGCGATTCTTCCTTTCAGCAACTCCGTTGGACTGTGGTGAATATGGAGCAGTTACCTCATGGATTATTTCGTGTTCTTCACAGAAATTGGTCATATCATTTGATGTATACTCTCCACCACGATCTGATCTAAGTATCTTAATCTTTCTCTCTAACTGGTTCTCAGCTTCAGATTTTTAGACCTTAAATCTGTCTAGAACTTCATATTTGGTTTTGAGAAGATATGTATAACAATACTTTGAATGATCATCTATAAAGGTAACAAAGTATTTTCTACCGCCTTGGGTCAAAATCCTATTTGAATCACACACATCACTATGAACTAGCTCTAGAAGGTTAGAGTTCCTTTCTATAGATTTGAAAGGTAGCCTAGTGTGTTTGGCTTGAATACAGATCTCACACCTATGTTTATCATCTATTGGAGTCTTAGGAATAAGATCTAAGTTCATCATCCATCTTAGGGAACCTAGATTTACATGACCTAATCTACTGTGCCACACATTTGAAGATTCTATATTGGAAACAACAAAGGAAGGATCTGGAATTTTATTCACGGTACTCAAAATAAAATGCCATCTCTTACAAATCATTTTCCAATAAAAGGGTCATTATTAGAAAATACTACTTTATTTGCCTCCATAACAATCTTGTACCCTGAAGCTACAAGAAGAGACCCACTAACTAAATTTTTTCTGATAGACGGCACATGCAACACATCATGAAGAGTCTGAGTTTTTTCTGATGTCATCTTTAGATCTATTCTTCCTCTTCCTATAATCTGTGCCGCTGAGCCATCTCCTAGGGTTATACCTCCTCCACCTTATTCCTGATAGTTTGTCACAGTGTATAAAAAAATAGCGGGTTATTTAATACAAATTTGCTACAGAATATTTTAACACAATTTCGTAACAAAATATTAAGTAAATTTTTTTACTGTGCTAATCAGTAGCAACGTTGAATGTAAATTATTCCTATAACACATTTAACATCATGCTACAAACTATTTTGTAATATGTCGGGAATCAACTCTTAGATTGTTGTTAATATATATATATATATATATATATATATATATATATATATATATATATATATATATATATATATATATATATATGTTATTTTTCAGAAATTTGATAAGTGAAGAAAGGAGGGGAAAAAAATGTTACCGGCCTCTGGGGAAGTCGTGCACGAAGCACTGCCCTAAGAGTTGATCCAAGGTCTATATGCAGACGTTTCTCGGAAGCTCCTAGTGGTAAAACCCCTGACTACCGGGTTCTTTTCGTTGCACACAACTCGGAGAGAGAGACCGAACTTAGCTCTGCCCAGAGCAATAATTTAGATAACAGAATGTGGTTCGAGAGAAGAGAGAGAGAGAGAGAGAGAGAGAGAGAGAGAGAGAGAGATTTAACGTAGGAGAATTTTCTGTGGACTGGAATTGAGATGAGAACCTCAACAAATATATAGGGAGAGAACCAAGTCTTCACTACAGACAACAGAGTAAATGCTATTAATCCAGGATTTAATGAGTAATGAAGAAGAAATTTGTGGAGCTGTCACATGTTTAAAATGTAAAAAATGAACCTGGGCATAGGGAGTAATAAATGTCCAACGTTCAAATTAAGATTAAAAAAATTAACATTAACATTAAAAGTTAACATTAACATTAACATAAACATAAAATTAACATTATATTAATATTAGTATCAGTATTAGTATTAATATTAACATTAACGATAATATATATTTGTTTTTAAATATTGATTGTTTTTCATATTTGTTTTTAAAGATAGATTATATAATATTTAGATTTTTTAAGAAAGAGGGACATGTTTACACAGAAATGGATAGTTTAGAGGGCATATAATTTCTTCTTCTTTTTTCTCCGTAAGAATTGATTTTGGTTTTTTGTTCTCTCCGTAAAGATTTGGTTCTTTTAAATAATCCTGTAACGAGTAAGTTATTCCCGTATAAGAAGGGATCCGATATATATATATAGGTCCACAAGGAATCACAAGGAATTTTCGCCATACAGTACTTTCACATATAGTAGCATTTTTATGTGGAAGACAACATGGTGTGAACAAAAGAGCATTTTAGACAAACACTAGCTGGTACTCACAGAAAACTAGGATAAGAGCAAATATGCATGAAAAAATTATATACAGAGTACTACATTTTTGTCTTCTAACTTTACAGATTTCTACTCGTTGAATCATCTTCATATGGCTTCAAGAATCCTTCAATGTCTGTGCTGGTCCCTGACTCCCTGTTTGTAATGGGTGTAAGAGGCTTCAGTAGCCACACCATCTCGTGTAATCAGTGACGCTCTAATGCCAGTCAGGAGGCATGAACAATCGGTACAGGCGTATCTACAAGGATGTGTCGCGCTTTAAGCTAAGATATTCAAAGACAATGTCGAATATATCGAGTCTGTCAACAAAGTTGGAAACCGCAAGTTGCTACATCATCCCATTCAAATATTATAGAAGTACTGACCCATGTTTTACGAATATTCCTCATCTTCCGAGCTTGTCTCCGTCGTGGTGGCTTGAGAAAATCTAAACAAAAGGTAAATTAAATTCGGTGAATATAATTATTTAGGACTAGACAATTTTTAAAAAAATAAAAGAAATATCTACATATACTAACAATACATACCCATTTTTATTTAGATTCGGACAATTTCTCTTATCTTGGTTTTGTCTATACAAACCACACCCATCACATTTTCGGCCTTTGGAGGCTTTTGCCTTCTTTAATGCACTCTTTTCCTGCCTTGAACCATTTCCCGCATTCTTTAGCACATACTTGGATTTGTTCTTTCTAAGTATATTAAGCATCCTTTTACTCTGAGGTGCAGGTTGGAGTATCAGGAAGTATCAGAGGGGAGGGGTGCAGAGTATCAGTAGCTCAGAAGAGAGGAATAAAGCAACTTACCGAAGAAGATCAGCATGAGGTAGCAGCAGTCCAGTCCAAGTCTTCATGTGTTCGAGTATCATTTCCTGGAAATGAACCGAGTATCAGTTAGTAGCTTAAATACAACATTAAGAAGTGTAATTGGCATTAGTCATAAAATGTACTTAGTTACCAGTTAGGCCATGTCAGTAGTCTATTAGGACAATTGTAATTGCTGAGCCAGCAAGTTAGTTAGATTGTTAGAAGCTTGAGTTAAGTAGAGAGAGTCTGTAACCAAGAGTTTATGTTTGGAATTACAAGAATTTTTTAAACATAATGAGTGCGTACCCGAATAAAACAATAGTGAATTGTAGATCATAGACATTCACTTTTGAAGTTAAGCTGTTATGATAGCATATTTCAACTCAATAATGGGGGCTTATATAGCAATCCTTCCATACAAGGGACTACGATCTATATTTCCGGAGAAAAAAAAGGTACGCTTCAAGTGTATAACTGCACATGGTGAGAAAAGTAAATGAAGTCAGACAATAGATTTGCTGTCGTGAAATTGGCAACTATATTCTGCAAGTAATTTTGTATTGATCCCAGCACCTAGTACATGGAAGAAATAAATTGGTGGGAGTTAGGCATCCCCTCGAATCAATATGTGAAGTCTCTTTGATGAAATCCACCACATGGCACAACACAGCAGTAGCAGTGAACAGTCGGTTTTTGGATGCTGCAAGCATGGTTTTCATCAACAAATTTAAGGTTAAGAGTAAAGAGGTCGGTTCCAACTTCAAAGAGTAGAAAACACAGGAAAACTACATGAACACCCACCCGCCACCAATACCAACATCATTGCATCCTCACCCATTCCCATATGATTCTGCCCTCCTCCATCTTAAGCCATCATCATAATCTTTCTCATGTCCTGCAATCATATCTTTGCAATTCAAATTGCATGCCTAATGATGCATCCCATTCATCGGCACACAAAGCATGACCAGCTTGGGGATTGTTGAGTTATGTGTTGAGTTGAGTTTAGTCCCACATCGGATAGACTAATAGGGAGAGGGGTTAGCATCTCCTATATAATGTACTCCCCTATCCTCTTAATGAATTAATCTATCATTCACATTCTACATGGTATCAGAGTCATAAACCATCCACCTCTCACTCTACCCTAAATCCTAGCCGCCAACACCAACCCCCCCCTCCTGCCACCCCCCCTTGCTCGCTTCCCTGACACCCCCCCTCCAGCCCCCCGCCTCCCCCCCTCTCCCTGCCCTCAATCCCCGTCCCTCCTTCCTGTCTGAACCCTAATTTTCAAAAGAAAAAAATGTCGTATATCAAAGCCAGAGGGTAGACAATAATTTGTTTGTACAACCTCTGTTCCTAGATTACGACTTCAGGAGCGTATATCGAAGCCAGATGGTAGACAATGATTTGTTTGCACAACCTCTGTTCCTAGATTACGGCTCCAGGAGTTAAAGAGTAGACAAGTTGTTTGTTTACGTGGATCTTTGTTTCCGTCCTACCCCGATATCCATATCAGGATCTACACAGAGAGTGACATGGGTTACCTCTGTGACCTGGCTTGTGTGATCCCCATACAATCTCTACTTTCCATGCGCGTGCCGGTTCTGGTGACGTTGATAGCACATCGGTAAAGTTGATGTGATTATTGGGGTTGGGAAGATCCAGCGACAGTCGAATCAAGTGCATGATGACTAACACTATGCAACTAACAGTGCTAATACTACCGATGTCGGGAATGCATTGGCGGGACCAACGGACACTGGTACGACGATTTCTTCGATTCGATTCGTCGATCGGCGGTTGGATGGACCAGATGGCTACTCAACATGGCGGAAGAAGGTTGAAAAAATACTTCGGAGAATGCGGTTGTCCAAGCATCTGACTGACAACCCTCCGGAGACGACTGATCCCACATTTGAGCAGTGGAAGACAGATGATAGTCGACTGTTTACACAGTTGATGAACTCAATGGAACCATCGATGGAGGACATGGTTCAAAACACGGACACGGTAAAAGAGTTATTGGAGGTCCTATCAACGACGTTTGATGAAAAATACGACTTGTCTCGTATCTACGACTCGGTCGTCGGCATCTACCGGACAGAACAGGACGACAAGTCTCATAAGGATCACTTTCGGGCCTTTAAGGCTATGGTCGATGAAGTTGACCGTGTATTACCTCTGACGACGGATATCAATGAAGCAAGGGCTCAACGGGAGCAGCTTTATGTCATGGCATATCTTGCCTCTCTCTGTCCTGATGCAGACTCAGCTCGCTCTCAGATCATTACTGGAGCTAAAGTTCCATCTCTAATGGAAGCTCATTTTCGTGTCCTACGGGCAGCAAAGGTCGTCGGGACCTCTCCAAGTGATGCTCCCACTGATCGATCTGCTCTGGGAGCCGCTTGTACTGAATTTTGTGGTGGTCGTAGTGGACGACGTGGTGGCCGGAATGTTGGACGTGATGGTGGACGAGACATTGGCGGACGTGATGGAGGTTGACTGCGCACCTGCTTCAACTGTGGTCTACAGGGTCATTTCCAGTGGCAGTATACTAAAACTTCTGCTGCCAATGTCACCTCAGATTCTCTTGATCATTCACATTCTACAGGGATCATAGAAGCATTCTCATTGTAAACAATATTGTTGTGTGTGGGTCGCGGACTCTCAAGGCAATATTTTATAACAGTATGATACAAGAGCGTAAACATGAATTTAAAAGATGAGGGTCAACCTCAAATGTAAAGAAAACCCAAAAATATAATCACATATTTAAAACCAACATATATATATAATAGCCACCCAGCCGACGGAGGGGGGATTCGAACCTTAGTCTACTCCAAGGCGACCCGCCACATTACCACTAGGGTAATGCCAGGGTGTTCGTGGAGATTGATACTGCTACTATTCTTCTCAGGCTAATTGAGTACGAACTCCCATCACGGGAAATATGCTCTCAAGCTGTGGACTACGAGTGGGTCCCCCCGATTTGTACTCGATGTCGGTGCTTTGGTCATGTAAATAGATTCAGCCCGCTAGGAGCGGAGGTTGCTAACAAAGGGGTGCAACTTCCACAACAACGAAAGGTAGTCAAAGGCGCAAGGCACACTCAAGGCTCAAAGGGTCCAAATCGCCCGAGGCGCAAGGCGCACTTAAGGCGCGCGCCCGAGCGACACGAGGCAACAAAATTATATATATATATATTCACATCGGATTTCTACATTGATAAACATGTGTGCTTCAAATTTTTCCATGTCTAGGTTGCAATCACTTTGAATTGAGTGAGTGAGAGAAAACAATAAAAAAAAGTACATCAGTTCAAAAAAACAGTCTAAAAATAATACAACAGTTAAAAAAATAGTCTAAACATGTTATTTTTTTACAAGATTTTCAAGGCGCGCCTTAGCTATTCCAAGGCGCTCGAAAAAGGCGCACCTAGGCGCGCCTTAAGAATTGCGCCTCGCCTGGAGTGCCTTGAGGCGCTGCCCCTGCGCCTAGGAGCAAGGCGCGCCTTTGACTACACTGCAACAAGATGAGGTTCATAACGAAGGTGATGACCATATAGGAGATGACAAGAACGCAGAGGCCATTGCGATAGTTCCAAGCATGACATATGGAGGCAGTCGATCAGAGACTGTTGGTGGTGCCAACACCTGCCCAGGGGATGATTGTAGACCGGGCCTCGGATAAGAGACCAGTGTCAGTTGTTATAGATCAAGCCGGGGAGCACACGCAGGGACGTCTGACCGAATCAAAGGAGCATCATGCTATGAAAACTAGAAGCCAAGCCGGTGTCAGTTGTTGTAGATCAAGCCGTGGAGCACACGCAGGGACGTCTGACCGAATCAAAGGAGCATCATGCTATGAAAACTAGAAGCCAAGTTCAATCCGCAGTTAGGATCCTGGAAAGGAATGCAACGGCAAGTTCGTATATTAATTATGCTAGAAAGAAAGGGAAACTTATATCCACAAAGGAGGGGGTGGATCATTCGCAGTCAAAGTCAGTCGCAGATATTGTCGAGGACATTTGCGAAGACAACCCAAAATGGGGGCTACTCATGCGAAGTTCCAGAGAGCATAGCGACGAGTTAGATGGACATACACTTAATATGCATGTTGAATTGACTAATGACCTTGTGGTGAGTTTAGATGGTAATCAAAGTCAGACCAAATGTGATTAATGTCTATCTTGACCTGGAATACTTAGGGTGCAAACTCGCTAGTACGTTGGAGGACACAAAGCTCCATCACGGCTATTATGGAAACAAAAATTAGGTCGGTGCGGAAGATAGTACGACGTACTCCAAGCTACTGGTCAAGGTTAATAACTTGAGTGAAGGCGGGATGGCACGAATTTGGGTCCTCTGGGACTCTAGAATTTGGTCGGGACGCTTAATACACGTCTGACCAACTCATTGCTAGCGAGTTTACCAATAAAGATGGACTCCAATTTATATTTGGAGTTGTTTACGGGCATAATGATAGAAGACAACGAGATTCCTTATGGCAGGAGATTATTCACCTCAGCGTAATTGCTGAATCCCAACTATGTATGCCTTTATTGTTATGCGACGACTTCAACGCATTGCTTTTCAAACACGAAAAGCTTGGGGGACGACGGGTCTCAAACTCTATTCTGGCAGATTTTCAAAATTGCCTTCTCCAAGCTAGTCTACAATGCTTGGATAGAGCGGGCTGTGTATGGACATGGAACAATAAGGCTTCATATAATCGGATTGTGTGCCAACTTGATCGGGTGATTGGGAATAGTAGATAGTTTGCAAAATTTTCATCAGTTGTTGCGGAGGGTCTTGCTCCCCTAACCAGAGACTACTCTCCGGTGTTGATTAAATTAGTTGTGGAGAAGGTGAGAAGGAACAGGCCTTTCCGATTCAATAATGCCTGGACGTCTATGTCAGGCTATCGGGCGGCTGTGGAAGCTGGACTTCAAACTACTACTAGCGGTAATCAACAGTATTGTTTTGTACATTGATTGAAGGCGATTAAGTTCAACCTGAAACGCTGGAACAAGGACCACCCCCGCCAGAGTCTGACCACTAAGGAGAAGGGAGGAGCTTAGGCGTGTCAAGAAGCTACTACAAGCGACATCGCATGATCCTTTGCTGGCTACGCATGAAAAGGAACTTCAAGTAGAAGTCGGTGAGTTATCTCTACAGGAAGAAATCCAATTAGCTCAATAAATGCTTCTGGATTAAGGACGGTGACCGGTGCTCGAAATTCTTCTATGACATTATTAGGACCAAACAACACAGAAATTGCGTCAATAAAATTATTGACTCCCAGGGTCGAGTTATATCAGCAGCAGAGGAAGCCGTTCGATACTATCAACAACTATATAATCAAAATAACTATTGGACCATGTTTCCAGAGCTTATATGTAAGAGGCTGGTCTCTAAGGAAGGCAACAGGCAGTTGTGTGCACCGATGACCATGAAGGAAATCGAGTGCATAGTAAAGCAAGCTGACCCTAACAAAGCTCCAGTCCGGATGGGTTTAATAGTATGTTTTATAATTTCCATTGGGATGAAATTAAGTATGAGATTTTATATATTATACAGGAGATTTTGGCTAATGGATCTACATGAAGTCAACCATATTTTCCTCACGCTCATACCAAAGAAAGAAAGGGCTACATCTCTGGTGGACTATCGACATATTTCGTGTTGCAATTTCTTGTACAAAATTATAGCCTCGATTATGTGTCGGCATATGGAGAGCATTATACATGAGCTTATATCTCAGAACCAGACGGCTTTTGTCAAAGGAAGATCTATTAAGGAGAATAGTATATTAGCTCATGAGATGATACGCAACTTCAACAAAGTGGGAGGTCGGAAGACTTGCATCAAGTTGGACCTTCGGAAAGCATATGACACTTTGAATCGAGAATTCGTATGTCATATTATGCGGGAAATGGGTTTCGGTCATCTATGGGTAGCAAGGATACACGAGTGTATCTCGACTCCCTTTTTCGGTATTGATAAAAGGGCAGTCTCATGATTTTTTTTCCATAGTAATCAGGGTCTACGGTAGGGGGATCCTTTATCCCCATATTTATTCATGCTGGTGAAGGAATATTTTACTTGTATGAAGGACGTGGCTACTCAAAACAAAAGTATCATTCCACTCTACAAAGAGGTGACTCATTGGGTATCCTGCATAACATTGAGTTTGATGTTAATATATCATGATTTAAGCATATCAGATATGTAACTGTTGATAATCAATAAAATTACCATTCTTCTATATAACTAATCTCAGATAATAGTACTCTAAAGTATCCTAAAGTATCCTAATATCCTAAAGTATCCTAATGTATGTGAAAAAAAATGAGCGCTAATGTCTGTTGAATAACGATTCTGAAATTCCTTGAGTCATATTCTGAAATCGATGAATAATGATTTCAGTAAGGGGACATTTCTGAGTCCTAAAGTCCTTGAGTCAAGTCGTATCCTTATGTATCTTGAAATGTCTGGGTCTGTCCAATATGTTTCCAACTGGAATCTTAAAAATTCCCTCTCCAATTGGGAGAATCTACAACGAAGAACTTCATTCAGTAATTCTGAAACGACACCCTTCCATAAAATGTAAAAAAGAAGTGGGAAGTAGCTGGCTGACCTGGGAGGAGAGCATTCTCGGAGATGTAGGTGTTCTTGGCGAGGACGGGGAGGAGTAGAAGGGATACTGCTCCAACGATGCAACACACTACGTTGAATAGATCTAAAATATTTTTATTATAAAATCGAGATCAAGAAAAGAGGAGAGAGAAAGACCCAACAAATAGGTAGTGGGAGACAAGCAAGGAGCCGAGGTGGATGATAAGCCGAGACTTCCTCTTCCTTCTTATTAAGGGAAGTTGATGTTGCTTCTGCTGCTGACTTTAGGACTCAGAAATGCCTACTTTACTGTGCCCGTCCCTGCTTATGACTTTAGGACTTCCAATTTTTTTTTTCTAGTGGGGTCATTTGATCCAACTTTCCCCTTAATGTGTCCGCCCCTATATCTATTCTTCCAGTTGACTTCTTATACTTGAAAAGTCATACGCTCAAAATAAGAAGATATAGAAGAAAATCTGAACTAGGGGATCATATTGGAACATGTAAAGTAATATCATTGTAATCCACAGGAGAAAAGGAGATAACATACATCTTATTTATGTTCGGAGCAAGGTAGTCAAAGACGCAAGGCGCACTCGAGGCGCAAAGGGTCCAAATCGTTCGAGATGCAAGGCGCACTTAAGGCGCGCGCCCGGGCGACGCGAGACGCAAAAATTATATATATATATATATATATATATTAGATTTCTACATTGATAAACATGTGCGCTACAAATTCCCCCATGTCTAGGTTGCAATCACTTTGAATTGAGTGAGAGAGAAAACAGTAAAATAAAGTACATAAGTTCAAAAATAGTCTAAAAATAGTACAACAGTTAAAAGAACAGTCTAAACATAGTTTTTTTTTTCACAAGATTTTTAAGGCGCACCTAGGCGCGCCTTAGTTATTCCAAGGCGCTCGGAAAAGGCGCGCCTTAGGTGCGCCTTAAGAATTGCGCCCCGTCCGGAGTGCCCTGAGGCGTTGCCCCTGCGCCTAGGAGCAAGGCGCGCCTTTGACTACACTGGTTCGGAGAAGAATACAACAAATGGGACTGAGAAGAACATATAGGACCAGAATGAAATTTGCATAGGAAGAGGACATAGGATTACCAGATTCATCTGCACTTCCAACTCTTCGTGAAAAGGAAATGTAATCTTCAGAAGAAAAAGAGAAGCCAATACTACGAACAAAAGCTGCACAAGAAGTTGGAAGTTAGCACGTCAACTGTATTGAGCAGTGAAGTGCAATCAAAGCTGAGCATAAATGTACACAAATAACATTCATATGGACAGAATAATAACAGGAAGAGGTCCCCAATCTGTGGGGGAAACCAAGCCTTCTGTAACATGTATTTGGGCCATCCGAATAACTTCTTAAAAAAATGCACAGCAGAGACAATTTCTTTTGACACACCAATGATTTTTAAGCCCAACCAGGGAACACTGAGAATTTAGAAGACCTATTACAGCATACAAGCCTGCATGCTAGTGATTTTCAGCACAAAATTATGGTCAGCAATAGACAAAGGTAAACAAAAAAAAATCTGGAGAGGGTAACACAAGATTTGTTATACATAATTATGTTGACATACTAAATTAAACATTGTAACAGATTTCTTTGTATATATAAGAACGACAACCCAACATTCTAAGCCTAATATCATTATAAGCTTTCTTTCCAATCTTTAGTAGGTCAACCATGCCATAAGGGAATGGGCATTTGACCAAGGGTTCTGTTACAATAACAGGAGGTGATAACTTATAGAGCCATTTATCTCAATAAAAAAAAACTTACAGAGCCATAGAATTATGTGAAGAAACCACACTTTAAAAATTGGTGAATATGAGCATCATTAACAAGTACATCTTTGTAATTGTATGACATGCAAGTAGTACACAAAATAGGTAGTTTTTAACTGAAAATATGTTCTTCAAACAAGCAATCTAATCATAAGTTGGATCTGATGCATATACTACGAAAACTATGGTTCCATATAGGCATATAGTGAATTATAGACTTAGCACTCAAGCACTCAAACACCTTGCTAGAGGGAACAGCAGAACTTAAACTAATGGAACATGAAACAGGGAACTTCAAGTGTGAAAAACTGCCAACGTACTAAGCGCTAGTTCCTTTAAAAATGTGAATTGAGTTGAGAGAACAAATTTACCAGAGCAAGATGTGTGAGCATTTTGTAAGGCTGAGAGTGGAGGGAAGAGAAGAAATGAAAAAGGCTGAGGAGTTTTTTTATGGTATTGTTTTCAGAATTTAAGAGAAACTAAATCTTACAGAGAACCTGAGACCTATACGGAAAAATTTAAAACTTTGCTCCATAAGAACTGCAAGGCTAATTAAAAACATAAAGAGCATAAGATTTCAATTATGGATCATCTTCGAGTATTTTGAACTATAATCATGTGTCTTTAATGTTTAAAAGTGATTCATGTTATGACAAATTTTCCAATAAGCGAGGAAACTGCATCTTTCAAAGGGGATGGTCTAGTGATATGTTACCAGAAGCAAACATCCCAAATGGACCAAACATGGTACATTGCTTGCCAATTCAACAACATATAGAGGTAACTATAGACCTTTAATGATGATGAAAATTTATGGCATGGTTACGTAATAAATAAATCTTGAACAATAGATAGTTGTTTTACAAGAAAGACAGACTTAAGAATTTGTTAAATGAAACAGATATAGTTTTAGTCCAAAAGAATAAAATTTTGCTGGGATCTCCTTGATCCCATACTCTCTCCGGAAAAACAGTTAATGTGTTGCACATTGAAATTTTCGTGCAAGTAATAGAGTGCTCATCTGCAGGCCAGCAGGTGGCTAATGATTTTCACTCAAACTTAGGTGGTAGTTACACCAATTTGTTTCATCAACCATATTCATCGCCCATTACTGATTGCATATAAAACGTCCCAATTAGGAGTCATTATAATTTATAGTTGTTAGAGTTATTTTATTTTGTTATTTATCATATGAGGGTATAATAGTAATTGTGGGTGTATTGCATATCAATATAAATAGACATGAGATGCAACCTAGGGTTTCAGGCCCTTGCAATCTCCTTTCTCATATTCTCTCTTCCCCTACTTCCCCTTCTCCTCTCTATCTCTAAACTTAACTTGGTATCAGAGCATATATTTGTAAGTACTGTACATCCCATCCCCGACAGGGCCGATCGAACTCGGCCGTGAGTTCGACAGGGGTTCGGCTATTTTTGGTCTACTTTTCATGATTCGCCGTTCGTCGTTCGTTGTTCGTGGTCGTTCGTGGTTCGTTTATGAGATCTAGGATTTCTACAGATCTCCGTTGGTTATTCGTCGTCGGTTGAGGTTCGTTGTGAGATATAGGGTTTCAAAGATCTCGTCTTTCTGTTGCATCTGCAAGTATGGTGGGGACCGAATCTTCTAGCGAGGTTAATAGTGGTGGTGGTAGCGGAGGTGGTTCTCCTTTTACTGTTATTCTTAATGATGAATTGGGAAAGTCGATTACAACGGTGAAACTCAATGGTGCGAACTATCTTGCCTGGTCCAAGTCTATCAAAGTGGTGTTAAGGGCGAAGAAGAAGTTAAAGTTTTTGACCGAAGAACCCCTGCCTGAAACGTCCGCTGAGTATGAAGATTGGATGAGTGCAGATGCATACGTTATGTCGTGGTTGTGGCATAGTATGGAACCACATATCGCTGCTAATGTTCAATGGTGTGAATCAAGCAAACAGATTTGGGCATCTCTGGAAGAATCTTATTCGCAGAAGGGAAACGTTGCCCGTATCTATGAGTTGTACGAGTTATTGTTCAATACAAAGCAAAATGGGAAGCCTGTGAATGAATATCTGGCTTCAAAGAAGGCTTTGTGGGAGGAACTGCTTCAATATCATCCTGTTACTACTGATTTGAAGGAAGCTCGGAGACAGAAGGAAGAGTTTCATGTTTCACTCATCCTAGCCGGCTTGGATCCTGCGCTCGAACCTTATAAAGCTCAAATCCTTGCTGGAGAGCAGTTACCTACGGTGGCAGATACTTTCTCCCGTCTCAATCGTTCCTTTCTGGGACAGAGTTCTGTGGTGCCGAGTACTGACTCTTCTGCCCTAGTTTCTAATGCTGTTGGTCGTGGTGGTGGACTTGGTATTGGACGTGGCGGTAGAGATGGTGGTCATAATTTTGGTCGAGGAGGAGGCCGTGGTGGTAGAGACAATGGTCGTGGTGGTGGTCGCGGTGGTGGTGGTGGCCGCGGTGGTGGTGGTGGCCGTGGTCAACCACGAAAGTGTAACTATTGTGGAATGCTCGGTCATGTAGAAGACTATTATTGGGACAAATGGGGCAAACCAGAATATGCACATCAAGTGCATGATAAAAATATGCAGTCCCAGGACACCACTTCTGCTCCTAGAGATGATACTTCGGATTTCAATCAGACTTCAACGTCCGATACCTCATCTCCATTTCAACAGGTCCTCCAGAAGTTGAACGCGCTTGCTAGTACAATCTCCCAACCTACTGCAACCATGGCACATATAGGTAATCCTGCTTTTGTGGCAACCCAGTCACCATCCACCTCTTGGGTCATCGACTCAGGAGCAAGCTCTCACATATCTGGTATAACATCTATCTTTCATAATTGTAGTTCCATGAAACATAATATTATCTTGGCTGATGCTCGTCCTGTGCTTGGGAAAGGTGTCATTCACCCTACTCAATCACTATCATTATTTGATTCATTATATGTGCCTAATTTTCCATTTAATTTGTTATCTGTGAGCCAGTTAACCAAATCTCTTCAATGTTCTGTGACATTTTCTCCTAATTCGTGTATTTTTTAGGACCTCAGGACGAAGAAGACGATTGGTTCGGGGCATGAAAAAGATGGACTGTACTACTTGGATCTACCTGGAAAGGCCTTCACTTCTGTTTCTACTTCTCCGTTGCAGTGGCATTATCGTTTGGGACATCCGTCTTTGGCTAAGTTGCGTCAAGTTGTTCCTAGTTTGAGTCATGTTTCTAGTCTTGAATGTGAGGCTTGTCAGTTAGGCAAGCATCACCGTAGTTCCTTTCCTCGTCGTAGTGAGAGTCGTCAATTAGAGTCTTTTGATCTTGTTCATTCTGATATTTGGGGTCCGTCTAGAGTCAAAAGTCTGAAAGGATTTCAGTATTTTGTTATTTTTATTGATGATTATTCCAGAATGACTTGGTGTTATTTAATGAAAGAAAGATCTGAGTTTCCAAATGTATTATCTGTCTTTTATAATGAAGTCTATGTTCAGTTTAATAAACGTATCAAAATTCTGCGTTCTGATAATGCTTTGGAGTATACTCAATCTTCTGTGAACAGTTTCTGTGTTGATCGTGGTATGATTCATCAAACCAGTTGTGTCCACACCTCTCAACAAAATGGTATAGCCGAACACAAACATCGACACATTTTAGATGTGGCTCGAACTCTCATGTTCAATATCCATGTCCCCAAACAGTATTGGGCAGATGTCGTTCTTACTGCATGTTATCTTATTAATCGCATACCATCATCTGTATTAAATAACAAAATTACATTTACTATATTACATACAGATGTCGCACCCTTTTCCTTATCTCCTCGAGTGTTTGGCTGTGTCGCTTTTATTCATAACTTGGAACCTAATCGAGATAAGTTGGCTCCTAGATCTATGAAGTGTATCTTTCTTGGTTATCCCCGTACTCAAAAAGGTTATCGTTGTTACAGTCCACAGTCACGCAAATATTATGTCAGTGCGGATGTTACATTCTTTGAGTCTACCCCTTTCTTTCCTCCAGGAGACCGTTGTATTCCTTTTACAACATATTTGATATCTTCCATACCACTTCCGGTCATTCCTGAATCAATTTCTATCTCCATTCCCCATTTACAGGTTTATCAGAGATCCAAGGACAGGCCAGTGGTTCTGCAAAATTTAGCCTTCAACCAATCATCTTCCGTGCCTGAGATTTTTGCTCCCATCACCACAGATCCAGATGATCTTCCTATTGCTCTCAGAAAAAGATAACGCCTTTGTACCACAAAGAATAAGCATCACATTTCTAACTATGTTTCATTACACCGTGCTTCATCATCTTTTCATGCATTTGCTGTTTTATTGTCTTCTACTTTTATTCCCAAAACTTACAAGCAGGCTATATCATCTTCTGGTTGGAAAAGTGCAATGGATGAGGAGATGTATGCTTTACATCAAAATCAGACTTGGGAGCTTACATCACTTTCTGTTGGAAAATAAACGGTGGGTTGTAGATGGGTGTACACTGTTAAGTATCATCCTGATGGTTCTGTTGAGCGCCTCAAGGCACGGTTGGTTGCCAAAGGGTATACTCAGACATATGGCGTGGATTATATGGAGACTTTCTCTCCAGTGGCTCGGCTGAATTCAGTTCGGATTCTTATTTCTGTGGCGGTTAATCACCGATGGCCTATATATCAGCTGGACATAAAGAATGCTTTCTTGCATGGTGACTTACAGGAGGAGGTTTATATGGATCAACCACCGGGATATGTTGTAGCAGGAAATAAAAGACTCGTATGTCGATTGAAGAAAGCATTATATGGACTGAAACAGTCACCTCGTGCTTGGTTTGACAAGTTCAGTTCAGTTCTCATTCAGTATGGCTTTCGGCGTACCACATCAGATCATTCAGTGTTTTGCCATTCTTTCTCAGCAGGTATTATCGTGTTGATTGTTTATGTTGATGATATCATTATATCTGGGAGTGATCATGCTGGAATTGCGGACTTGAAGGCCTACCTTAGTCGTCAGTTTCATACTAAGAATTTTGGTCTTCTTCGATATTTTCTTGGAATTGAGGTTGCTCGATCTAAGAAGGGGGTGTATCTGTCACAACGCAAGTATGTTCTAGACTTGCTTTCCGAGACTGGGATGTTGGAGTGTCGGCCAGTTGAGACTCCTATGGATTATCATGATAAGCTTAATGCTGACAGGGGAGAGTTATTTGAGGATGTTGGATATTATAGACGTTTGGTTGGCAAACTTATATATCTTACTGTTACTCGACCAGACATCACATATGCAGTTGGAGTAGTTAGTCAGTTTTTGCATGCCCCTCGACAACCACATTGGGAGGCTATCTCTCGCATTCTTCGATACTTGAAGGGTGCACCTGAAAAGGGTTTGTTGTACAAACCTTTCCAGTTGCTTACGGTGACTGGGTTCAGTGATGCTGATTGGGCAGACAGTCGCAGTGATAGGAGGTCTACTTCTGGCTATTGTACGTTTGTGGGTGGCAATCTTGTCACGTGGCGTAGTAAGAAGCAGAATGTTGTGGCTCGTTCTAGTGCAGAGGCCGAGTACCGTGCGATGGCTCATACAGCTTCTGAGATGATGTGGGTGCAGTCTCTTCTTCATGAAATGGGAATTATGATTCCTATTCTGATGGAGATGTATTGTGATAATCAGTCGGCAATGTTTATCGCAAGTAATCCGGTGTTTCATGAGCGCACGAAGCATATCGAGGTGGATTGTCATTTTGTTCGTGATTTGTTGCTGAAGAAATAGATTGTCACTCCTTATGTTCGGTCAGAGGATCAATTAGGTGATATCCTCACCAAACCACTTGCTCGCGGTCCATTTTCTGATTTATGTAGCAAACTGGGCATGTCTGATCTATATGCTCCTGCTTGAGGGAGGGTGTTAGAGTTATTTTATTTTGTTATTTATCATATGAGGGTATAATAGTAATTGTGGGTGTATTGCATATCAATATAAATAGACATGAGATGCAACCTAGGGTTTAAGGCCCTTGCAATCTCCTTTCTCATATTCTCTCTTCCCCTACTTCCCCTTCTCCTCTCTATCTCTAAACTTAACTATAGTATTATACTTGCTTTCCTAGTTGTCTTTTCTTGGTTCTAAGCCTTCAAGATTGTGTTCCTTCATTAATAAACTCCAATTGTATCTACTTTTGGGGGAATAAGTTTTCTAGCTTACAAATATCTCTACATTTTAGGGAGTTTTATTCAGCACAATTAGGAGAAGCATGCTCTAGCATTTGTTGAATTTTACTGATCTTTTCTTATAGTTCTTTATGTAATAACCAGTGCAAGATTATTTATTTCCCATCACAATCATAACCATAAGTGAAAACTTTCACATCCAAGAGGCATTCCTTACATACGGATTCAAGGAAACAAGATGATATATGAACTCCACGTCCAAGAGGCATTCCTTACAGAATCAAGGAATAAAACCTTATTTTAGTTGCTGGATTATGAGAAGATCACTTCAGTAAAAGTTTCTCGAGGTTCACTAGGCATGAATGATAGTTAAACTGAGTTGCACTAAACACTTTAGACAGCATCAAATAGCTCTGAAGTGGTTTAAGAGCATTTTAGAAATGATTAGCCTAGTGATTTTCTATCACTTCCTTGCCACCATCAGTAGATAAACAAAGCCTCAAACCAGCAAAAACGGCAAATATATTTAAGTATAGATAGATATTGAGTCAGATATCTCAGAAAGATATACAAAGATAGGAGAAGACTAACTTAGCTAGGCAAATATTACCAAATTCTTCGACCAAAATATCTACTTGAAGTCTCATCATATTTTGCTTACCTAAATAAGTTCAAGGATCCTAACATTCACCATGGAGGCGGCTTAGAAGGAAGATCCAAAGTAACAAGGGCTCTTAAGTTATTGTTGTAGAAAACTTGTTGGATAACTTGAAATTGCAGAGAAGAAGCCTGAGTCGAGGATAGTTCTATCCTTAAGACGACATTTGCACCCTTACTACTACACCAGGTTACAACAAACTCGCCTCTGGAGATAAAAGAGGCACTGATCTTCGGTCATGGAGTGTCTGTCGCAGCACAAACAGTTGACACTAATAACACTTCAACACAAAATAGCAATAAGAGGAAGCGAGAAACTAGTTGTTTTGGTGTATTTTTAAAAAATAAAAGCATAACCTGCTTTAAATAGCCACTGGTGTATCTTTTGGTGAAAAGTTTTAAAGCCTTTGGAAGCAACCCTAGACAGATTCATTGCACCATTTTATTTGAGACATCCCTACAAAATTTCAATGAATCTGGACAAACAATATATCACAAAAATATTTAAGTCAAGGTCCCTTAGGCTCAAAAAAGTCCAAAAGCCAAATGTGCCTCAAAAAGCCCATTGGCCCTTGCTTGCCCCACGAGAGGATATAGTTCCAAATATTGTCTCAAAATATTGCCAATTCCAGGATTTGAACCCATCGTTATTCTTATATATGTAATGACCACCAGGCTACAAGGCCCTTGGTGATAGTACACACTTAACATATAACTCGAAAATATTACCAACAGTTATGAGTGATATGGAAGGAGAAAGGATATGAAAACAATAATACTAGACTTGAACAAGGTACATAAAAGTCCAAGGAGACTGAAGTATCTCCAATGCAAATAACTAAAAGCAATTCTACGGGTACCATTTGAAGTGAGTGTGCCAGGCGATGTAATGTTATGTATGAAGGTCAACTTTCTAGCAACATCCATTCATCTAAGATAGGGGAAGTCTAACTTCCATAGCTAGGCCATATTGCCATATTCTTCGACCAAAATATTTACTTGAAGTCTCATCATATTTTGCTCACCTAAATAAGTTTAAGGATCCTAACATTCACCATGGAGACGGCTTAGAAATGCTTACATGAAGTTAATTAAATTTAAGAAAACCGACTTGGCTATAAATTAATACCTAAACGAAATGTCACCTCATTGGACGCATACAACATCAACAAAACCATTATCCCAATTTTTGGGGTATCCTTTTCTTCCATTCAACATTGTTAAGGGCCATTCACCCTATAAAATTAATAAAACCATATCCTATGTTATCGTCATGATACAAATTCGTTTAGGCCAATCCCTCTAGTTCTAGAGGCTTCTTTGACTAATAATATTTTATCCCTCATTTCCTCCTAACCATCTGAGATGATTTTTTTTCTCGTCTTATCGTCAATTGGTGTCACCTCCAAATTTCCACAAATACGCCCTTTCTTATCCCATCTTTAAATGTATTTCCACCCATCCATCCTAGCATTTCATTTCAGGTATGCTAATTTTCTAGACACTAAAAATATATGTTTTTGAAAAAAAGTTGTGGGAGAGTGATTCCACATGCTCCAAAACTCACCATCATCCACCCAACAAGTGATGTTGTGTCATTTAAGATGTTGTGATTAACACCAACTACAATTGACATCTCATTGTGGGTGTCACGCCCCAGTCCTAAAATATCAAGGGACTGGACACGTGACAATGGCCAGCAGCACGCACCGATGGACAACCCAATTTAATGGATCCATCAGGGCATGCTTAAGCTGTAGTCTAACAGGAATTAGGGCAATTGTTACAAGTCACGGGTTATTCTATTCTCATCCACAACAGATAAACACAGATTAAAAGACAGAGTAATGCAAATAGAAATAACTGTCAAATCTCAATAAATTCCTCGGAAAACAATCCGAGAATATGTCTGGTACAACAAATGCAAATAGACAGGAAATAATCAACTGGAAATAGAAATAACTGACTACATACAGCCACTGCTCAAGAGAAGTCCTCTGGTACGATCTCGTCCTCAGATCCTGGTACAGCTCCTGGAAGTGCTCCTGTACGGTGTATCTCTGGATGGATCTCCTCAGCTATACCTGGGGACATCATCCATTCTAGGTCCTCAGGGGACATAGCAAGGTACAGATAATACATGCCAAAACATAAGCAGTGCAGAAACAAATAAGCAATAGGGTAAACTATGTAACCAGCTAAGTGAGATGCAACATGAGAGCAGTACAAGAACTCGGGCTGAAACTACTACAAGCTCTGTGTCGGGGAGCCGGTAGCAGTGATATCATGTAGTTGTCTAGCTCGTAGTGAGACTTAAGACGCCGGCATAATATAACATCAACCTGTAGCCTGTGTGTCTCTCCCCACCCCATGTAATCACGCGTATCATGACCATAATGTCTCATGTCCATGTCAGCGGAATTATAGCTAATGCAACAAGTCATATAGTATCTAGGAACATATGTCAATGTCAAGTCCTGTATCCTATACAGAATCACCATGAACGTCTCAGGAAGACTCTGTCTCATGAATAGTGTCAAGTGTCCTGGGTTCTGGAGTACTTGATAAGACAAGTACGAGAATTATCGGGTCTCGATATCCATCTCTATGTGACGTTACACAACTCCGCGTACGGAGTTGGCACCCGACTGGTAATCGGACGCTAAGTAAAGCCACTCGGTCCTAGGTTTAACAGTTAAACAAGTTTATATGCATTTAAACAAGAATTCAGGCAAGTTCTATAACAAGAATTACTGCGAATTGGCAAGCTTTACTTGCCTACTGATGTATAAACAAGTCAAGGAAAATAAGTAGCAAGCTGCAGGGTTTGGCAAGGTACACTTGCCTGTGGTTCCGGCTATGTTTGCGGTTCTGACTTCAGCTGGATTTGCAGGCGGTACTCCGGTTGCTGAAACAAACATCACCATCAGATCCAGAAAATATCAATCAGCTAGAAATGCCATTCCTTGGGTCCAATTTGGAGACAAGGGCAAAACGGCAATTTTGGGTCAAAACGGGGTCCACATGCGGGCCCGCTTTGCACCGAAAAATGCGTCCGGGTCGAAGGTCTCCAAATTCACCAAACTTAGTGTCAACAGGTCAGAAACGTTGATACGAACCCAACGGAACTTTCAGAATTGAATTCCGATGAGCCGCTCACAAAATCGCCCGTCGAGCGGGGCCAGTGGGGCCCACGACACGCGATTTCGTCATCGTTCTCAGAATCAAACCAAACTTGACCCACAGGACCAGCGTATTGCTACGAGTCCGATGGCACAAGTTTCGTCTCGATCCGACGTGTGTACACAAAGTTAGGGCACGTCCCAGAAAGTACGGATACGGGGCGATGTCCGCGGATACGCGTTGATCCCGGTGTGCACGCACACCCGAATCGACTTCTGCGAAATCTCACACGTCCGTATCGACGACGCGCACGTATCTGTGAAGACCGCGTGCGACCAAGTCGTCCCGTTTGGCGGGGCGTACTCGGTTCCGGGGTAAAACAGGGTCTAGTTTTTCCTGTTTTTGGATCGCGGTATACGATCACCACAGGACGCGATGCCCCAAACGGTTTATCCGGGCACCGAGAGGGTCATACAGGCTTCGCAACGCAATTTACGGAATCGAAAACGGAGCTACGAGCAAAAAGTTACACGCACCTGAAGGGGACCCGAAAACCAGGGTCGAATCGTGTCCGACACGTGTTCGACACGTGTCGGATTCGGGGATTCGAATTAGGGTTAGGGTTTGGGAATTCCGGCGAGGGGCGGCGCTGGGCGGCCGGGCTGAGGCGGAGGGGGCCGGGGACGGCGCGGCGAGGCGGCGGCCGGGCTCGCGGCGGAGCTGGAGGCGGCGCGGCGGCGCTGCTCGAGCTGCTGCGGCCTGCTGCTGTCGTCGACGGCGCTCGACGACGGCTGGGCTGCGTCGGGGTCTGCACGGCGGGCCGTCACGGTGCGGTGGTCGGTGGCGAGGGCGACGGCGGTGGGGGCGAGGCGGCTGGGCGGAGTGGGGTTGCCGGAGGCGAGGTGGTGGGGGGTCAACGGAGGAGGAGGGAGGCTTTAATAGGCGGTGGCGGCGGTTGGGGAGGCCGAGACGGGCGGTCGACGAGGCGGTCATAGCGGCGTGGGACACGGGCGGGCGGCCCGAGCGGAGTGGCGGGCGGCGCGGCGCCGGACGCGGTCGTGGGGCTGGGTCGTGGGGAGTGAGGGGAGCCGGGTCGGGTCGGGTCGGGTCTGGCGGATCCGACCCGACCCGCTAGGGTGCTGGGCCGGGCTCGGGCCCAATGGGCCGGGCCGGGCTGCGGAAATGGGCCGGGGGCAAATAAAAACAATAATACTAATAATAATAATATTAAATAAATAAATAACAGTAAATTAATAAATAAATAATTAAATAATTACTTAAATACTTTTTAGGCATTTAAAAATAGGTCCGAGGCCCAATAAATTCCAGAAAAATTACCCTAAGTCCAGTTTTTTATTTTACACCCAAAAATATTATTTTCATAATATTTTAATATCATTTATTATTATTTAAAAATCATTGAATAATTAAAACCCTGTTTTTAAATTACAGAAAATTCTTAGAAAATTCTAGAAAATTGTGAAAAATCTAATTTTTTAAAATTTTGAAAAATCAGGGGGTTTACAATCTACCCCCTTAAGAGGATTGCGTCCTCGCAATCAAAGAATAACCGGTCAACAGAGATGACGCGGTCGCAAGCATCGTTTGAAAACACAGCACAAGATACTTAGGGAAATACCATTTTCCCTAACAATGAAAGTTATGCACTTTCAGAGAAAATCTAGTTAAGCAAAAGAACTACAATTTTTTATGAAAACTAGGTTATTAACAAGTTACAAATTACTAGGTTGGGGCTGAGGTCACGAACCAACGGGCACGAACTACAACAAGACTAGAAACGGATAACTACGAATCACTTACACGCATCAGCGTCCTCCACAGTCATCGCGTAAGCTTGCTTGCGTCTTTGCAGTTGATTCTTCTGCTGTTGAGCCTGCTGGAAGAGTAGTTCCTGGGGTATCAAGGGTGGCCTCGGCTGATACCCTGCTGAAGCTGGTGGTAGGACTCCTTGAACTTTCGTTTGCGGTACTTCCAACGCTGGAGAGGCTGACCTCGGTACTGGTAACGCTTGCTGGTTACCCTTTGGTGCTCTGTCTCGACGCTCAGGGCATTCCTTTAATAAATGCTGACTGGATCCGCAAACTATGCATAATCTCTTCTTTCGTCTGCACTTGTCATCAGTATGGCCTCGCTTGCGACAATATGGACAAACAGGTATTGTCTGCGGAGATGCTTCTGGTGGCTGGTGTACGTGAGGTCTTTTTGCAACTTCTTCCTGTGGTGCTGAAGTGGAAGTCCGTTTCAGACTAGTCTCTCTCCTGATGACGCGCTCAATGCATCGCGCTGCAGCAAGGACGTCCGAGTACGAAGTAGGTGCAACGGATCCAATTAGTTTCTGTAGCTCAATGTTCAGTCCGTCGAAGAATTTCTCGGCCTTCTCTTCCTCAGTCGGGATCAGGGTTGGAGCGAAGCGACTTAGGCGAATGAACTCAGCGTTGTACTCTTCCACTGTCTTAGTGTCCTGAGTAAGGTGATTGAACTTGTCCCGAAGTTCTGATCGAGCGATAGCTGGAATGTACATCTCCTGAAAGAGTCTAGAGAACTCTTTCCAAGTGACTCGGTCTGGTCCGAGCCGTGCTTCCTCAGATAGCCACCAGTGATGCGCATTATCCGTCAACTGCATTCTGACGGCAGTCATCCAATGTTCCTTTGGAAGCTCAGCTGCTTCTAATTGATGTTGAGTGTTGGTGAGCCACTCATGAACTTCAGTGGGCTCTTTCTTGCCTGAGAATGTACGTGGCTTCAGCTGGCGGAAGTCGGTGATAGAGCCCGTCGTTGGCCGTCGAGTTGGTAGGTTGGCCTGCTCCAGTGCAGTTATTAAGCTACGACTCAAAGCCTCTTGTTGAGCTTGCATTATTGCATAGACCATTAAAAACATCTGCTGTCCGTCCATGGCCGGCCCTGGTGGAATTATGGGCATTGATGGAGTAACTGGCACCGTTGGTGGAATGTCATCGCGCTGGACTCTCGAGGCACGTTGTTGAGCTGATTGTCCTCCATCCACTAGTGTTACTTCATCTTCGTTGGTTACCTCAGCATCTCGTGGTAACGTTATGGGAGTCTCGTCGTTTGCTCGTGAATCCATAACCCTGCAACCAAAATAAACAATAAGAGGCGCACAGGAATCAAGGCAGGATGCAAGTCGAGAAATTAATTCGAAGCCGATATGGATATCAAGAACGCTTCAAGCAAGTGGATGAGATCCTAAAAACTTATCCTATCTTATTGCAGGCTTGTTCGGTCCCTGAGTTGAAACCGAACAATTTAGTCGTTGACCTGCATGAGCCACCACAAAAACTATGTCACGCCCCAGTCCCAAAATATCGAGGGACTGGACACGTGGCAATGGCCAGCAGCACGCACCGATGGACAACCTAATTTAATGGATCCATCAGGGCATGCTTAAGCTGTAGTCTAACAGGAATTAGGGCAATTGTTACAAGTCACGGGTTATTCTATTCTCATCCAAAACAGATAAACACAGATTAAAAGACAGAGTAATGCAAATAAAAATAACTGTCAAATCTCAATAAATTCCTCGGAAAATAATCCGAGAATATGTCTGGTACAACAAATGCAAATAGACAGGAAATAATCAACTGGAAATAGAAATAACTGACTACATACAGCCACTGCTCAAGAGAAGTCCTCTGGTACGATCTCGTCCTCAGATCCTGGTACAGCTCATGGAAGTGCTCCTGTACGGTGTATCTCTGGATGGATCTCCTCAGCTATACCTGGGGACATCATCCATTCCAGGTCCTCAGGGGACATAGCAAGGTACAGATAATACAAGCCAAAACATAAGCAGTGCAGAAACAAATAAGCAATAGGGTAAACTATGTAACCAGCTAAGTGAGATGCAACATGAGAGCAGTACGAGAACTCGGGCTGAAACTACTACAAGCTCTGTGTCGGGGAGCCGGTAGCAGTGATATCATGTAGTTGTCTAGCTCGTAGTGAGACTTAAGACGCCGGCAAAATATAACATCAACCTGTAGCCTGTGTGTCTCTCCCCACCCCATGTAATCACGCGTATCATGACCATAACGTCTCATGTCCATGTCAGCGGGATTATAGCTAATGCAACAAGTCATATAGTATCTAGAAACATATGTCAATGTCAAGTCCTGTATCCTATACAGAATTACCATGAACGTCTCAGGAAGACTCTGTCTCATGAATAGTGTCAAGTGTCCTGGGTTCTGGAGTACTTGATAAGACAAGTACGAGAATTATCGGGTCTCGATATCCATCTCTATGTGACGTTACACAACTCCGCGTACGGAGTTGGCACCCGACTGGTAATCGGACGCTAAGTAAAGCCACTCGGTCCTAGGTTTAACAGTTAAACAAGTTTATATGCATTTAAACAAGAATTCAGGCAAGTTCTATAACAAGAATTACTGCGAATTGGCAAGCTTTACTTGCCTACTGATGTATAAACAAGTCAAGGAAAATAAGTAGCAAGCTGCAGGGTTTGGCAAGGTACACTTGCCTGTGGTTCCGGCTATGTTTGCGGTTCTGACTTCAGCTGGATTTGCAGGCGGTACTCCGGTTGCTGAAACAAACATCACCATCAGATCCAGAAAATATCAATCAGCTAGAAATGCCATTCCTTGGGTCCAATTTGGAGACAAGGGCAAAACGGCAATTTTGGGTCAAAACGGGGTCCACATGCGGGCCCGCTTTGCACCGAAAAATGCGTCCGGGTCAAAGGTCTCCAAATTCACCAAACTTAGTGTCAACAGGTCAGAAACGTTGATACGAACCCAACGGAACTTTCAGAATTGAATTCCGATGAGCCGCTCACAAAATCGCCCGTCGAGCGGGGCCAGTGGGGCCCACGACACGCGATTTCGTCAACGTTCTCAGAATCGAACCAAACTTGACCCACAGGACCAGCGTATTGCTACGAGTCCGATGGCACAAGTTTCGTCTTGATCCGACGTGTGTACACAAAGTTAGGGCACGTCCCAGAAAGTACGAATACGGGGCGATGTCCGCGGATACGCGTTGATCCCGGTGTGCACGCACACCCGAATCGACTTCTGCGAAATTCCACACGTCCGTATCGACGACGCGCACGTATCTGTGAAGACCGCGCGCGACCAAGTCGTCCCGTTTGGCGGGGCGTACTCGGTTCTGGGGTAAAACAGGGTCTAGTTTTTCTTGTTTTTGGATCGCGGTATACGATCACCACAGGACGCGATGCCCCGAACGGTTTATCCGGGCACCGAGAGGGTCATACAGGCTTCGCAACGCAATTTACGGAATCAAAAACGGAGCTACGAGCAAAAAGTTACACGCACCTGAAGGGGACCCAAAAATCAGGGTCGAATCGTGTCCGGCACTGCCAGAATAACACATATTAGCGATATCCAAACATGTCGCTAATATGTAAACTAACGTCGCTAAAATAATTTGGCGACGTAATTAGCAACGTTTTTATGTTGTCGCGTATTCATTATCGCTGACAAGAAAAACGTCGCTAGGCGTCGCTGTAGAGACGTATATTTGCGACGAGAAGACGACGCAGAATATACGTCGATTAGCGACGTGTCGTCGTTAAATTGGTGACGTAAGATTTGGTTGCAAAACGTCGCTATTTTAGCGACATTATGAGCGACTTTTTGCTACAACAATGCTAACATAGCAAGTTTTGCCATGTCAGCATGTTAGCGACGTACTAGCGACGTCCATGGTACCAGGTAGAGACGTTCCGATACTTGTTAGCGACGTAACTGTACGTCGTGAATGTCGCAAAATATCGTTAAATTGAAAAAAAAGGATGCAGTTTGTAAAATATTTTCCAACAAAACTCTACCTGCAGTTATAAAATCAAAGTTTATACAAATAGACACGGAGCAACCCTTCGTTGAATTCCCTGGTTCGCCGACCCCTTCGGTGGAACACTCAATACCGATAAAATCACATACAGTTAATATGAATAATAAACTAAACTCATATAGAAAGAAATCTACAAAGTTATATTACACTAAATATGTCTCAAGAAGTAGATAAATAAATTTAAAATAAGTGTCACATGGGTCTCAGAATCTAATGAAAAGTATAAAATAAATACATCAAAGACCCAAGAATGGGCCAATACACACAAACACACTAAAATATGTCCAAACAAGGACTAATACTGATCAGGAGGAGCACCATCACGCATCTGGGATAGAAGAAACTCATACTGCTCTTGTGAAAGCGTCACCGATGCCGATGGAGGAGGCAGTGGAATTGATGGAGTCGGTGTCGATGTCGGCGGACCAGGAGGACGTATCTGCTAAAATGCTAGCAGTCGAGCATTGTATGAATCCATGGCAGATACCACCCTCGAAGTGTTCTCCGCCACCGACTGACTCAACAAATCCTGTGCCACTTGTATCCTCGCAAGTGAGTCGCTCATGGCCGTATGTGACCCCTCCAGCTCTGTCTGTCTGTGCTCTGTAGACGGTGCCAGAGTTGCCAAGCTATGCTATATCGTCTGGCCCATAGTCCTGAGCGCCATAAGGCTGTGATCTGTCCTCTGGCTCAGAGTCCTGAGCTCCATAAGGCTATGCTCGAGCGAATCAAAACGTACGGTGATCGTCGCATCGTCCGTCTATGGCGCAGACTATGACCGCTCCATAATTCTCCATAGCAACTCATTATGCAAGTCAGCAATCTGACGGTCAACGCTCTCCTGGGCTTGTACCGACGCCTGCGAAGGCTACGAGGAATGCACGCGGACAGAGGGGGACCTGGAAGACTACGTCGCAACAAAGATGTCGTAGGATCCCGTACCGTAGTACGTACCCTTCTGAAGACCACCAACGACGGTCATCCAAAGCTCGTCCACCGACGGAGCGGTAGAGGACTGCGAGGAAGTACCAGCCCCTCCCTCTGCAGGTGCACTAGCAGTCGCCCGCTCACGTAGTTTAAGATACTCGTCCTAAAAAAGTAGTTGTTAACATCTAAGTTACTTATTACTAACTATATAGATATATATTTGCATATTTTCTAAGTTATATTAAAATTAACACAGGGTAGTAAAACGTACATAGGTCTGCGTGGCCTTCTCATCGATGAGCTTTTCACCCTTCCAATGGGTGGCCAGGAAGACGGTCACCATGTTGGCGTCCTCACCCCTCTGTAGCTGTTGAAAATTATATTGTTTGTTATTAAAATTAAATATCTTATCCTACTTTTATTAAAATAATATATATTCAATAGAATACATACCAAATGACGGAAAGGTTCCGTCATGGGAATCGAGCCACCATGCCACTTTTCTGCCTTCGACTTAGCCGTATTTGCCTTCTCCGACCTTTTCTTGTACCTGGGTTCGTCGAATCTCGCCTTCATCACAGTCCACTGCTCATATGTAATCCAACGCTGGATCAATTGTCCAGAGCGATCACGAGCCTTCTGGTCATATATCGTATCACGGATCGGCTTGGCGGCAACGGCAGAAAAATGTTCCTCGATCTTCTCAGTCACGTGTGGTGGATAGAAATAGATTTTCTAAAAGAAGTAAAATAGAGAGTTACATAATATTCATAAATTATTATTAATATTAAAAGAAAATATATTTTTACCTTGAAGTGGACAAACCAGAATATTTTTTCTATCTTTAGGAGCATCTGAGTAGTTGATCCAAGACCCACCATAGTTCTGCCTCAGAAAATGCCCCAGTACTTTCTGTATAGTTGAGGGATGATATCTATACAACGATAATTAAATTCATGAATATATAGATATAATCATTTGGAAAATATTAACTATTTAACTTACTTGCTAGGCCCGTCCCTCAAAATCTCCATCATCGTCTCGTCTGGAGGCGCGCATGGAGGGTTGCTCTGATCATACGCAGACGGAGTCGGCTCAACCTCCTCCATCTGCTCCTTTGTCTCCATGGTGCCGTCAGTAGGAGGAAGGCTGGACGGGGGAGTAGTCTCACGCCTAGAACTGCTCGTCCCAGGAGTACTACTATGTACCGTCGACGGAGTCAGAGATGTGACTGGTCGGTACACTAGAGTACTCTGCGATGAGGATCCTGAACCAGTAGTCGGTGTCACGCCCCGATCTCCTGCAGGAATCGGCAGTCCCTGCTGGGCGCGAATCACCGCTCCAACGCTCCCGCGGGACGATCGTTTCCATCGGGACGCGATGTTGCACGAGCCTGGAGTTGCGCCCGCGCAAGTTAATTACTAAAATGGCCGTTGATAACTAGTTCGCAGAGTCGTCATAGAGGAAACATAGAATAAACACAAGTATTAAATCCAAATAAAGCTCTTTATTGATATGAAGTAAAGATTACAAGTGGCACTAGGCCGAGATTATAAGTCGCTCATGCTTTCTCTCTCTCTCTCTACAAAGAATATGCCCTTAGGCTTAGAACTAATTCAAACAATCTGGATGATGATGTTCCTAAATATTATGTCTCATATATGTGAGCTCCAGCTCCGTGCGCCATACTCCAAGACGCCAAGTGCGGTCTGACGCCTTATTGCGTTAAGCGATCTCCGAATCCATACGAGTTTTTCCTGCACCCTGCATGCAATCTGGTTGGGTATCAGTATATTGAATGCACTGGTGGGGAGGCCTCTCACCCACGCCACAAAATAAGCACGTTCATTAGTTATGTGCACCGACTGATTATGTTGTCTTTCTAATCTTTTGCCTTAGGATCAGTTACATTGCAATATAATAAAAGTAATATCCGTGTCTACTCAAGAGTGTCATAATAATGAACAACTGAGTTCGTCTTACCGTTTCTTACCATTAGGCCTTCCCTGTCATATGCAGCAATATGAATAATGATGTACTAAATAACAAAGAACATCTATGAAATCCAATTGTTATGTTTGTGTCTCTGCCTCAGACCTATTCTACTCGAACTATGTTTGTTACCGTGCATCCATTCTAAATATGCAAAATATCATGAAAATGTACTCCTTCATGTTACTCCTCTTCTGAATGCGGATAGCCGCTATGCAAGCATGACTTATCTATATGAAGGTCACTTGCTCTGTTAGCCATATTGGAGATGATCTGCGATGGAACGATTGTCTTTCCAGCTCGGTTGCTAGCCTTGCTGGGCCTCCCGAACCATCCGACGAGTCGACGACCATCTAGGTCGGTAGCAAGCCTTGCTGGATGTCCCATTCTCGTCCGCTAGTCATCAACTAGCGTATTACCAGGACTACACTGGCATTGTCCTCCCGGGCTGACACGATTCGGATGCCTCAGCAATCGTGTCGAGGACTCATCTCTACCTGGTGCGCAACCAGTTGTCCGTGACCATGCAATTACTCCTCCACTTCCAATCCTAGCCAAAAAATAACTCGGTTCAATCTTGCCAAGGACTACACTCGGATCTTTCTTCTTTACGCAGCTCCTGATTAGAGACTGCCTCGGTGATCTGGATATCCCGAGTACTTTATTTTCTTTCCTTCTCCTGACTCAGAATGACTACTTGATAGTCTTCCTCGTCTATGTATGCAACATGATTATACTCTATCCCGTGTCATGTTCCGTGCGGTGTGATGCCTTAGTATGAACTCAAACTACTTTTATGGCATATATATAAGAAGCTACTACATTTTAACTTAATAGCCTGATTACGCAATTAGCAAATAAGATCTCCATGTTCTATACAATGATAAGGCAGGGTTATCCCCTTAGCTATGTGCATTCATCTCATTTTATTAGCATGCAAGGGTTATCGCCTGAAAACTAGCATGTATTATTCATTTTTTTAGTGTGCAGCTAAGTAGGGACATGTTCACCGGGGCCACCCACCTTAGCGATGAATCGCATTGGTCGAGCGAGACTCCGAACGCGCCTCTGAAAGACTAAGTCTGACTCCATTTGAAGATCCAAGTATGAATGCCTTTGTATCGAATAAGCCATCTCGCTGAGCAAGGCGAGTTGGTTCGCTACACTTGTGTCGTTTGAATTGGCCCTCCGGGTTGAGCGGAATGGGTTATTACATTATACACCACTCAGAACAAGTCTCGTCCTTGAGACTTCCTGAGGGAACTCGTATTATCGCGCAACTTCTAAATTAAACTTTATACATCTTATCTAACTTTCAAGGACTGTTTCAATACTATATTCATTTATTTCCTCACCACGCGTTACGCACATATTTAGCCAATACTACTTGTCTGTAAGATCCCTAATCCTGAAAATCCTATTTTTATTTATTTATTAAAAATATCTATTATTTGTACATCTAGAGGATTTTATGGAACCATTATAAATTTTTTCTAAAGTATTTCATGTAGGAAACCCTTTGGACAATTACTAATTTAAACCATGTGCAGCCCTATAATTTTCAGAATTTTTTTATGTATAAATATGTATATATATAGAGATATTATTAATAAAAAAAAGAAAAGAAAATAGAATTTTCTATTGGTGCTAACCCAAAACCCGAACCCGCGTATACTACTTCCCTGCGTAAAATCTACAACAGCAGCAACAGCCGCGTAAACTTTGCCTCTCTTCTCCGCGCGTAATTATAATAGCAGCAGTAGCAAACCTACGCATATAACTCATACACGTAAACACTTCCTTTCACTGCGCGTAATACCAATTCCTGCGTAAGATTCCTTCACCACGCGTAAAACCACACCCTTTAGAAAATATCAACAGCAGAAGCAATACTCAACTTTGCTTTGCTTTCCTTTCCTACATGTGTAAATCTCTCATTGCACCACTCCTTAACACTATTACTAAATGACCCTTGACCGAAACCTAAACCAATGAGAAGAAAGAAGCAGCAACAGTAGTTTCTTAACCACTAAGTTTCCTCCACCGCCTCTTATTCTCTATATATATCTATGCATTGCAACCCAAAACCTTAAACCTCACTTATTCAACTAAAAATACTGTTGGACGTGCACTACCCAGAACTTTTGCTCGGCAAATATACCTTGCCACTGTACTATTATTTACATTTCAATTAAAGCATGATCCTGTTTTATTTAGTTATTTGCATTGGACCTTGTTTATGAGACTACCCCAGTATTATGGAGCATTATTTGGCTAATTTCAAACGTGACACAGTTGTTACACGGATTGTAAGTCTCATATAGATCCCGGACTGCGTGACAGGTCTGGCCTCCTGTACGTATGGCCGTGCGATAGGAATAACTGCTGATATAAACTTTGTATGCTAGTAGACTTGGCAGTTATTTAGAGGTTTTATCGTGTCATGGATGTGGCATGCTTAGAGCATGGGATGGGGAGAATAACAAGTAAGACATTTGGGCTCCTTTGCACTTTCCTTATATGTAACCCGTACGCTCCACCGGAGATACGCGAGATATCCCCTATACTCCTTGCGGCCTCTGTTGTTCAAAAGACGACATGCTTTGTAGGCCTCTGATTCTCCGAGAAAATCATGTCAATCCTATTTATGGTCAGATAGCCCACAGGTTAGAAAGTTGTTCTCAAACTGCATTCACATAGACGGTTAGGTGACCTAGTGGATATTTATATTTTAGTACTTATTGGCATGTTTATATGTATCTTGTTACGTCCCACTGAGGACCTGGTCCCTTTCCAGATGTGGACGAGCAAGATTACCCATAAGAGTACGGACCTGGACCAGACACTACTTACCTGACTGAGGAGGCCTTACCCTCAGAGTACTTGTGATTTTATTACCGCTGTTCAGATATATTGCTACTTCAGTATAGTCATTTTGTAGTGGATTTGTTTCCACCTGACTATCAGACTTGATACTCATTTTAGATATTCAGTATTATTCCGCCTTTATTACTATTATTTGTGCTGTGGATGAGATATAGATTGCAGATGACTTGTTGTAACAGTATATTACCACTGGTGGATTGGATATTCATGAACAACGTACGTATGCATACGTTTTCCATATATTGGAGTTCGTATACATACGGCTGGGCGTGTTACGTATTCCTAGTCCTACGTATTTTGGGACTAGGGCATGACATATTTTTGGTGGTGGCCCATGCAGGTCAGAATATATTGTCTTGGTTACATAACTGTACCAAACAAGCCTGTGTATAGGAATAGAAAATAAGAATCTCATTCACACTGGACTGAAACCTCATTCCTCTTTCCAACCACCCTATATTTGGACAACTTGAGTTTACGCCAGAAACCTTTTACGCTGTGACCAGGGATCTCTATTTTTAGAAATCAAACAAGGTAACTGTTGTTGGCGTAAGGACCAAAAAAAGCCGCATAGTTGGCATAAAAAGCCAAGATATGTAGAAGATTTCCAACGTTACGCTGCGGTTATGACAAACTGCTAACCACATACCCTTAGTCTTCCTAAATCCTGCGTATGACAAATCATACAAACACCCCAGCATAAACTTGAGGAATTATGGATAATAGTTAAAAATAGTATAGAATAGCCTGATTAGGCGTAAAGTGTATAGATGATAATAATGCGTATTTATCACAGACTTAGCTTTTCCAGCCGTGACCAAGTAAAAACCAAATCTCATGCATTAAATGCAGAGATATGCCTTGAGCCTGTGCAAGCAACAGCTTTTTGACTTTGCATCTTGATTTTGTCCTTTCCTGAGCGTAAAACTCATTTATATAGGCAGTCACTAAACGACAACCTGGGTCTCTGTACAAAATCATTATCACAGCCGCCCTCTCGATCATCGTGCAGTACATTTGTCAGATGTCAGATTCACTGATTTGACTGACAAACTCATCCGAGGAAAAAAAAATGAAGAGTTACTCGTATAACTTTACGCTGCAAAGTATGCTATACTTTACGCAGACAATTTTCACGCAGAATTTACGCGGGGTAAATTTTCCGCGCAGACTTTACTCAATATAATTTTACGCAACCGATCTTTTCCGCGTAAAACCTTTTACAGATTTACGCGGGCAATCTTTTCGCAGACTTTTCCAGGAGCCATGTTTTACGCCAAAACTTCCTTGATTCTCTGCCTTACGCAGATAGTTCTAAAACCATGATTTACGCTGATAGTTTTGAACCTATGTTTTCCACGGGCAAATTCCTCAGCATATTTCATACTACTACACCCTATCTAATATTCACATCCTATTTGATTCCTGTATCCCTCCTAAATGTTGTACACATCACCTGCAGAAAGATGGATATGCAGAAGGGATGTACTATCACCAATAATGACACAACTCCTGGAGTCAATGGTCAGACTCAAGGAGGGACCTCAACCATTCCTAGACTTCCAGAAACAGATGAACAAACTCACAATCCAATTCCATCCGATCTTCCCGTTCCACCTAATAGGAACCTTTCAGCTTCATCGACACCGCAGGATGGCCAGGCATAACTGTTACAATTCTTCCAGATAATGATACAGGAACAGAGACAGCAAGCAGCGGAACAGAGACAAGAGTTCCTAGCAGCACTTGAAAGGATGGCTGCAAAGACTGTTGTACCAACTCAAGCACTAGCTCCAGCCACAGTTGGTTCAGTAAAGGACTTTGTACAAATGGGTCCAAGGCTGTACAAAGGCATTGAGAGCCCAGAGGAAACTATCAACTGGATCACTCACACTCGGAAGCTATTAGAGGCATCATAGCTACCTGCAGACCTATGGATGACAGGTGTAAGGACACTCCTAGATGGTAATGCTCACCACTGGTGGGAATCCATGGAACGCCAGCTGGGTACAAACCAGACCTGGGAGTAGTTCCTGGAGTGCTTCGAAAGAAAGTACTTCCCGGACACCGTTAGAGATGCATTATACGATCAGTTTCTTCACCTGGAGTAGGAGAACAGAACAGTTGACGAGTACGATACGGAGTTTAGTCGCCTTAGCAAATATGGCGCTGCCCTAATACCAGATGACTTGGCCAGAGCTAAGAGGTTTTATCGTGGATTGACTAAAGAGCTCCAACACTACACTAGCTCTCAGTCCCGAATCTCTTATGCCGAATTACTGACAAAAGCCAGAGTGCAAGAAACTATCAGCCAAGAAAAGGGAGTTCAGCTAGGGACACAACAAGGACCAGCAAGAACACATCGAAGACTGACAAGGACACAACAAGGAGGACCTATCAGACGTCCTCTAGCTCAGCAACAGCAGTACCAGCACAGAGCAGGACCGTACCAAGTCCCAGAGAAACCCTAATGCAATTATTGTGGGAAACGCGAACATATTATGAGGGATTGTCGATCTCGCCTAGGACAATGTATGAGATGTGGTTCCGGACAGCATATATTGAAAGACTGTCCTATGCAACAAACATCAACACTTCCACCGCCAACACAGAGGCTAGCACTCCCAGCACCAAAGCCAGCTCCACAACTGATGAGACAAGGAGCACCTCGACCTCCGGCATCAGGAGGATTTCAGCGAGGACCACCGCTGCCTGCCCAGGAGGATCAATTCGCGAGGGCCAGACAAGGACAACTACAGAGAAACGGGCAAGCTTTTGCAATGAAAGTAGATGACATGGATCAAGAAGTCGATGTCATAGCAGGTATCACTCTTATTTTTACTTTTCCTGCTGTAATATTGTTTGATACGGGAGCCACCCACTCATTCATATCATCTAGTTTTATTGCCAAATACAACATTGCCGCCACACCTTTACCTAGTTGCATTAGAATTTTTACCGGAGGAGGAGTAGTACCTGTTAATAGAAATTGTAGATCGTGTCCTATAGTGATACATGGTAGAGAAATGAATGCCCGACTCTTAGTCCTTTCTATGCCAACTTTTGATATTGTGCTTGGGATGGATTGGCTGAGCAAGTACCACGCTTTCTTTAATTGCTTTGGAGGAAGCATTCTTTTTAAGATACCCGGCCAGCCTGAATTTGAGTTTGTACGAGGATCCACCGAAATCCATGATGGAATGCAGCTCGCGATGGACGATGTTGTCTATTATCCCATTATTTCAGAATTCCCAAACGTTTTTCCAGAGGAATTACCAGGCCTACCCCCAAATAGAGACGTAGAATTCTCAATTGAATAGACATCAGGAGCATCACCCATAGCATCACATGTTTACAGATTGGCGAAGAAGGAGATGGATGAACTAAAGACCCAATTAAATGAGCTAGAAGATAAAGGTTTCATCCGACCAAGTGCATCACCCTGGGGAGCACCAGTATTGTTTGTGCCCAAGAAGGATGGGTCAGTACGTATGTGTATTGGCTATAGAGCCTTGAATGCAGTAACAGTGAAGAATAAATATCCACTACCACATATTGATGACTTATTTGATCAACTCAGTGGAGCCAAGGTGTTCTCAAAGATAGATTTGAGATCAGGATATCACCAGGTGAAGGTACAAAAGGAGGACATCCCGAAGACCGCATTCCGGAAAAGATATAGGCATTATGAGTTTTTAGTCATGCCATTTGGATTGACCAATGCTCCAGCTATCTTTATGGACTTAATGAATCGAGTCTTCTGTAAACCCCCTGATTTTCAGGAATTTTTAATTTGGATTTTACACAATTTTTTTTGTAATTTTCGGGAATTAAAACTAAGGTATTTTGTGATTAAAGAATTTTTAAATGATATTAATTAATATAAAAATATTATAAAAATAATATTTTCTAGTGTAAAATGAAAAACTGGACATAGGATAATTTTCTGTGAATTTATTGGACTCCGGAAGCATTTTTAAAGCCCTAAAAACCAATGTATTTTTAAACCAAAATTTAACCCTGACTGAACCCGGTTTATTTGGAAATAAACCGAACCAAACTGCAGTAAACCAAACTGAACCAAACCCACTCCTAACGGGTCGGGTCGGATCCGAATCGAACCCGACCCGGACCCGTTAACCCTAAACGAAACCCTAATCCAAATCCTCCCCAAATTACTGTTCCGGCGGCGCGCCTATTTAACCCCTCGGCCGCCCGGACTCGCCCCACTTCGTCGGAACCCTAGCCCCTCTCCTCCACGAGTCCCACTGCAGCCCAACACCACCACCTCCCTCGTCGACCTCGCCGACCCACTGCACCCGCCCAGAATACCTCCGCCTGGCCGAAGAACTCAACCACGAGCAGACGGCCACCGTCCCGCAGAACGACCACCCTCCAGCCTCCCAAAGCTCCCGACCTCCACCGACTGCTCCGCCCTAACGTCCCTCCACCGTCGCGAGGACTCCATCGACCGTTCCGCCGCCGCCTGGCCGACGAACTCGACCACGAGTAGACGGCCACCGTCCCGCAGAACGACCACCCTCCAGCCTCCCAAAGCTCTCGACCTCCACCGACTGCTCCGCCCTAACGTCCCTCCACCTCTGCGGGGACTCCATCGACCGCTCCGCCTCTGCCCAGCCGCCCTGACTCGACGAGCAGCCCCGCCGTCGCCTGAACGCTGACCCGCAGCCCCTCGTCGACGAGAACCGCCATTACCGACACCACCATCATCCTCTCGACGTCCCCATGAGATGCACCTTGAACCCCCTCGACCACCATCCAGAAACCCCCACCACCTGTCGTCGTCCTCCGCCTGCACATCCTCGACTCCCCGCTGAACCCGCCGTGCTCCTCCTACCTCACCGGAGCCGCCCGGTCGACCACCAGCCTCCCTCCTCCATCTCCTCCTCCTCGCCTGACTGCGGAACCCTATCTCCCTCGTCGGACCACCAGCAGAACCCTAAACTCTAAACCCTAGAACAGTACCAGACACGGTGCAGTACTGGACACATCACCCGGACACAAAACCCAAACACAAGAATCTAGTTTCACGGAGCCCCATTCAGGTAACCCGTTCTCTCTTCTAGTTGCTCCAATTTCCGTTCCGTCAGATATGACGCGTAGACTGTGTAACCCTTTCAATGCCCGTGCAACCCGCTCGGTGCGTCGCGTCCTGTGGCGATCGCAAACCGCGATCCAAAAACAGGAAAAACAATACCCCATTTTCACCCGGAACTGAGTACGCCCCGCCAAATGGGACGACTTGGTCGCAGGCGATCTTCACCGAAATATGCGCACCGTTGATATGGATGTGCGAGATTTTGCAGAAGTTGATTTGGATGTGCGTGCACACCGGAATCAACGCGTATCCGCCGACAACGTCTCGTATCCGCCTATTCTGAAACATGTCGTAACTTTGTGTACACACGTCAGATCGAGACGAAACTGGTGCCATCGGACTCGTAGCAATACGCTGGTCCTGTGACCCAAGTTTGGTTCGATTCTGAGAACGTTGACAAAATTGTGTATCGTGGGCCCTACGGCTCCACTTGACGGGCGATTTTGTGATCGGCTCATCGAAATCCAGTTCTGGAAATTCCATTGGGTTCGTATCATCGTTCTGGACTTGTTGACACTAAGTTGGACGAATTTGGAGACCATTGGTTCTGACACACTTTTCGGTGCAAAGTGGGCCACACATGGACCCCACTTTGACCCAAAATTATGGTTTTGCCCCTGTATCCAAATTGGACGAAAGAGAAGTGCTTTCTAGCTATTTTGCTTATTCTGGGAATATTGGTGATATCTATTTCAGCATTCGGAGATATTTGTTCTGAGGTCATAGCTTTTGGTCCTGTGTATTGGACATCTAGACGTTACATTTTTGCAGCTTCTTGCCAGGCAAGTATACCTTGCCATTGTACTGTTATTTATATTCCATATGTTGCATACATCTTTATTTTTTGTCTTTATTTCATATATTTTAACTGTTATATAAAATGTGCACGACAGTGTCGTCGCGATATATTTTTATTTATGTAATTGCATTGACCTTGTTTATGAGACTACCCTATTATCATGTAGCACCATTAGGTTTTATTTGACTGTGACACATATTTTTACACGAGTTGTGAGTCTTATATAGATCACGGACGCATGTATTGACTGATCATCGGTACGTGTGGGACGTGCGTTAGGAATAACTGCTGTTAGAAATTTTGCATGCTAGTAGACTTAGCAGTTATTAAAGGTCTAGGGGCATAGCCTATTGTAGTACGGTGGTCCCATCATTGTCCTTGTTTGGTTGCAGGATTGAGCCAGGGTACTAAGAATAGGCTATGAACCAAATTGTGTCATGGATGTGACATGCTTAGAGCATGGGGTAGGGAGATCAACAAGTACCGCATTTGAGCTCCTTTACACTTTTTCTATTGTGCGGCCGAATTCTCCGCTGGAGATACGGGCGGTGATGACCACTATATATTATATTATTATCAGGCGGGCCTCCGGTGTTCGAAATACGCCGTGCCTTTTTAGGCCCCTGGATCTCCAATAGAGAACCATGCCAAATCCCAGGTTTTCAGCCAGATAGCTCACTTGTGGGGAAAGTTGTTCTTAACTGCATTCACTTAGACGGGTAGGCGACACCTTTGGATATTTATTTAAGTACTTTATTGGCATGTGTTTAAGTATCTTGTTATGTCCCTCTGAGGACCTGGTCCCCTGCTAGGTGTATCTGTTCTTGAGTATTTATAGGAGCGCAGATTCGGATGGTTACTTATGTTTCGAGGATGTCTTCTCTTCGAGCCCGTGATTGATAGCTGGTATTCTTATATAGTGTTTATTGTGTTGTACTCATATTGTATTTGCTCTTATATTCGAGTTGGTAGTGGATTTGTTTTCATCCAACTATCATCCTTAGATACTTCTTATTGAGATCTAGTTTCATAGATGCTGGTTATTTATTTATATTAATTTTCGTGGATGAGATTTAGATTATACCCTGTGACTTGTGACATATGTTATACCACTTGTGGATTTGATACAGCGTACGTGTGGATTTGGTTTCCATATATTGGAGTTACCATATCTATGCGGCTGGCATGCTTACGTGTCCTAGTCCTATGTATTTTGGGACTGGGACGTGACATGTTTTTGTGGTGGCCCATGCAGGTCGAGAGCATATTGTCTCGGTTACGTTACTGTACCGAACAAGCCTGCACCTAGGACTAGAGTATAGGATCTCATCCATAATTGACTATGATTCATCTTCCTCCTATATGTTCTATTTGAATAATTGTATCCTGCTTGATTCCTGTATTTCCCTAATAAGTTCCTTGAGTACATATAGCCTTCTGCTAGAATATAGGAACCCCTGTTATTAGGATGATAATTAGAGTAGCACACCTATTAAGAATACAACGAGAATATAGACACACCACTAAGTTTAGAATATCTAGTGAATCCTAGAATTCCTTATCTTTAGATTGGTATACGTATTAAGAAGACTTGAGAGTAGTATAGACACTACTAGAGAAAGTTAGAAGTCTTACCATGATGTTTGACCCTAGTATTGAGGAACCAATAGAAAACCAAAATTTAAAATTAGGACTGAACCTAACCTTCATAGTTAGATAATATTAGAACTATAAACTTAGATCATTGTCTTCATTATTAGTAGATAGCACCTTAGGAAGCCAAGAGCATTGAATATAGTAGTTTCTTGAACATACCGCAAACACAGAGAGTAGCGTTGCATCTCCCCTTAGGAAACCTTGACATTATCTATAGTTTCTCTATTTTATTTCATATATTGTTCCCCTGAAACCATAGCGCTCGCTATTTTCATAGCGCTCGCTATTTTGCGATGACTAATTACGTTCTTCTCTTTATCTTTCAACTCGTGCCATCTGACACTTCTGATAATAGGCCAAGTAATTTTATTCTGTGTTAAGGACACATAGTTTGCTAGGATTATAGTTGTAGTCCCGAATTTTAAATTTTTTTTGCTTGGTAGTTAGAACTTGATAAGTTTAAGTTGTTTTTGTAGATTGTGACCCGATGATTAACCCTTAGTTTTTTTAAATTATGTAATTTGTACCCCCACCTCGATACAAGTTAGATCCCTTTCCCCTTAACGGCCAGTAACTTTTCTATCCCTACAATTGACACCTGTTCTATAAGCACTATGATTAAGACTTAAGGTGACCCTTACCTATATAATGCAATAGGAGACCCTAATAAGTACCAAGATCTTTCCTCATATACCCTAATAAGAGTTTCTGTTCTATGTACATGTACATATACAAGGTTATTTTTGTAGGATCCTCTTAAGACTGTCACAGTACTAGTTTGATTCTTTTAAGTTGGGTAGTATGTCCCACAACCTAGTATCACATAGTCCACTTGACCCATCGAGGTAGTGTAACTGAATAACATTAATTGTATGCTAGCATTAGACGACAACGTTTATTCAGACGGTAGAATTTAGAGGTCCATGCCCTATTTGGACGACTAGCAACTTAAACAAGGAGGTTGTATGATAACTGTAGAGATTGTAGAGTCTTTTGTTATTATTGCTTATGTTATTTTTATTTTTGCAAACTTGAATTATTTTGTAACTTCTCTCATCATAATCCAGCGTTACATTTTCTGTGCTACCTCAAATTATGCTGCTATTATAGCCTAGTTTTTGCAAGCTTATTCTTTATCGAGCTTGATCATGACACATGTATTATTGGAGCGCTACAATAATACATTTCAGAATCAGTGTATTAGGGTCCAGCTAACCTTAGTGCGCTTGATTCGCCCCTCGTAATACTACTTTACGTGGATTGAAATATGTAGTGATTAGTAGACGAATATACTTGCCCTAGACATGTCTGACATATCGTATCGGTTGCATAACTGTACTAATACGAGCATGCGAACGAAGAATTACCAAAATTGGATTTCAATCCACAACTGCTTTGACAATTCCCATTTGACTTCTTTAAACGCCTTGATCCGATACTTCTATTCTATTACCTCACCCTTGAACTCTTTATTATTGATCTCCGTCTTCCCTTATTTTGGAAAGACGAAACCTCATGCTTAGTATAAATTTGATATACAGATAGTACTAGATATACCCCACAGGCCAATCGTATTTTTTGGTGACTATCTTTTATAAATGACTAAGGAAATATCATAGATGATATGTTTGAGGATTCAATAGCACGATTAAATAATTTGGGGCATAGCTTTCTTAAGGTATATAGCCTTATGTGATAGATGGGTAAATTCTAAGTTGGGTAGCAGTGCATTGTCAACTCAAGAGGAATTTCTTTTAGATTGTGATCGAGTAAGATTAGATTGGGAGAGGTTCAAGCCATTTTAATTTTGAAAAAAAAATTAGAAGAATGACTAAGATGATGTGGATTAATAAATTTTAAAATCTTGATATTGAGGACCCAATATTTATACCTTAGGTGCATGATTTAAATTTTTGAATATTAAAGGTAAAATCATCAATTTGAAATTGGAGGATAAGTATAGAAATTCAGACTTGAGCATTGGTAGACTGCATTTAAATTATTTTTCAATTGATGATTTAAGAATTAAAATTTGATGGTTGGACTACCTATTTAAAATATTGAGGATGTGAATGGAATTTAAAAAGTTAAAGAATACAAAAAAAATATAAGTAAAAATAGGAATAATATTGGACTCGAATTACTTCTAGAGGAAATTATAATAGTTGGAGATCGTGAGGCAAATTTATATGCGTATTTAAATCTTGAAGATGTTATATGGATTTAATTTAAATTTGGATGTGGATAATTTGAGAAAGTGAGAAGAGATAACCATAGGTTGAATGTTGATTGGAACAGTGATCATCTTAACCTTGAAGTGATTGCGATGGATATGATTAGAATTTTAATTATCGCAAGGAGATTGCGATTGACTTGCCTTACGTACATGAAGGATTAACATATTATGCCTTATTTTAATTTTGAGGACGAGATTGTTCGAAGTTGGCTGGATTGTGAAACCCCCTCACCCAAGAATTAAACCTACTTGGCTTAGATAGTGAGACTGAGGCTAGCTCGAATCCACTTAGAAATAGAATACGGTATTTTTATTTAGTTTTACAATATGGTATCACTTAGCGCACCTTATAATTTCTTCGATAATTGGAGCACTTCACTAGTCACTGTCTTCCTACAAATTCTACATCCTTGTCCTAGACATGCCCATCATCCAATTCCCATCTTTGTGCAATTTTCCAATTGTTTGGCGCTTTTATGCAAAAGAGCATTTAGGTGTCCACACTATTAGACATGACACATAAAGAAACCTATTTTTTGCTCATACGGATTTTCCCATGATTTTTTGGGATGTGCAACGCGCAACATCGCCCACTCCCTTAAACCTGGCCTTGCATTTTAAACAATGCAAATCTTATACCATCCTTGACTTTCTACCGTGAATTAATTTTAATTTCGAGGACGAAATTGTTTTAAGTTGGGTAGATTATAAACCCCCTGATTTTCAGGAATTTTTAATTTGGATTTTACACAAATTTTTTGTAATTTTTGGGAATTAAAACTAAGGTATTTTGTGATTAAAGGATTTTTAAATGATGTTAATTAATATTAAAATATTATAAAAATAATATTTTCTAGTATAAAATGAAAAACTAGACATAGGGTAATTTTCTGTGAATTTATTGGACTCCGGAAGCATTTTTAAAGCCCTAAAAACTAATATATTTTTAAACCAAAATTTAACCCTGACTGAACCCGGTTTATTTGGAAATAAACTGAACCGAACCGCAGTAAACCAAACTGAACCAAACCCACTCCTAACGGGTCGATCCGAATCGAACCCGACCCGAACCCGTTAACCCTAAATGAAACCCTAATCCAAATCCTCCCTAAATTACTGTTCCGGCGACGCGCCTATTTAACCCCTCGGCCGCCAGGACTCGCCCCGCTTCGCCGGAACCCTAGCCCCTCTCCTCCACGAGTCCCACTGCAGCCCAACACCACCACCTCCCTCGTCGACCCACTGCACCCGCCCAGAATACCTCCGCCTGGCCGACGAACTCGACCACGAGCAGACGGCCACCGTCCCGCAGAACGACCACCCTCCAGCCTCCCAAAGCTCCCGACCTCCACCGACTGCTCCGTCCTAACGTCCCTCCACCACCGCGAGGACTCCATCGACCGCTTCGCCTCCACCTGGCCGACGAACTCGACCACGAGCAGACGGCCACCGTCCCGCAGAACGACCACCCTCCAACCTCCCAAAGCTCCCGACCTCTACCGACTGCTCTGCCCTAACGTCCCTCCACCGCCGCGGGGACTCCATCGACCGCTCCGACTCTGCCCAGCCGCCCTGACTCGACGAGCAGCCCCGCCATCGCCTAAACGCTGACCCGCAGCCCCTCGTCGACGAGAACCGCCATTACCGACACCACCATCATCCTCTCGACGTCCCCATGAGATGCACCTCGAACCCCCTCGACCACCGTCCAGAAACCCCCACCACCTGTCGTCGTCCTTCGCCTGCACATCCTCGACTCCCCGCTGAACCCGCCGTGCTCCTCCTACCTCGCCGGAGCCGCCCGGTCGACCACCAGCCTCCCTCCTCTATCTCCTCCTCCTCGCCTGAAGGCGGAACCCAATCTCCCTCGCCGGACCACCAGTAGAACCCTAAACTCTAAACCCTAGAACAGTACCAGACACGGCGCAGTACTGGACACAGCACCCGGACACAGAACCCAAACACAAGAACCCAGTTTTACGGAGCCCCGTTCAGGTAATCCGTTCTCTCTCCTCGTTGCTCCGATTTCCGTTCCGTCAGTTGTGACGCGTAGACTGTGTAACCCTCTCGATGCTCGTACAACCCGCTCGGTGCGTCGCGTCCTGTGGCGATCGCAAACCGCGATCCAAAAACAGGAAAAATAATACCCTATTTTTACCCGGAACTAAGTATGTCCCGCCAAACGGGACAACTTGGTCGTGCGCGGTCTTCCCCGAAACGTGTGCGCCGTTGATACGGACGTGCGGGATTTCGCAGAAGTTGATTTGGATGTGCGTGCACACCGGAATCAACGCATATCCGCCGACAACACCCCGTATCCGCCTGTTCTGGAACATGTCGTAACTTTATGTACACACGTCGGATCGAGACAAAACTTGTGCCATCGGGCTCATAGCAATACGCTGGTCCTGTGACCCAAGTTTGGTTCGATTCTGAGAACGTTGACAAAATCGCGTATCGTGGGCCCTACGACTCCACTTGACGGGCGATTTTGTGATCGGCTCATCGAAATCCAGTTCTGGAAGTTCCGTTAGGTTCGTATCATTGTTCTGGACTTGTTGACACTAAGTTGGACAAATTTGGAGACCATTAGTTCTGACACGCTTTTCGGTGCAAAGTGGATCACACATGGACCCCACTTTGACCCAAAATTATGGTTTTGCCCCTGTGTCCAAATTGGACGAAAGGGAAGTGATTTCTAGCTATTTTGCTTATTCTGAGAATGTTGGTGATATCTATTTCAGTATCCGAAGACATTTGTTCTGAGACCATAGCTTCTGGTCCTGTGTATTGGACATCTGGACGTTACATTTTTGCAGCTTCTTGCCAGGCAAGTATACCTTGCCATTGTACTGTTATTTATATTCCATATGTTGCATGCATCTTTATTTTCTATCTTTAGTTTATATATTTTAACTGTTATATAAATGTGCGCGACGGTGTCGTCGCGATATATTTTTATTTATGTAATTGCATTGACCTTGTTTATGAGACTACCCCATTATCATGTAGCACCATTAGATTTCATTTGACTGTGACACATATTTTACACGAGTTGTGAGTCTCATATAGATCACGGACGCACGTATTGACTGATCATCGGTACGTGTGGGACGTGCATTAGGAATAACTGCTGTTAGAAACTTTGCATGCTAGTAGACTTAGCAGTTATTAGAGGTCTAGGGGCATAGCCTATTGTAGTACGGTGGTCCCATCCTTGTCCTTGTTTGGTTGCAGGATTGAGCCAGGGTACTAAGAATAGGCTATGAACCAAATTGTGTCATGGATGTGACATGCTTAGAGCATGGGGTGGGGAGAACAACAAGTACCGCATTTGAGCTCCTTTACACTTTTTCTATTGTGCGGACGGATTCTCCGCTAGAGATACGGGCGGTGATGACCACTATATATTATATTATTATCAGGCGGGCCTCTGGTGTTCGAAAGACGTCGTGCCTTTTTAGGCCCCTGGATCTCCAATAGAGAACCATGCCAAATCCCAGGTTTTCAGCCAGATAGCTCACTTGTGGGGAAAGTTGTTCTTAACTGCATTCACTTAGACGGGTAGGCGACCCCTTTGGATATTTATTTAAGTACTTTATTGGCATGTGTTTAAGTATCTTGTTATGTCCCTCTGAGGACCTGGTCCCCTGCCAGGTGTATCTGTTCTTGAGTATTCGTAGGAGCGCAGATTCGGATGGTTACTTATGTTTTGAGGATGTCTTCTCTTCGAGCCCGTGATTGATAGCTGGTATTCTTATATAGTGTTTATTGTGTTGTACTCATATTGTATTTGCTCTTATATTCTAGTTGGTAGTAGATTTGTTTCCATCCAACTATCATTCTTAGATACTTCTTATTGAGTTCTAGTTTCATAGATGCTGGTTATTTATTTATATTGATTTTCGTGGATGAGATTTAGATTATACCCTGTGACTTGTGACATATGTTATACCACTTGTGGATTTGATACAGCGTAAGTGTGGATTTGGTTTCCATATATTTGAGTTGCCATATCCATGCGGCTGGCATGCTTACGTGTCCTAGTCCTATGTATTTTGGGACTGGGGTGTGACATCTTCCATCAATATTTGGACCAGTTCGTGGTCGTCTTCATAGATGATATACTTGTCTATTCAAATAGCCATGAGGAGCACGAGAAGCACCTACGGATGGTTCTAGAGACCTTGAGGAGAGAGCAGTTATATGCAAAACTCAATAAATATGAGTTCTTCTTGGACAAAGTTTTATTTCTTGGACATGTCATTACAGGAGATGATATTTCTGTTGATCCAGAAAAGATCTCGGCAGTTGAGACATGGCCTGTTCCTAACTCAGCAGCAGAGGTGAGAAGTTTCCTTGGACTTGCGGGATATTACCGACGGTTCGTAGAAAATTTCTCAAAGATAGCAACACCTATGACTCGGTTGACTTACAAGGATCAAGAGTTCATATGGACCCACGAATGTCAAGCTGCTTTCGAGGAATTGAAAAAGCGACTGACTACAGCACCAGTATTGACTATTCCATCAGGATCAGGAGGCTATGTGATCTACAGTGACGCATCAGGGAAAGGCCTGGGATGCGTATTAATGCGGCAAGGCAAGGTGATTGCATATGCATCTAGGCAGTTACGAGTACATGAGAAGAATTATTCAACTCATGACTTGGAACTTGCTACCGTTGTATTTGCTCTGAAGCTATGGAGACATTACTTATATGGGGAACGAGTGGAAATATATACAGACTCAAAAGCCTCAAATATGTCTTCACACAGAAGGAGTTAAATATGAGGCAACGTCGATGGCTCGAGTTGATGAAAGATTTTGAGATAGAGCTACATTATCATCCAGGCAAGGCTAACGTTGTAGCAAACGCATTAAGCCGGAAGCCAGCAGTTTGCTTCTTGACAGCACAGAGAGAACTATTAAAGGACTTACAAGGTCTTGGCATTAAAATAATTTTGCCCAGGACAGACGGTACACTAACTAATTTACAAATACAATCATCACTAGTAGAAAGAATCAAGACAACATTGCCTACAGACGCCAGATTCAGAAGATTAAAAGAAAGAATAGAGGCCGGAGAGCAGACCGGATTGCGTATTCCTGATGATGGGACATTACGATGTGGTAATCGTCTTTATGTTCCAAATGGAGAAATTCAAAAAGAGCTAATGGCAGAAGCTCACAGTTCAAAATATTATATTCATCCTAGAGGCATCAAGATGTATCGAGATTTACGATAACACTTTTGGTGGCATAGAATGAAAAGAGAGATAGCTCGCTTTGTAGCTAAATGTTTAATATGTCAGCAAGTAAAGGCAGAGCATCAGAGAACAATAGGATTATTGCAACCACTCCCGATTCCAGAGTGGAAGTGGGAACACATTACTATGGACTTCGTCATGGGTTTTCCCAGGAGTCCCAGTGGAAGAGATGCGGTATGGGTAATAGTGGACTGACTCACCAAGTCAGCCCATTTCTTGCCTTTTAGAGTTGGCCAATCTGCAGAAGCTCTGGCTGACTTATATATGAGGTAGATCGTGAGACCGCACGGCATACCAGTAAGCATTGTATCGGACAGGGATTCACGCTTTACATCACACTTTTAGAGGAGCATGCAAGAAAGTCTTGGAACTCGTCTGAAGTTTAGTACATCTTATCACCCACAGACAGATGAGCAGTCAAAACATACTATTCAAACATTGAAAGATATGTTTAGGGCTTGTATGTTAGATTTTGGAGGATCATGGGAGAACCATCTACATCTTGTGGAGTTTTCTTACAACAATAGCTATCAGGCAAGCATCCAGATGGCTCCGTTTGAAGCATTGTATGGAAGAAAGTGTAGATCTCCTGTATGTTGGAGTGACGTGGGAGAACGTTAAATTTTGGGACCAGAGTTAGTGGTCAACACCGTTGAGACAGTTAAGAAGATACAAAGACACTTACAAGCAGCGGCAAGTTAAGCCCAAGGTATATTGGACCATTTGATGTGCTAGAGAAAGTAGGAGAAGTAGCATATCGACTAGCGCTACCACCTTCACTTGAGGGAGTACATGACGTATTCCATATGTCGCAGCTCAGGCGATATGTGGTGGACATCAGTCATGTCCTCGACCATTCGGAAATCACCATTGGGCCAAGCTTGTCATATCAAGAGCAACCCGTGGGAATCCTTGATCGTCGAGAGAAAGTATTAAGAAACCAGTCTATTTCCTTGGTCCGTGTGACATGAAAGTATGGATCGCCAGGAGAATCTACCTGGGAACGTGAGGATGACATGCGCGAACATTTTTCGAACCTATTTACAAACCAAGGTATAAATTTACTCTGATACCCTTCTTGACTTTCTACAGTGACAGTTTTAATTTCGAGGACGAAATTTTTATAAGTTGGGTAGAATGTAAGATCCCTAATCCTAAAAACCCTATTTTTATTTATTTATTAAAAATATCTATTATTTGTACATCTAGAGGATTTTATGGAACCATTATAAATTTTTCCTAAAGTATTTCATGTAGGAAACCCTTTGGACAGTTGCCAGTTTAAACCATGTGCACCCCTATAATTTTTAGAATTTTTTTTTATGTATAAATATGTATATATATAGATATTATTAATAAGAAAAAGAAAAGAAATAGAAAATAGAATTTCCTATTGGTGCTAACCCAAAACCCGAACCCGCGTATACTACTTCCCTGCGTAAAATCTACAACAGCAGCAACAGCCGTGTAAACTTTGCCTCTCTTCTCCGCGCATAATTATATTAGCAGCAGTAGCAAACCTACGCGTATAACTCATACGCGTAAACACTTTCTTTCACTGCACGTAATACCAATTCCTGCGTAAGATTCCTTCACCACGCGTAAAACCACACCCTTTAGAAAATATCAGCAGCAGAAGCAAAACTCAACTTTGCTTTGCTTTCCTTTCCTACACGTGTAAATCTCTCATTGCACCACTCCTTAACACTATTACTAAATGACCCTTGACCGAAACCTAAACCAATGAGAAGAAAGAAGCAGCAACAGTAGTTTCTTAACCACTAAGTTTCCTCCACCGCCTCTTATTCTCTATATATATCCATGCATTATAACCCAAAACCTTAAACCTCACTTATCCAACTAAAAACACTGTTGGACGTGCACTACCCAGAACTTTTGCTCGACAAGTATACCTTGCCACTGTACTATTATTTATATTTCAATTAAAGCATGATCATGTTTTATTTAGTTATTTGCATTGGACCTTGTTTATGAGACTACCCCAGTATTATGGAGCATTATTTGGCTCATTTCAAACGTGACACAGTTATTACACAGATTGTGAATCTCATATAGAACCCGGACTGCGTGACAGGTCTGGCCTCCTGTACGTATGGCCGTACGATAGGAATAACTGCTGATAGAAACTTTGTATGCTAGTAGACTTGGCAGTTATTTAGAGGTTTTATCGTGTTATGGATGTGGCATGCTTAGAGCATGGGATGGGGAGAACAACAAGTAAGATATTTGGGCTCCTTTGTACTTTCTTTATATGTAACCCGTACGCTCCACCGGAGATACGTGAGATATCCCCTATACTCCTAGCGGCCTCTGTCGTTCAAAAGACGACATGCTTTGTAGGCTTCTGATTCTCCGAGAAAATTATGTCAATCCCATTTATGGCCAGATAGCCCACAGGTTGGAAAGTTGTTCTCAAACTGCATTCACATAAAAGGTTAGGTGACCCAGTGGATGTTTATATTCAGTACTTATTGGCATATTTATATGTATCTTGTTACACCCACTGAGGACCTGGTCCCTTTCCAGATATGGACGAGCAGGAGTACCCACAGGAGTATGGACCTGGACCAGACACTACTTACCTGACTGAGGAGACCTTACCCTCAGAGTACTTGTGATTTTATTATCGCTGTTCAGATATGTTGCTACTTCAGTATAGTCATTTTGTAGTGGATTTGTTTCCACCTGACTATCAGACTTGATACTCATTTTGGATATTCTGTATTATTCCGCTTTTATTACTATTATTTGTGCTGTAGATGAGATATAGATTGCAGATGACTTGTTGTAACAGTATATTACCACTGGTGGATTGGATATTCATGAACAGCGTACGTATGCATACGTTTTCCATATATTGGAGTTCGTATACATACGGCTGGACGTGTTACGTATTCCTAGTCCTACGTATTTTGGGACTGGGGCGTGACATGTTTTTAGTGGTGGCCCATGCAGGTCAGAATATATTGTCTTGGTTACATAACTGTACCAAACAAGCCTGTGTATAGGAATAGAAAATAAGGATCGCATTCACACTGGACTGAAACCTCATTCCTCTTTCCAACCACCCTATATTTGGACAACCTGAGTTTACGCCATAAACCCTTTACGCTGTGACCAAGGATCTCAATTTTTAGAAATCAAACAAGGTAACTGTTGTTGGCGTAAGGACCAAACAAAGCCGCATAGTTGGCATAAAAAGCCAAGATATATAGAAGATTTCCAACGTTACGCTGCGGTTATGACAAACTGCTAACCACATACCCTTAGTCTTCCTAAATCCTGCGTATGACAAATCATACAAACACCCCAGCATAAACTTGAGGAATTATGGATAATAGTTAAAAATAGTGTAGAATAGCCTGATTAGGCGTAAAGTGTATAGATGATAATAATGCGTATTTATCACAGACTTAGCTTTTCCAGCCGTGACCAAGTAAAAACCAAATTTTATGCATTAAATACAGAGATATGCCTTGAGCCCTGTGCAAGCAACAGCTTTTTGACTTTGCATCTTGATTTTGTACTTTCCTGAGCGTAAAACTCATTTATATAGGCAGTCACTAAACGACAACCTGGATCTCTGTGCAAAATTATCATCACAGCCGCCCTCTCGATCATCTTGCGGAACTTTTGTCAGATGTCAGATTTACTGATTTGACTGACAAACTCATCCGAGGAAAAAAAATGAAGAGTTACTCGTATAACTTTACGCTGCAAAGTATGCTATACTTTACGCAGACAATTTTTACGCAGAATTTACGCGGGGTAAATTTTCCGCGCAGACTTTACTCAACATAATTTTACGCAACCGATCTTTTCCTTGTAAAACTTTTTACAGATTTACGCGGGCAGACTTTTCGCAGACTTTTCCAAGAGCCATGTTTTACGCCAAAACTTCCTTGATTCTCTACCTTACGCAGATAGTTCTAAAACCATGATTTATGCTGATAGTTTTGAACCTATGTTTTCTACGGGCAAATTCCTCAGCATATTTCATCCTACTACACCCTATCTAATATTCACATCCTATTTGATTCCTGTATCCCTCCTAAATGTTGTATACATCACCTGCAGAAAGATAGATATGCAGAAGGGATGCACTATCACCAATAATGACACAACTCCTGGAGTCAATGGTCAGACTCAAGGAGGGACCTCAACCATTCCTAGACTTCCAGAAACAGATGAACAAACTCACAATCCAATTCTATCCGATCTTCCCGTTCCACCTAATGGGAACCTTCCAGCTTCATCGACACCGCATGATGGCCAGGCACAACTGTTCCAATTCTTCCAGATAATGATACAGGAACAGAGACAGCAAGCAGCGGAACAGAGACAAGAGTTCCTAGCAGCACTTGAAAGGATGGCTGCAAATACTACTGTACCAACTCAAGCACTAGCTCCAGCCAGAGTTGGTTCAGTAAAGGACTTTGTATAAATGGGTCCAAGGCCGTACAAAGGCATTGAGAGCCCAGAGGAAACTACTAACTGGATCACTCACACTCGGAAGCTATTAGAGGCATCACAGCTACCTGCAGACCTGTGGATGACAGGTGTAAGGACACTCCTAGATGGTAATGCTCACCACTGGTATAAATCCATGGAACGCCAGCTGGGTACATACCAGACCTGAGAGCAGTTCCTGGAGTGCTTCGAAAGAAAGTACTTTCCGGACACCGTCAGAGATGCATTATACGATCAGTTTCTCCACCTGGAGCAGGGGAACAGAACAGTTGACGAGTACGATGCCAAGTTTAGTCGCCTTAGCAAATATAGCGCTGCCCTAATATCAGATGACTTGGCCAAAGCTAAGAGGTTTCATCATGGATTGACTAAAGAGCTCCAATACTACACTAGCTCTCAGTCCCGAATCTCTTATGCCGAATTACTGATAGAAGCCAGAGTGCAAGAAACTATCAGCCAAGAAAAGGGAGTTCAGCTAGGGACACAACAAGGACCAGCAAGAACACATCCAGGACCGACAAGGACACAACAAGGAGGACCTATCAGACGTCCTCTAGCTCAGCAACAGCAGTACCAGCACAAAGTAGGATCGTACCAAGTCCCAGAGAAACCCCAATACAATTATTGTAGAAAACGCGGACATATTATGAGGGATTGTCGATCTCGCCTAGGACAATGTATGAGATATGGTTCCGGACAGCATATGTTGAAAGACTGTCCTATGCAACAAATATCAACACTTCCACCGCCAGCACAAAGGCTAGCACTCCCAGCACCAAAGCCAGCTCCGCAACTGATGAGACAAGGAGCACCTCGACCTCCGGCATCAGGAGAATTTCAGCGAGGACCACCGCTGCCTGCCCAGGAGGATCAATTCGCGAGGGCCAGACAAGGACAACCACAGAGAAACGGGTAAGCTTTTGCAATGGAAGTAGATAACATTGATCAAGAAGTCGATGTCATAGCAGGTATCACTCTTGTTTTTACTTTTCCTGCTGTGACATTGTTTGATACGGGAGCCACCCACTCATTCATATCATCTAGTTTTATTGCCAAACACAACATTACCGCCACACCTTTACCTAGTTGCATTAGAATTCTTACCGGAGGAGGAGGAGTACCTGTTAATAGAAATTGTAGATCGTGTCCTATAGTGATACATGGTAGAGAAATGAATGCCCGACTCTTAGTCCTTCCTATGCCAACTTTTGATATTGTGCTTGGGAAGGATTGGCTGAGCAAGTACCATGCTTTCTTCAATTGCTTTGGAGGAAGCATTCTTGCATTCTTTTTAAGATACCCGGCCAGCCTGAATTTGAGTTTGTATGAGGATCCACCGAAATCTATGATGGAATGCAGCTCGCGATGGACGACGTTGTCTATCATCCCATTATTTCAGAATTCTCAGACGTATTTCCAGAGGAATTACCAGGCCTACCCCCAAATAGAGACGTAGAATTCTCAATTGAATTGACACCAGGAGCAGCACCCATAGCATCACATGTTTACAGGTTGGCGAAGAAGGAGATGGATGAACTAAAGACCCAATTAAAGGAGCTAGAAGTTAAAGGTTTCATCTGACCAAGTGCATCACCCTGGGGAGCACTGTAGAAGCATAAAAAATACGCTGGCAAAAGCTACGCGGCGTATTGATACAGAGCAGCGCAAGCAAAGGCCTTCAGTGCCATCAGGCGTAAGAGCTCAAGGGTGCAGCGCGTCCAAAACTGCTTCGGCGTAGACGGGACCCCCCCCCCATCGCCTCCAGGGCGTAAAAACTCAGCCGCTCTCAAAGCAGCGTTAAAATAGCGTACGAGGAATGCTTCGTCTTCCCCGAAATAAACCTGTCAAGTCACGCAGTGAACCTGGCCTCTGACTCCTGACAAAAAGTGCTGCATGGCGACCCAGACGACGGCTGGAAACAGGCACAGACCCCTCGGGACGCACACCACAGTATGATGGCGGATCCCTGCATTTAATGTAGAGGATTGGGTTAAGATACCACCGAACCGTCGTTTACTGACGTCCCCTCAGCATAAACCGCTCTTTTGTGCACAGAGGGATACGCTGCATTGTTTTACACAGGCAGGCATAAGCCGGTTTACGCTCCGCAGTAGACAAACCGCCTGCCACGTCAAAAGCTGCACATCGTACGGGGCTCGAGGCACGTCTCTACGTCTAATTGTACGGAGCGGTGACAGGTTCAGTCAAGGCACGTCTCTGCAACGGATGCACAGAAGGGCTGCAGACCTTCGAAACACGTCTTCGTATTTAATGCACAGGATGATGGCAAATCTCTGTAGAAGATTTGATTACATCTTCGAAAGCCGTGATTCCGGCTAAGACGTCCCCGTCAGCACTCGGGCACGGTACGCAGCGGCTTCTACGCCCATTCAAGACCTGTGCCCCTTCGGCTCTCAACGCCTCTCCGACTTCAACGCCTATCCGGCTCCTACGCCTATCCGGCTTCAACGCCTCTCCGACTCCTACGCCTATCCGGCTTCAACGCCTCTCCGGCTTCAACGCCTATCCGGCTCCTACGCCTATCCGGCTTCAACGCCTCTCCGGCTCCTACGCCTATCCGACTTCAACGCCTCTCCGGCTCCTACGCCTACCCGGCTTCAACGCCTCTCCGGCTTCTATGCCTATCCGGCTTCAACGCCTATCCGGCTTCTACGCCTATTCGGCTTCTATGCCTATCTGGCCTCTGTGCCAGGGTGACAGTCATTTGGCTTCTACGCCAACCGTTTCTACACACGGGATACCTACCTGCGTGGCTCTTACGCCGTGATCTTCGTAGCAATAGTACGCGTTGTGTTCCCTTAGTTGGACCCGCGTCATACGCTCATTCAAAAGATTATCCATACGCAGGCATTGGTTACTTTAACCGTTGTGTAAAAGGGTGTTGTACTTCCCACTCCTCGGTTTTTACATCGACGGAGTGGTACTGTCACCAAAACTCTATAAATAGAGACCCCTATCAATGGGGAAGAGGGCGAAAAAAAGATTATCATCCAGGAGAGAATTATCGTCCAAGGAGAGAGAGAGAGAGAAAGGGAGAGGGAGAGAGAGAGAGAGAGAGAGCCCGGAGAGCAGGCAAAGAGCAGGGATCGACGACCTTGGCCTCGTGCGTCCAACCTCTTCTGCAACCTTCGAAGCTGCTACCTGTCTTCCACGGCACTTCTTCAACATCGTGTGGTCCAAGGGCTAAAGTGATCGACCGCAGATCAGACACCTATAGCAATTTATACCCAGATTAAATAAATTATACTCCCATATCCTCGTATAGGATTACATTGTACAAGTTTGTTTGTAAACAGAAGGGCGCGGGTTTCGCATAAACCCCGTCATTGAAATACAATTTCATTCCTTTCGTTTAATACCACAAACAAGATGGCGACTCTGCTGGGGACATCTTTCTCTTCTGACAAGGAAGTAATTGCTCAACATGATACGGTATTCGTGGGAACCGTGAAGAAGACGCTGGTCGTTCATTTCGACCAGTCAGCCTACGAAGACATGCTTCGAGCCGGGGGTAGCTCTCGCCCTCTCTCCGTCCAGGACAACAGGAAGCTGCGTAATGTGTGGATGCCCAAGACATCCTCTACTATTCCTGTGGACTCTCCGATCTCTCCGGACTCTCCGATCTCTCCGATCTCTCCGGACTCTCCGATCTCTCCGATCTCTTCGGCCAACGAGGTTGTAGCGACGCTCCCTCCGTGCCCCGCACGTAAAATTTAGTCTTCCGCTACGCGCGGTACAGACAAAACTTCGGGCGAAGCCTTAGCGCTAACCCCGAAGAATCCACTGCGCTTTACGCGTAGGAAACAGTCTCCCGCTACGCGCGGTAAAGACAAAACTTCGGGCGAAGCCTCAGCGCTAACCCAGAAGCCTTCACTGCGCTTTACGCGTAGAAATCTGCCTCCCGCTCTGCGCGGTACAGACAGAACTTCCGATGGTGCCTCGGCGTCAAGACGGAAGTACAAATCACGCTCCATGCGCAAGACAACATCTGACCTCTACGGAGAACCAGATGAACGCTGTGATCTCCGCAAGTGCAACGACAAGTCTGGGGGTAGTCTCCCTCGACAAAACCGAGCAACATCCAAAGCTGGGGGTAGAATTCTCTCAGAATCTGAAGATGATGCAACGATGACGATCTTCCCAGAAGACCATGGAACTCAAGCATCAGGAGCCCGAAGGCCAAAAGGGACTTTCTCCTTCAATGAAGATGACATCAGTGGAATCTTTAATACGTTGATGAAGGAAAACAAACTTCAGCTTCCCAACATCAGATACCCTGAGAGGGCTGGCAAAATTGATAACCCAGATTATTGTCTCTTTCATCGGTACATTCATCATCCTACAAAGACATGCTATGTACTAAAAAAGAGAATCCAGGAGTTGATCGATGCCAAGGTCATCACTCTGCATCTGTAAACGATGGTCTGACTATCGATTATCATGTTCATATTACCTCTGATATCGGTTGTCATCTCAACTTAACACCCGTACTTAACTCTAAGTACGCCAGTAGTGTTGAGTCCACAAAAACTGCTACGTCCATATTACCTCTAGCAGGGCTTGTCTCAAACCTATTGCTTGCACTTAGGTGCACAAAAAGTGATGGGTCCACAAAATCAGCCATGTTCATATTACCTCTGAGCTGTAATCCCCAGCTGAGTTTGTTATGTTCATATTACCTCTGAACAAACCATCCTGGTCCGACCATCGATTATCATGTTCATATTACCTCTGATATCGGTTGTCATCTCAACTCAACACCCGTACTTAACTCTAGGTACGCCAGTGGTGTTGAGTCCACAAAAACTGCTACGTCCATATTACCTCTAGCAGGGCTTGTCTCAAACCTATTGCTTGCACTTAGGTGCACAAAAAGTGATGGGTCCACAAAATTAGCCATGTTCATATTACCTCTGAGCTGTAACCCCTAGCTGAGTTTGTTATGTTCATATCACCTCTGAACTGTATTTCCTTGGAGAATCTGCCATGTCCATATCACCTTTGAACAGGCTTTCCAAGATTCTGACCATCGATTATCACCTCTGATATCGATCGTCACTTCAACTAACACCCGTACTAAATTTAAGTACGCCAGTGGTGTTAGGTCCACAAAATCTGCTACGTCCATATTACCTCTAGCAGGGCTTGTCCTTAAACCTATTACTTGCACCTAGGTGCGCAAAAAGCAATAGGCCCACAAATCAGTCATGTCCATATCACCTCTGAACTGTATTTCCTTGGAGAATCTGCCATGTCCATATCACCTCTGAACAGGCTTTCCAAGATTCTGACCATCGATTATCACCTCTGATATCGATCGTCACTTCAACTAACACCCGTACTAAATCTAAGTACGCCAGTGGTGTTAGGTCCACAAAATCTGCTACGTCCATATTACCTCTAGCAGGGCTTGTCCTCAAACCTATTTACTTGCACCTAGGTGCGCAACAAGTAATAGGCCCACAAAACAGCTATGTCCATATTACCTCTGAGCTGTAAACTCTAGTAAAGCCTATCACGTCTATCTCACCTCTGATAGTACTTTACCTACAAAACTTGGCCAAAGCACGTTCTATCATGTCCGTATGACCTCTGGATAGATGTGCCCTGCTGAAGTTTACCGAGAGTTTATCACGTCCATACTACTCCTGATACACATCCGCCATAAAGGCCGCACCGACCGTTTCAATGCTCCATTCAGAAACGTTTCGAGTCACGAGGGACCATTCATGCTTCATTCAAAGCGTTTCAAATTCCAAGGAATTTAAAAGCTTTGAAGGGGGTCTTGTAGAAGCATGAAAAATACGCTGGCAAAAGCTACGCGGCATATTGATACAGAGCAGCGCAAGCAAAGGCCTTCAGTGCCATCAGGCGTAAGAGCTCAAGGGTGCAGCGCATCCAAAACCGCTTCGGCGTAGACGGGACCCCCCCATCGCCTCCAGGGCGTAAAAACTCAGCCGCTCTCAAAGCAGCGTTAAAATAGCGTACGAGGAACGCTTCGTCTTCCCCGAAATGAACCTGTCAAGTCACGCAGTGAACCTGGCCTCTGACTCCTGACAAAAAGTGCTGCACGGCGACCCAGACGACGGCTGAAAACAGGCACAGACCCCTCGGGACGCACACCACAGTATGATGGCGGATCCCTGCATTTAATGCAGAGGATTGGGTTAAGATACCACCGAACCGTCGTTTACTGACGTCCCCTCAGCATAAACCGCTCTTTTGTGCACAGAGGGATACGCTGCATTATTTTACACAGGCAGGCATAAGCCGGTTTACGCTCACAGTAGACAAACCGCCTGCCACGTCAAAAACTGTACATCGTACGGGGCTCGAGGCACGTCTCTACGTCTAATTGCACGGAGCGGTGACAGGTTCAGTCAAGGCACGTCTCTGCAACGGATGCACAGAAGGGCTGCAGACCTTTGAAACACGTCTTCGCATTTAATACACAGGATGATGGCAAATCTCTGTAGAAGATTTGATTATATCTTCGAAAGCCGTGATTCCGGCTAAGACGTCCCCATCAGCACTCGGGCACGGTACGCAGCGGCTTCTACGCCCATTCAAGACCTGTGCCCCTTCGGCTCTCAATGCCTCTCCGGCTTCAACGCCTATCCGGCTCCTACGCCTATCCTGCTTCAACGCCTCTCCGGCTCCTACGCCTATCCGGCTTCAACGCCTCTCCGGCTTCAACGCCTATCCGGCTCCTATGCCTATCCGGCTTCAACGCCTCTCCGGCTCATACGCCTACCCGGCTTCAACGCCTCTCCGGCTCCTACGCCTACCCGGCTTCAATGCCTATCCGGCTTCTACGCCTATCCGGCTTCTACGCCTATTCGGCTTCTATGCCTATCTGGCCTCTGTGCCAGGGTGACAGTCATTTGGCTTCTACGCCAACCGTTTCTACACACGGGATACCTACCTGCGTGGCTCTTACGCCGTGATCTTCGTAGCAATAGTACGCGTTGTGTTCCCTTAGTTGGACCCGCATCATACGCTCATTCAAAAGATCATCCATACGCAGGCATTGGTTACTTTAACCGTTGTGTAAAAGGGTGTTGTACTTCCCACTCCTCAGTTTTTATACCGACGGAGTGGTCACTGTCACCAAAACTCTATAAATAGAGACCCCTATCAATGGGAAAGAGGGCGGAAAAAGGATTATCATCCAGGAGAGAATTATCGTCCAAGGAGAGAGAGAGAGAGAAAGGGAGAGGGAGAGAGAGAGAGAGAGAGCCCGGAGAGCAGGCAAAGAGCAGGGATCGACGACCTTGGCCTCGTGCGTCCAACCTCTTCTGCAACCTTCGAAGCTGCTACCTGTCTTCCACGGCACTTCTTCAACATCGTGTGGTCCAAGGGCTAAAGTGATCGACCGCAGATCAGACACCTATAGCAATTTATACCCAGATTAAATAAATTGTACTCCCACATCCTCGTATAGGATTATATTGTATAAGTTTGTTTATAAACAGAAGGGCGCGGGTTTCGCATAAACCCCGTCATTGAAATACAATTTCATTCCTTTCGTTTAATACCACAAACAAGCACCAGTATTGTTTGTGCCCAAGAAGGATGGGTCAGTACGTATGTGTATTGACTATAGAGCCTTGAATGCAGTAACAATGAAGAATAAATATCCACTACCATGTATTGATGACTTATTTGATCAACTCAGTGGAGCCAAGGTGTTCTCAAAGATAGATTTGAGATCAAGATATCACCAGGTGAAGGTACAAAAGGAGGACATCCCGAAGACCGCATTCCGGACAAGATATGGGCATTATAAGTTTTTGGTCATGCCATTTGGATTGACCAATGCTCCCGCTATCTTTATGGACTTAATGAATCGAGTCTTCTATCAATATTTGGACCAGTTCGTGGTCGTCTTCATAGATGATATACTTGTCTATTCAAAGAGCCAAGAGGAGCACGAGAAGCACCTACGGATGGTTCTAGAGACCTTGAGGAGAGAGCAGTTATATGCAAAACTCAATAAATGTGAGTTCTTCTTGGACAAAGTTTCATTTCTTGGACATGTCGTTACAGGAGATGGTATTTCTGTTGATCCAGAAAAGATCTCGACAGTTGAGACATGGCCTGTTCCTAACTCAGCAGCAGAGGTGAGAAGTTTCCTTGGACTTGCAGGATATTACCGATGGTTTGTAGAAAATTTCTCAAAGATAGAAATACCTATGACTCGGTTGACTTGCAAGGATCAAGAGTTCATATGGACCCACTAATGTCAAGCCGCTTTCGAGGAATTAAAAAAGCGACTGACTACAGCACCAGTATTGACTATTCCATCAGGATCATGAGGCTATATGATCTACAGTGACGCATCAGGGAAAGGCCTGTGATGCGTATTAATGCAGCAAGGCAAGGTGATTGCATATGTATCTAGGCAGTTACGAGTACATGAGAAGAATTATCCAACTCATGACTTGGAACTTGCAGCCGTTGTATTTGCTCTGAAGCTATGGAGACATTACTTATATAGGGAACGAGTGGAAATATATACAGACCACAAAAGCCTCAAATATGTCTTCACACAGAAGGAGTTAAATATGAGGCAACGTCGATGGCTCGAGTTGATAAAAGATTTTGAGATAGAGCTACATTATCATCTAGGCAAGGCTAACTTTGTAGCAGACGCATTAAGCCGGAAGCCAGCAGTTTGCTTCTTGACAGCACAGAGAGAATTATTAAAGGACTTACAAGGTCTTGGCATTGAAATAATTTTGCCCAGGACAGACGGTACACTAACTAATTTACAAATACAATCATCAAAGACAACATTGCCTACAGACGCCAGATTTAGAAGATTAAAGGAAAGAACAGAGGCCGGAGAGCAGACCGGATTGCGTATTCATGATGACGGGATATTACGATGTGGTAATCGTCTTTATGTTCCAAATAGATAAATTCGAAAAGAGCTAATGGCAGAAGCTCACAGTTCAAAATATTCTATTCATCCTGAAGGCACCAAGATGTATCGGGATTTACGACAGCACTTTTGTTGGCATGGAATGAAAAGAGAGATAGCTTGCTTTGTAGCTAAATGTTTAATATGTCAGCAAGTAAAGGCGGAGCATCAGAGAACAGCAGGATTATTACAACCACTCCTGATTCCAGAGTGGAAATGGGAACATATTACTATGGACTTCGTCATGGGTTTTCCCAGGAGTCCCAGTGGAAGAGATGCGGTATGGGTAATAGTGGACCGACTCACCAAGTCAGCCCATTTCTTGCCTTTTAGAGTTGCCAATCTACAGAAGCTCTGGCTGACTTATATATGAGACAGATCGTGAGACCGTACGGCATACCAGTAAGCATTGTATCGGACAGGGATTCATGCTTTACATCACACTTTTGGAGGAGCATGCAAGAAAGTCTTGGAACTCGTCTGAAGTTTAGTACATCTTATCACCCACAGACAGATGGGCAGTCAGAACATACTATTCAAACATTGGAAGATATGTTGAAGGCTTGTATGTTAGATTTTGGAGGATCATGGGAGAACCATCTACATCTTGTGGAGTTTTCTTACAATAATAGCTATCAGGCAAGCATCCAGATGGCTCCATTTGAAGCATTGTATGAAAGAAAGTGTAGATCTCCTGTATGTTGGAGTGACGTGGGAGAACGTTAAATTTTGGGACCAGAGTTAGTGGTCAACACCGTTGAGACAGTTAAGAAGATACAAAGACACTTACAAGAAGTGACAAGTTAAGCCCAAGGTATATTGGACCATTTGACGTGTTAGAAAAAGTGGAAGAAGTAGCATATCGACTAGCGCTACCACCTTCACTTGAGGCAGTACATGACGTATTCCATGTATCGCAGCTCAGGCGATATGTGGCGGACAACAGTCATGTCCTCGACCATTCGGAAATCACCATTGGGCCAAGCTTGTCATATCAAGAGCAACCCGTGGGAATCCTTGATCGCCGAGAGAAAGTATTGAGAAACCAGTCAATTTCCTTGGTCCGTGTGACATGGAAGCATGGCTCGCCAGGAGAATCTACCTGGGAACGTGAGGATGACATGCGCGAACGTTTTCCAAACCTATTTACAAACCAAGGTATAAATTTACTCTGATACCCTTCTTGACTTTCTACAGTGACTTATTTTTAATTTCGAGGACGAAATTTTTATAAGTTGGGTAGAATGTAAGATCCCTAATCCTAAAAATACTATTTTTATTTATTTATTATAAATATCTATTATTTGTACATCTAGAGGATTTTATGGAACCATTATAAATTTTTCCTAAAGTATTTCATGTAGGAAACTCTTTGGACAGTTGCCAGTTTAAACCATGTGCACCCCTATAATTTTTAAAAAAAATTTATGTATAAATATGTATATATATAGATATTATTAATAAGAAAAAGAAAAGAAATAGAAAATAGAATTTCCTATTGGTGCTAACCCAAAACCCGAACCCGCGTATACTACTTCCCTGCGTAAAATCTACAACAGCAGCAACAGCTGTGTAAACTTTGCCTCTCTTCTCCACGCGTAATTATAATAGCAGCAGTAACAAACCTACGCGTATAACTCATACGCGTAAACACTTTCTTTCACTGCCCGTAATACCAATTCCTGCGTAAGATTCCTTCACCACGCGTAAAACCACACCCTTTAGAAAATATCAGCAGCAGAAGCAAAACTCAACTTTGCTTTGCTTTCCTTTCCTACACGTGTAAATCTCTCATTGCACCACTCCTTAACACTATTACTAAATGACCCTTGACCGAAACCTAAACCAATGAGAAGAAAGAAGCAGCAACAGTAGTTTCTTAACCACTAAGTTTCCTCCACCGCCTCTTATTCTCTATATATATCCATGCATTGCAACCCAAACCTTAAACCTCACTTACTCAACTAAAAACACTGTTGGACGTGCACTACCCAGATCTTTTGCTTGGCAAGTATACCTTGTCACTGTACTATTATTTATATTTCAATTAAAGCATGATCCTGTTTTATTTAGTTATTTGCATTGGACCTTGTTTATGAGACTACCCCAGTATTATGGAGCATTATTTGGCTTATTTCAAATGTGACACAATTGTTACACAGATTGTGAGTCTCATATATATCCCAGAATGCGTGACAGGTCTGGCCTCCTGTACGTATGGCCGTGCGATAGGAATAACTGCTGATAGAAACTTTGTATGCTAGTAGACCTGACAGTTATTTAGAGGTTTTATCGTATCATGGATGTGGCATGCTTAGAGCATGGGATGGGGAGAACAACAAGTAAGACATTTGGGCTCCTTTGCACTTTCCTTATATGTAACTCCTATACTCCTGGCGGCCTCTATCGTTCAAAAGATGACATGCTTTGTAGGCCTCTGATTCTCCGAGAAAATCATATCAATCCCATTTATGGCCAGATAGCCCACAGGTTGGAAAGTTGTTCTCAAACTGCATTCACATAGACGGTTAGGTGACCCAGTGGATGTTTATATTTCAGTACTTATTGGCATATTTATATGTATCTTGTTACGTCCCACCGAGGACCTGGTCTTTTTCCAGATATGGACGAGCAGGAGTACCCACAGGAGTACGGACCTGGACCAGACACTACTTACCTGACTGAGGAGGCCTTACCCTCAGGGTACTTGTGATTTTATTACCGCTGTTCAGATATGTTGCTACTTCAGTATAGTCATTTTGTAGTGGATTTATTTCCACATGACTATCAGACTTGATACTCATTTTGGATATTCAGTATTATTCCGCCTTTATTACTATTATTTGTGCTGTGGATGAGATATAGATTGCAGATGACTTGTTGTAACAGTATATTACCACTGGTGGATTGGATATTCATGAACAGCGTACGTATGCATACGTTTTCCATATATTGGAGTTCATATACATACGGCTGGGCGTGTTACGTATTCTTAGTCCTACGTATTTTGGGACTGGGGCGTGACATTGTCCAACTGTTATATTCTATCCATACGAACCCAACGCATTCGACCGATTACTTGAAGTCGCCTATCGAAACCCATCGTTACGCCTAAACCCAAAAGCTCGAAACTCAGCTAATTTTCCAATCTCGTTTGCATCAATATCTCTCTGGGTCACCGTCCAATCTCGCTAAGTAAATCTACTGTCAGCCATGGTCGTCGCATTAAATCGCCTACGTTTCCTGACTCAGTCTTTATTGCGCCTTAGCGCAGAGCTAAATTGCCCACTTAGGGTATGTTCTAATCCTTCGCGTCTTTGGTTTAATCGAACTTAACTTCCTATTCGTTTACTCATTCCATTTTGCCCAAGTGCTTAATCATTTTTATCGAATGATTCTTTCGTTCAACTATTGTATTCCCAAATTCAGTCTCTTACTGCGCCTTAGCACAGAACTATCTCGATCGTACAAAAAATGTTACAATCTTTCCTTTATGAAAGTCTAGGTTGAGGCTAACATACTTCAGTTGCCATACTCGTCCATGCGAATCCGAATATTTTCATTTGCAGCTGCATTCTAGTTATGCATATCGCTAAGTCTGGATCGTACCCATATTCAAGGCGTCCCCCAAATATGTGTATTTCAACCAAGCTTAGTGACAGCTAAGTCGGACAAGTTACTCGTAAAAATCTTTCGAATTGTCGATCGTTTTGCTACACGAACAATCAAACTCTGGTTCATTTTAGTTATCGTCTACTCCAATCTCACCCAAATTCAAGTTTTGCATCACTAGCAATGCACCTCTTCCAAGCAACGATTTAACTCATTGTGCCAACTTATCTCGAATATCACCAATTTCAAATCATAAGAGTCCCGTTCGATAATTCTCTAATACCGTCTTATTCCTCACCGTCGCATAACCTATCCAACCAAATCTTTTAATTATCACCAAAGTCCTACCTCCCATTGTGTTCATTTTAACGCCAATGTCGCTAGTATACATCCCAGTTTCAAGTCCTAACTCTAAGTCTCGTTGCCCCAGTTCTATCATTTTCCTGAACGATACTCTAAAGTTAGCCACCCCAGTTTGACTCAAGGCATAGGATCGTCTGCCTAGCCACTAGGTCAGCTCACGAAGTCATAGTTACAGTTCGAGTTTGTGACTCATCGTGCAATCGCGTTGCACAATGCTCGCCCTAAATACCCTAAGGTCAAACCATTGTTCTTTTATACGGGTATTCCATCCAAGCTCATTTCACTCATATTTCTAAATATCGAGCACAGACCATCCTATCATATCAACACGTTCGTTCAATCGAACCCAAGATAAGTCCACGTCACATGTCCAACCTATCGATTTGTATAATCTATCTCCTTAAATACCTGATAGGATCCATATATCCAATCTTTTCTAAGTTTAGACCACCAAAGCACGATTCAATTTCTATCACTTCGATCTCAATCACAAATTCTAAGTCGTACTACATAATTCACGTATCCGTTCACTAAACCATCGAGCGTCTTGCTTCATGTTCTAGAATAACTCATCCCAAAATACCTTCGATTTACTTGTATTCTGAAACTCGTCTTATCATGTTGAGCCACAAGTCAAGACGATCCTTTAATTATTATGCTCCAGTCTCCCATAAGTTCAATCATCCCCGTTAGACGTAAAATTATTATGCCAACGCTCTCACGGGATAACCGTCCTAATCCGGACGTAACGCATGTACGAGCATAGAGTTACGCTCGCACAAGACAAGAACGTCGAACAATATGGTTATCACCAAAATGATCGAGACACCTTATCATTTTACTTTGCTCCATCCAAGTTATATATACTTATCCATCAAGTCATGTATGTTCATGCCATAATCATAATATGTCTAGTAAAATCATCAAACTTTAATGTTTCTGTTTGATAAATCCATAGTCTACTTCTAGAATTCCTCAAAAAACTAAGTTTTAAATCCCAAACCCAAGTCTATTCACTTTCGATACGTTTCATTTTATCGAGTTCGATCATCCCCGTCGGACGTGAAATCACCACGCCAGCGCTCCCACGGAATAATCGATCTCGTCTAGGCCTGTTGTCGAGTGTTACCCTTCGAACTCGATTCAAGATGGTCTGTTCAAATTCAAGATTAAATTCGTTGTCGCCTGTCTCAATCTTCAAATCATAATTTTGCTAACTTGTATCGATCAGTGATATCTTCCAACCATTGTTATGATCTAAAGTCTCCCCAAATTCGAAACCACAACATTTGTACTCAAACTGAACTCTATTGAGCGATATCCTACTCAAATTCAAATTTTTTATGCGCACTATCATTCGTTCGCGCCATTATTTTCAATTGTACTAACTCTGATCGCATCCCCAATTATTCTATCTCAACTCAAGTTTTAATTCGTTTGTTTTAACTCAATCGCTCGTATAATCCACTAAGTTTTCCCGACCATGATATCAATTTCAATTACCCTGAACTTCTATTTGATGTAAGCCTTATCCCTTGTTCAACTCATTCTAACTCATTCGAACCAAATCTTGCATGCTTCCTTCGAGTTCGCTTACTTGCTAGGCATTGTTTATTTATACTAAGGCTTTACACAATCTCGTTGCTTGCTGCTAGACTCGCTTAATACTCTGAAATCCACGATTTGTTCGAACATTTCTAAGTCGACCAATATACCACTCAGGGTTTGAGCTATACTCTATGAATCTTTATAACTCATTATATCCTCAATTCGCATATTCGAACCTGGGACTATCGTATACACCCCTCAGAAATTGAGTCTTCCTATTAACTCATGAATCGTGTTCGCATCCTTCACTCTTATATCCAATTTGTTTCTTATAAATCCAGCATGATCCCTATTTGTCGCCTTAATGATCTTAGGCTTGTATACACCTTTATCCATAGTCCTCCATACAAACTATGTTTTGAATCATAACTTATCGCTACGAATAACCATCCAAACTATATATGAAAATCCAACACTATTCCCATTATTCGCCTTAGCGGTACTCCGATAACGTCTCTATCTGTTTCCATTCTAAGTTCGACTTTTACTCTTATCCGAACGATACCCAAATCTCGCTGCAACTCACTAGCACCAAGGGTCTTGGCACACGATACTCAACACAGCTTGGCCAAAAGGCTGTTTGCATAGCCAACTATCCGGACGATATTCTATCTCGCACACTAACCTGCTTGGTGTTCTCGTATAAGCATCCGGACTGACATGTAACTTGCCAATTTTAACACGAGTCTATTCCTACAAAGTCTGACACAGGTTGGCACAAAGGCCCTCGCATCATAATCCCATTCAAGCAATCGTATCATTCACATGCACTTTTTAAAAATATTTAGACTTATTGTATGGAGATCAACCTAGAGAGAGAGAGTCCAAACTGCTACACTTATCCCAAAAGAAGTATATTTACCGGGTACTTCAATGTTTCAGGATGGACGGGTCGAAGAAAGTGAGTAACCTCCTTGCGGCTCACTTTAAGTTCACTGAGGAGCAGTATCCATCTACCAAAGACAAGAAAAAAGATATGGAACGAGTTCCATATGCCTCAGTTGTGGGGAGTCTCATGTATGCTATGGTGTGTACTAGGCCAGACATCACTCACGCAGTTGGTAGAGTTAGTAGGTATACTTCCAATCCTGGAAGGGTACATTAGAGTGCGGTCAAGTAGATTCTATGATACCTTCAGGGCACTGCCGATTGGAGACTTTCTTTTGGTGGTAACGAGCCGAAGCTGGTTGGGTATACCGATACTGATATAGCTGGAGATGTAGACACGAGACGATCGACTTCGGGCTATGTGATGATGTTTGCTGGTGGAGCGATATCGTGGCAGTCGCGGTTGCAGAAGTATGTTGCCTTGTCGACGATAGAGGCAGAGTATATTACGGGGACGGAGGCATGCAAGGAGTTGCTGTTGATGAAGAAGCTGCTATAGGAAATGGGGCTAAAGTAATAATAGTACCTTTGCTTTGCGATAGCCAGAGTACAATTCACCTTGTAAAGAATCAAACACTTAATAGCCAGTCCAAGCACATTGATACCTGGTATCATTGGATACGAGATATTGTTGAAAAGAAGCAAGCGACGCTTGAGAAGGTTCATACGAATGACAACGGAACATACATGTTGAAAAAAATTCTTCGAAGAAAAAGTTTGAGTACTACAGGCGGATTGTCGGGATAACGACCCCCTCCACATAGTTGTGAAGGGGAAGATTTATTGGAGTGGATGGGGTTCCCAGCCTATGTAAAAAATACCCCAGAGTTTGATTGAGTATTCCTACATATAATAGAAATACCTCAATATATTTCAATTGTATATTCCTACATATAATAAGAATATGTCAATGAATTTTGATTTTGATTTTGATTGGTATTCCTATATATAATAGGAATACTGGTTGTGGGTTTGAGGCTATATATATTAGGTGTCTCCTAGCCCTAAAATATATCTGATATCTCAAAAATATTGCAAAAAGAGGCAAGAGTGCTTTTACAACATTGGAAGGATAGAGGAAGAGATTGAAGGCTATTTCAAAGAGGATATCGATTTCGGATAATTCTTTTCTTTTCATCTCCGTTCTTCATTTGTTTGTGATCTATTTTCTATTCCAAAGAGTTGTGGTGATCTGTTTGGATTGGTGTGAAGTTTGTAAGAAGTCGGTGTATTTTTTATTCTATTAGTGGAGGCTTTTCATGGTTTGGCTCCAATCGTCCCATAATTTTTTTTTTTTGAATTTTGTACGTAAAATTTTTTGTGTCTGCGATTTATGTTTGGCATTTTTGGTTTGTGTGCTTTTGCTCGATTCTCTCGCAGGACTTCTTGGTCTGGAAAACGATTTTCGCGCTTTCGTTCCCAACATGCTGGACAGAAGGAAGATCCAAAGTAACAAGGTGTAAACCCCCTCGACCAAATTTAGGTTTATTTAGCTTAGATAAAGAGACTAGGTTTAATTTGGAGACAATTAGAATTAGATTACAGTATTTAGAATTTTTGTGCAATATTATATCTCTTAGTGCACCTTACCGTTGCTCCGATATTTAGAGCACTACACTAACTATTACCTGCAAACAAATTTTATACACTTTTCCTAGACAAGCCAGCCTACTATTCTGACCCTTGTGTAACTCATAAATACTCTATCTTGTGCTTCATTTTAGTTGCACTAAAATCGTTACGAACGTCCGTGCTTAAATTCAATTAATTCCAACTTTGCATTCTTTGTCTGTCCCAATCGAAATTAGAGACACAATATCAACCCGTTTTGTCCAACCCAAATTATGGCATTATTCTACTCTAAGTCTACTATGTCCATGACGCTTGTGTTCTATCCAATTTTAATCCCATGTACTTCCAATTAATTAAAGAACACCTAGAACATTAATTTTAATTAAATTAATGTAATGACCCAACCTCACCCAAAACTAGACCCAACTCCAACCCAAACCCACACCCACACCCACACCCTCAAGACTCAAACTAAATACCACACACCATTCTAGCCCACAATATAATACCAAACATGGTATTTTGCCACATCCAATCCCAAATTCTAATTATTGTACAATTTCTCAATTGTTCAGGGACTTTTATGCAAATAAGCCATGAGGTGTCCCCCACTCATTGGTCCAACCACATGAAGAACACAACCCCCCTCCCTTGACCTGTCCACTTTGGGTTCCCTCTATTTTGTTGTACTCTACACAACTTTATGTAATTGCATCTCCACCCTACATTTTAAACCCCTTAAATCCTAGCCACATGTTCATCATGTGGAGGCTTCTCTCAAACCTAGGAAACTACCCCAGCCGGCCCTAATCCCTAGGAACACCCCCCTCTCTCTCCTAAAAATACTACCTACATTCTCTCTCTAAACCTCACACCAAAACCCACCTACACCTACGAAAAACCCTAGGAAATATTAACACCAACATCACCTCTACGACCCCTCCTTCCCCGACCCGACCCCCGACTCCCCCCACCGTAGCCACCACCACCACAGTCCACCATCGCCACCCTGGCCACCACCCCCAGCTTCTCTACCACCGTCCCTACCAACACCACCACCCCCTGGCCGCCCTCACCGACACCACCGTCAGCAACACCACCAACACCAGCATCAGCAACATCATCACTAACAACACCCCTGACTGACTCCCCTCCGCTTACCCCCGCCGCCTCAGCCACCCTCGGCCACCGCCACCATCACCCCGACCACCTACGACCTTTCCCCCGCTACCAGCAACCAGCCACCACTGTCACTGCCACCGCCGGCCGCCACCACAGCTGCTGCAACTGCCATTGCCAGGGAGCTGCTGCTACTGCTGTGCACCCCTGCCGGAGCTCCGCCCTCCCTCACCGGAGATAGCCCACGTGCGGCGGACACCCCCTCCCCCGGGCACAATCGACGTATAGGTACGTGCGTCGTATACGCATATTTTGTAATAATGTATATAAGTATATTTATATGTATATATATGTATATATGATGTATATATGTATATGTATAGCTATAAATAAATGTATATATGTATAATGTATTTATGTGTATATATAATGTATAAAGGTATATGTATATGTATGTAATAATGTATATATGTATATATGATAGTATATTTATATGTATATATGTATATATGTATAACAAGGTATAAATGTATATATGTTATAATGTATATATGTATATTATGTATATATGTATTATTTATATGTATATACGTATATATGATAGGTATGTATATTATAATAATGTATATATGTACATATGAATATATGTTTGTATATGTATGATTTGTTATATGTAATAATGTATATATGTATATATGATAGTATATTTATATGTATATATGTAAAACGAGGTATAAATGTATGTATGTTATAATGTATATATGTATATTATGTATATATGTATTATTTATATGTATATATGTATATATGATAGGTATGTATATTATAATAATGTATATGTGTACTTAAGAATATATGTTTGTATATGTATGATTTGTTATATGTAATAATGTATATATGTATATATTATAGTATATTTATATGTATATATGTATAACGAGATATAAAAGTATATATGTTATAATGTATATATGTATATTATGTATATATGTATTATTTATATGTATATACGTATATATGATAGGTATGTATATTATAATAATGTATATATGTACATATGAATATATGTTTGTATATGTATGATTTGTTATATATATATATATATATATATGTATGTATGTATGTATGTATGTATGTATGTATGTATTTATATATGTATTGTTGTATTCATATATTTATATTTATATATATTATCTAGTGTATTAATGTATTATTATGTATATATATATATATGTATATATGCTATTTAATGTATATATGTATTATATGTATGTATATATGTTTAGTGTGTATGTATATACGTATATATGTGTTATATATATGTATAAGTATATATGTACATATGTTTATTCAATGTATTAATGTATATATATATATATATATATATATATGTATTTACATTTAATATATTTATGTATTAAATGTATTATTACTATATATATATATATATATATATATGTGTGTGTGTGTGTGTGTGTGTGTGAATTATGTATATATATGTAATTGTATATATATGTATGTATGTTTATAAATTTATCTAATATAGATATATGTATATATGATAGGTACGTATACATGTACTATGTTAGCATAAGTAATTAAGCAAGAGTAATGTAGTGATTTATAATTATTGTTATCTGTTCGTAGGCATCCGAGACGGTGCTACCTTGACTGTTGGTTATGGAGCATTGCTTGTGCACACTAGAGTTCCAGGCAAGTATACCTTGCCTTATTATACTGTTTAAATTCAGATGTCATCTAATTGCATGTTTTATTGTTCCAATATTAACTGTGCATGTCCGAGAAGACTCGGGTGTAGTCAACGAAGGTGTTGACGTTAGGACTTGTGTCTGACCTAGTGTCTAGTGGACCCACCTAAAGTTGAGGAGTTATCAATATGACTCCACAGGCCTTGACATGTATCATTACACGTCACAGAGTGAGTTCATGTAGGGATGCGTGCTTCATGACTGACTGGCCATCAGTATGAGCAGTACGTGTGACGGCATTTAGTTTAGTTTTTTATTTCTGTAGCGACTTGCATTATAGTATAAGATGTCCATGTCGTGTTCGCGACTTGTACATTGACATTGGGCGGAGAAGACAATTAGTAGGCGTATGGGACTGACATTTGGTTGCTGTAGTTTCAGAGTAAACTACGGGGCTGTGAGCCTCAGTGTTATCCGGTTATGGGCCATGTGTTACCCGGTTATGGGCGTATATGTTTATCGATACATCCGGCAAAGGTTACTAGCTGCGCGCTATCATGATCGGTGATGTAGTCATCATATACTCCTGGCATCCAGTTTACAACTAATGCCAGGTACTTAGCCTCTGGCTCGACGCTATGCTTTATACCTTTCACCTAGCCATACGTATCAGGGTTGTCTTCAAAGTGCATTTCACGTAGCTGGTTAGTTCACCCTTGAGTTTACACAGTATATACTTTATGGCATGCATTTTTGTATATTGTTATGTCCCTCTGAGGACCTGGTTCCCTTCCAGATCTGGACGAACACTTGTACCCGACCATCTACGGAGCAGGAGTAGAGACATGATTCCTGATTGAGGACTTCGAGGCATTTCCAGAGGAGTTCCCGTGATTTGAGTACGCAGTCGTTTCGGACTAGAGCATTCTTATCTAGCTAGCTGATACTCTAGTCTAGTTTTCTTACTTCTTTCTGCACTTTTATTCCATTGTTGTATTTCAGTGGATTTGTCCCCATCAAACTATTTCAGATGTATTATGGATATTCAGACTCTTGTATTTTATTTACCAGCATTTGTTTCAGTTATTATGATATTGTATTCTGTGGATGAGATTAGACATTACCTGCTGTATGTCAGCATATTAGACTTGTTAGTATTTTAGGAGATCGTAGCACGCTTCGACAGGATCCATTAAATTGGGATATCCTTCGGAGTCGTGTCAGCTGGCCAATGCCATGTGGCCTGGTCCCGTGTATTTTGGGACTGGGACGTGGCACAAGGGATCTTGAGTTATTGTTGTATAAAACTTGTTGGAGAACTTAAAATTGCAGAGAAGAAGCCTTGAGCCGAGGATAGCTCTATCCTTAAGACGATATTTGCACCCTTATTACTATACCAAGTTACAGCAAACTCGTCTCCCAAGATAAAAGAGGCACTGATCTTCGGTCGTCGGGTGTCTGTTGCACAAACACTTGACACTAATAACACTTCAACACAAAATAGCAATAAAAGGAAGATAGAAACTAGTTGTTTTGTTATTTTTAAAAAATAAATGCATAACCTGCTTTAAATAGCCACTGGTGTATCATTTGGTGAAAATTTAAAGCCTTTGCTGGCAACCCTAGACTGGTTCATCGCACCATTTTGTTTGAGACATCCCTATAAAAATTCAATGAATATGGACAAAACAATCTTTCACAAAAATAATACTTCCATCTTGTAGGAGATGTAATGTTATGTATGAAGGCCTACTTTCTAACAACATCCATTCATCTAAATATAGGAGAAACCTAACTTCCTTAGCTAGGCAAATATTATCAAATTCTTCGACCAACATATCTACTGAAGTCTCATCATATTTTGCTTACCTAAATAATTTAAAAGATCCTAACATTCACCATGGAGGCAGCTTAGAAATGCTTACTTGGATTTAATTAAATTTAAGAAAACCAACTTCACTATAAATTAGTACCTAAAGAAATGCCACCTCATTGGACGCATACAACAACAACAAAACTATTATCCCAAATTTTGGGGTACCTTTTCTTCCATTCAGACTGTTAAGGGTCATTTCGCCTATAAAATTAATAAAAAAACCATATCCTATGTTATCGTCGCGATATAAATTCGTTTATCCCACATCAAGTAAGCATTTCTAAGCCACCTCATTTCCTCCTAACTATTAAGACTCAAAGAATAAGATAAGCAGAAACTCAACAGATTGTGGGAATGATTCATAAATCTTATTGAACAAACATAGGCTCTTTAAATAGCCTTTACAACTTAACAGGAATGAGAAATACTAGCTCATGGTTTCCACAACAGCAACTAATTAACATATTGAAAGCACTATAACAAGCATATCCTAAAGACAAGGACTTATTTTAACAAATAGCTAAACTGCAGGAAAGAACCCAACAGAAATATTGACTTCTTATCTTCATTCCCTCCCTTAAACTAGTTCCCAACTAGTTTAACTTGGAACCTGACAAACTCCCAGCTGACTTCTGAACTTCTCGAAAGCATCCAAAGTAAGAGGCTTTGTCATCACATCTGCCAACTGATCTTTAGTCCCACAATAAACCAACTCAACAACTCTATCTCAAGTTAAATCATGAAGGAAGTGGAAGCACACATCAATGTGCTTGCTTCGACCATGAAGTACTGGATTTTTAGATAACTTAATAGTGGAGATGTTATCACAAAAAATCATAGTACACTTACTCTTCTTCAAACTCAGCTTCTCAAATATCCTCCTCATCCATATAGCTTGACTTGGACATGCAGCTCCAGCTACGAACTCTACCTCTGTGGTGGATAAAGTGACAATTTGTTGTTTCTTAGAGGACCAGGCCACAACTCTTGAACCTAGCATAAATACATAACCTGATGTGCTCTTGCGATCATCCAAATCCCCTGTATAATTATTGTCTGCATACCACCAGGCCCTCATCACCTCCTTTTTTGTAAAAGACTCTGAGTTTTGTTGTTCCTTTCAAGTACCTCATGATCCTCTTGATTGCCAACATATGTAATTCAGTTGGTTTTGTCATGTACCTGCTCGCCAAGCTCACACCATGCATTAAATTTGGCCTTGTAGCCGTGAGATACATGAGACATCCCACCATCTGCTTGTACAAAGCCTCATCAACTCGAACTCCATTTTTATCTTTAAACAGCTTGCTACCTGGAACGATAGGATTGTGAACCGAGTTGTAGTTCTCCATTCTAAACTTCTTCAATACCTCCAGTGCATACTTCCTTTGGCACATGTAAATTTTATCTGATCTTTGCAACACTTCAATACCAAGAATACCAAGAAAGAATCTCATTCTTCCCAAATTAGTGATATCAAATTCCTTTAACATAGAACTCTTAAACTCAGCAAACATCAATTCGTCATTGCCAGTAAATATTAAATCATCTACATATAAACTGACAATGAGAAATTTACCTCCTTCTTGTGTCTTGATGATAAGTCTGCTCACTGTGTCACTTTTCAAACCCTTGACTCACAAAGTGTGCTTCAATACGACTGAACCAAGCTCATGGAGCTTGTTTCAGTCCATATAATGCCTTCTTCAACTTGTACACCTTCCGAGGGCATCTTTCTAACTTATAACCTCTTGGCTGCTCTACGTACACCTCTTCCTCGAGTTCTCTATGCAGAAATACAGATTTAACATCAAGTTGATAGATACTCCATCCTTTTTGAGCTGTTAGGGCCACAATCATCCTTACGGTGTCCATCCTTGCAACTGGAGCATAGACTTTTGTGTAGTCAATCCCTTGTTGCTGCACGTACCCTTTAGCCACCAATCTTGCTTTGAATTTGCCCAACTCTCCATTCTCCTTGAGCTTAGTCTTGTATACCCATTTCAAACCTATCTTCTTTGCACCAATAGGTAAATTAGTGATCTCCCAAGTATTGTTCTTCTCTATTTCCCTGATCTCCATATCCATAGCACTCCTCCAATTTTTATGCTTCACTGCCTCCTCAAAATGAATCGGATCAGCAGAAGCAAACAATACCAAGTTTACATTCTCTTCTTCTTCTGAAAGTCCTTCTCCAATTTCATAATCTACCATCCACCGAGGAACTCTTCTAACTCTCCTATCTTCCTCAGAATCAGATGACCCTCCTTCATCATCAGCAGTGGGAGAACTATTTTCCACTGTTTTAGCAGCATCATCAACTCCTCCATCATGAGCATCACCATCCTCATTATCTCCCCACTCCAAGTTAGCCACCACTTGCTCTTCGTAGATTCTATCCCAATCCCAAGATCTGCCTTCTTCAAAGACCACATCCCTGCTAGTTACAATCTTCTTGGCAACAGGATCATAGATTCTATATATATGCTTTAGACTCTTCACTCACTCCCAAAAATACACAAGTGATACTCCTAGCATCCTCCTCCGCATCTCCAAGCGCTCTTTTCTCCTAGGCGCGCAACACAACTTCTTTCTCTTCGCCTCAGGGACATGCCCATGAGCCACACATCCGAAAATCCTAAAGTGCTCTACTGAGGGTTTTCTTCCGCTCCAAGCTTCTTTTGGAGTTTGATTCATCACAGCTAATGTTGGGCATCGATTTAGAACATAGAACGTCCAATTCACTGCTTCTGGCCAAAATGTCTTGGGAAGCTCCTTTTCAGATAATATACATCGAACCATGTTCATCACTGTTCGATTCTTCCGCTCAGCTACTCCGTTTTGTTGAGGAGTATAGGCCGCGGTCAATTGCCTCTTAATACCATGTTGGGTGCAGAACTCATTGAATTCAGAAAATGTGAACTCTCCTCCTCGATCTATTTTCCAATATATCAGATATATCCTCCTGCTTCTTTCTCAACATAATTCTTAAACTGTTTGAACATGCTCAATGTTTCTGACTTTTCTACTAAAAAATAAGTCCATGGTTTTCTAGTAAAATCATCAATAAAATATAGGAGATACCTTTTCTTGCTATTGGAGGCAGGAGAGATTGGACCACAGAGATCGGCATGAATAAGTTGAAGCTTTCTTGTAGCCATCCAATTAATTTTCCTTGGAATAGGATCTCTGTGTTGCTTGCCAGTCAGACAACCTTCAAACACTATTGATGGAGCCTCGAAGTGAGGCATGCCTTCTACTATCCTTTTATACTGCAAAGTCCTTAGTCCTTTGTAACTTAAGTGTCCGTAGCGACGATGCCACAGGTCCGCCACATCATGTGTAGAAGTATAGAGACAAGATGGCAGAGAGTTTGCAATCAATACAAAAATTTGATTTGTTGTCATATCGGTTGTTATAATCAGCCCTCTCTGTGGATGACATCTTGAGTTTTCCATGTTGAATGACAATTGCTAGCCCCCTTTCTTGTAGTTGTCCAATGCTCAATAGATTACTTCTCAATTCAGGTACATAGTAAACTTCATTAACAACATGAGTAATACCTCTTACTTTCAGTCTCACAGTGCCTCTCCCTGCCACCTCCATTCTTGTATTATTTCCCAACTTTACTCTTTGCTTGAAGCTTTCATCGAGATCACAAAACAAGCTCTTGTCACCACTCATGTGATTGCTGCACCTCGAGTCTAAAAACCAAACATCTTCTCTTCGAGCTCCATTCTCTTCTACATAAGCCATGCGTAGCATCTCTTCCTCCTCATCTAATTCAACATAATTTGATTCTTTATCCCAAGTTGGACACTCATATTGAAAGTGTCCAAGCTTGTTACATTTGTAGCACTCCACAGTAGCTTTGTTAAAAGGTGCTTGACCTCTCCCTCTTCCTCTTCCTCTTCCTCTTCCTCTGTAGACACCACGACCACGACCTCTTCCTCCTTCATATGTCACTTTCAAGGCATGCTCCTCACCATTGCGTCTCTGAAGCTTTTGTTCATGAACAATCAGATAACTCTGCAGCTCATCAATGGAGAGTTCATCAATGTCGTTGGACTCCTCAATCGAGCAAACAACTTAATTGAACTTCTCAATTAGCGATATGAGTATCTTCTCTGTAACGCCCCGCAACCGCAAGGTACGTTACGCTGAGTCGGATTGAATGAGGCAATAGCTGGTTATATTTTAATTTGTTGGATTTGGGAACGATTATTGATTTGAGTTGGTTTTATGTGCAGATCGCTAGCGAAGTTCGATGAAAATAAATGTTCGTTCAGAGCAGTACTGGGATAGCAGGATTAGAGCGATAATGTCTTCCTTATTCCAATCGATCGAATAATTTGGAGAGCACGGCCTGCTCGCACGGTCATACCAATTGAGTAGATCGTGCTCTGCATCGGACCACGGGTTCAAGGGATCGGCCGTATCGGCAGGACATGATGCTTAACGGAATCAAACTTGGTGAGTGGGATCTGTCCCTTCTCCTCTACTCCTTCATGCCTAATAATATGGAACACATGTAATGGCATTGAACACTTGGACTGGAACTTGGAAATCACCGCACTAAGGCGTGCATAGAGTATACATCGTTTGCTTGGATTGCTTTGTGGCTTGAGTTGGTTTTCGCGTTAGATAGTTGGAGCTAGAGTTGGATTATACATTTGGGGTAGTTGGAGAAACAGTTGGAATTATACATCTTGGTTGGAACATTCGGCCGGGCGAGCGAGCGTGCATCCGTACACGAGTATCACTTGGGCGCTTTGTCAAGCAAAGCGTGCAGTTGTGGTTCGAAACCGAACAACTGCATCGGCGAGGGCATTGTGCCACTGTTGGGGCATTGTGCCACGGGATTGTTCTGAGCGTGGAGTGTTGCACCAATTGGAATACTGTGTCAAAAAATGGCAAAGTGCCTAAGGGGGTAACTTGAGATTTGTGCCTTGGGCTATAGTTGGAGAATGGTTATGGATATTGGTTGGATAAGTTGGTTGGATGAGTCTAGGATCGTTTGGTGGGGCGAGAATGTTCGATCCTCTCGTCATACCTACTTGGTGTCTGCATGTCACGGACAACCTGTGTTGTACGGAATTTTGTCTCCTCGAACGGGATAGGCTTCGGAGCACCGGGACCGTTCGGCCATGGAGGAGACAAATGGTAACGTGCCTTGGGCGCGGTGCCGGTAGTTCGATACGACCCGGTGGGCTAGCTACCCGGTCTGGCTCGGGTAGAACTGCACTTGATCAGTCCGATCATTCCTTTATGGCTTGGCTAATGACTTCATATAGATAAGAGATAGTTTGCTTTACTTTGGTTTGGTTTGTGCTTTCGCTTAGGCGGCGGCCACCTTGCCTCGGCAAGAGTGTGCATATCGAGATTGGATTATAAGGTTTGGTGAGGTTGGATATTGAGGCTTGGATGATGGTTCGATAGGTTCTCGTGTTGCTTAGGTTTAAGTAGAACGGTTTGCATGCTAGTTTCCTTCGTGTTGGATATATAATTGCTTGTCTGTTGGCTTGAGTTGAATGCTTACATTGCTTAACTTGATTTACAGCTTTTCTTAACATGTCATACCTATGCCATGAAATGAATCTAGGATTCAACTAAAAAGATCACCATATAACTGTTTGTATTCACTATTTTACTTAGTGTCGGCTTAGACGAGTGGGTTACCCCACTCACCAGTACGGTTGTGTACTGACCCACGTTTGTGGGCATTATTTCAGGTACGCAGGTGTAGTGGCGCTGCTTGGATATACGGGACATGATGTATGAATGGTAAGTACATTTGTGGGCTAGAGAAAGAACAAGAGTATTACATCGCCTTCGTGGCATTAGCCTATGTGGCATTTTATTTGGACCCTATCGAGAGCTTGGTTGCGTATACTCTAATGTGTGCTTGGTACATAATACTTGACTTTCGTTGCAACTTGGTTGTTTCGATGATAACTTTGGTGTTTGACAACATCGCCTTGTACGAGCGCAACTTCAGGCTCGTACGGCATCACATCCCGATGAGAACGATTGTCCTGCAGGAGCGCTGCAACGTGGTGATTCACGTTCAGCGGGGACTATTGAGCTTGCGGGAGATTGGGGCGTGACATTCTCCACCACGGTGATATCTTGCATCTGCTTCCCATAAGTTTTCATCTTGTTGACTACTGACAACACTCTTGCAAAATACTTGGAGACTCCTTCTCCCGCCTTCATCTCTAGGGTTTCAAACTCTCTGCGGAGTGCTTGTAAATGTGACTTCTTGACCAAGGTGCAAAGTATCGATATCTGAATCAATATCGGACCATTCCTATGAGTATCGGGATCGGCGGTATCGGTAGTATCGGCGGTTCGGATCGGAGTATTATTTTTTTTGTATCGGAAAGCAAATAACTATTAGTAAATTATTAACATTTTAGAAAATATATTTTATACATTTATGCATAATTTTAAGTATTTTCATTGTTGTTTCTTAGTTTTTTGAAATTTAATGAAATAATAGTCACCCTTGTCGATTAATTTATATGCGATAGATAAGTTTTTCTCTTTTATAGCTTTTACAACCTGACTATGCTTTTACACCCTTACTAATTGGTCTTTTCATTCAATTTTCTTTGTCAAATTGGCCGAAAAAGAAACCTCTAATGTCAGTATTGGTCAATATCGTGTATCGGTCGGTATCGGATCGGGACATGCCAAATTGTATCGGTATCGGCCGTATCGGATCGGTATCGGCTGATACTACAAACTATGCTCTAGACCCTAGCACCCCCTTCGAACTTCTTCTTCATAGACTCCCAAATTTGTTTGGAAGTATTCTTCACAAGGATGGTCTCCAATATCGTCCGACCTATGGCTTGAAAGAGAAAAATTTTCACTTTCAAATCTTTCAGCTTCAACTCTTCTAGCTTCTTCCCCTGTCCTTCCATCAGCACCAATCCACTTTCTGGATCTTCATAGCCAGCCTCCACAGGCCCCCATAATTCCTTAGATCGCAGGAAATTCTCCATCAACATGCTCCAATTGTCATAGTAACCATCAAAGCGAGGAATGAATGGCTGCACAAAACTCCCTTCGGTAGTTATCTTCGTTTCAAAAGTTGCTGCTTTGATTTTTCAGGTCCAATGGGGCTCTGATACCACAATGTTAAGACTCAAAGACTAAGATAAGCAGAAACTCAACATATTGTGGAAATGATTCATAAATCTTATTTACAAACATAGGCTTTTTAAATAGCCTTTACAGTTAACTTAACATGAATGAGAAATATTAGGTCATGTTTTCCATAACAACAACTAACTAACATATTGAAAGCACCAACAAGCATATCCTAAAGACTAGGACTTATTTTAACAAATAGCTAAATTGCAGGAAAGATCCCAACAGAAATATTGACTTCTTCTCTTCACTAACCACCAGAGATGAGTTTTTCTTATCTTATTGTCAATTAGTATCACCTCAAACTTTCCACAAGTACGTCCCATCTTAGCATTTCATTTCAGGTATGCTAAATTTCTAGACAACAATATATATATATATATATATATATATATATATATATATATATATATTGAAAGAAAATGGTGGAAGAGCGATTACATCATCATCCACCCAACAAGTGAAGATGTTATATGTCATTTAAGATGTTGTGATTAACACCAACTATACAGTTCAAACTATGAAGAAGGCATCACATTGTGGGATAACAAAGGTGAGTTGGTAACTCAGCCATATGGCACACTTACGAGTAAGGATTAAACAATTCAGTGCTGATCAACGAAAACCGAGTTAGTAACCAACACCTAACAAACGAAAATAGGAGCATTTTTGTGAATATACCGAACATATTAATCATCTACTAGCTAAACAAACATATTCAACTGGGGGCTCATTCATTCATCACTTACAAATTTAAGTACATTTTGAAAAAAAGTTAATTATCGAAATGGTACACGAAGAATGTAGTATTTGTCATTTTGGTAATCGAATTTTTTTTTTCCGAAATGGTGCATGGGCTTTGCATTTTGGCTCAATTAGTACATAAAGTAAATTTCTTTAGTGTTTTTGGATAAAAATTGATAAAAATAGACATGTGATGGTCACGTGCCTTATTTTTAATAGTTATTTTGTCAAGTTTTTATTTTGGACTACTATTTTTAACGATTTCTAACTATTTTCATCCAAACAATTTTCTTCGAACACTAATATTCTTCTGAAATGATAGTTTAAAATCCAAAACTTGACAAAAGAACCATTAAAAATAGGACACATGACCATCATATGTCCATTTTTATTAATTTTTATCCAAAAATACCAATAAAATTTACTTCAGACACTAATTGAGCCAAAATGCAAAGCTCATGCACCATTTCGACAAAAAAATAATATTCTTCATGTACCATTTCGACAATTAACTCTTTAAAAAAAAGGATCAACTTACTCACCTCCCCACAAGCAGAGAAACCCTATCTCGTGTCAGATGGCCCTCATCCATTCAAATTCAAATTCTGCAACCAAAGCATTTTAAAGATTAGTTACAGCGCAAAACCCAAAAAAATAATCCCGTGGAAAAAAAGACCGAAAATTATGTATACAACATAGAAATTTCCAAACATTATCTGCAGAGCATTAAAATTTTAATTTTATAAATAAAACATTGAAACGTCATTAAAAAGGACGTTTATTAGCCGAATGCCAAAAACGCCCTTAATAAGGGCAATTTTTGGAAAAAAAAATTAACTGCCGTTTTAGAAGAGAATTAAAGGATTAAAGGAGAAAACATGCTTTAATTAAAGGAGAAAATCTATTCGCGGAGATATTAATTAACCGACACACAAACGTCATTTTTATGTACGTTTATTCTATAAACGTCTATTTTAAAGATGTTTTTAAGGTAGATAAATTATTTTCAACGGCTACAATTTTTTCTAAAATAAATAAATACCTCCTCTTCTCCTAAGAACTCTTCCTCTTCTCCTTCGAACTCTTCCTCTTCTCTTCTTTCAACTTTGCTGTAAAAAAAAATTTTACCCCCTCCCTCCCTATATATACATCCAAAAAATTAACTCCTCAACTCCCCACCGGTCTCCGCCCTCCTAGCCGTATAATAATAGCACTGTCAAAAAGTTGTCAACGCTGTCAAAAAAAAGCTCAGAAACTTCCTTTTAAAGGGCGTTTCAATGCTATAACTCCGCGAATCCCGCTGGCCATTTCAGATTTTCTTTTAATTCGTTTTAATACGTGGTTAATCGAAAATTAGCACAGAAACGTACTTAAAAAGAACATTTTTTGCAATTGTTTACTAAAAATGCAATTGTTTACTAAAAATGCTCTTAAAAAGGACATAACTTCAAAAAGAAAAAGGGTTGTCTGTCAGACAGACTCTCGTCCCACGCTCTATAGCCGAAGACTGTTGTAATCAAGGAGGCCATCTTTGAATCATAGAACAGATCCTGTTCAAGTAAGATCGTGGTTTATATTGCTTAGCAGACTATCATAAATATCGTGGTTTATATAGCTTAGCAGACTATCATAACCATTGACTCCTATTCTAATCCTTCCGATGTGGGACTAAAATGAAGAGACTAGCCTAAAGCAGTGCAATTGAAGGAGCAGAGATATTTCCATCTCACAGGCCGGAATAAAAAATGGCCCAGCAAGTACATTTATGCATGTTGGTCTGACACAATTTTCATTTCTTCTTTTCTTTTTAACCAATGGATGCATTATTTCTTCTTCTTTTTTCTTTCTATCAAATATTGGCGAGATATGACTTGGTTCAGTTTCATAAATTTACAGTTCAGTATAGTAGCTAGTATCATTTAATGATATAAAATTTAGACTAAATTTTACAATGGATTCAAAAATCATATTTTCTTCGACAAATGAGGGTGCAAAATCATGTCACTTGTTTGGACCTTGAGAGTGATGTAGTAATGATGGTGATCCTATCTAAAACTTTTTTTTTATGTGATCTATCTAAAACTTAGTTTTTATACGTAGTTTGATGATGTACTTAATGAGTACTTGTTTATTTTGTTTTTGTTCGACTTTGTTTTAGATAAATTAATGATGTGAATTTATCGTGTATTTTATTATAATTAAGATTTATAGGTGTACAGTACCATGTCACATTTATAAATGTTACGATCAAATATTTATAATTATAAAAGTGATTTATTATGATTATTTGTTATTGTAAGTGCATGACCTGCGAGTCAAGTTGTAGGTAACACATGTTCTCGGAATACGAACTAGCACATGCTATGTGGCTAAACCCTAAAGATAATAGTACAACTAAATGAAAATAAAGTGGACGAGGAAAGAAAATCCACTCAGTCTCCTGTGTTGTTGTCCTCCTTGTGCGATATATCGGAGTAGTCGGTGGATCCTCTGACTCAGCTACGAGATATGGCTATGGAAAATCAGTGAGATCAATCCCAAGTGGCAAGTGTAACAAAGGAAGCTATACAAGGGGTAAAAACAAGAAAACACAATACATAACTATTATACATGGTATATGATAAACAATGAAACACATACAATATGATAATATGAAACATGACATTAGGAGGAAGTGTGATACAAATGCACAAATTCTAGAACCAAAGCTAGCTACAAACATATGAAGTAAAGAAAACAAGCCAACAACATATCAGGCTAAATACACTCTACGACTTTCTATTATTAATTACTTAAGTTATCCCTAATTCCAATAAAATAAGGATTTGACGGGAACTCGCGTTGCAGACACCAAGACTGACAAAATAGAATGTCTCATAGCAAAACTGACCTCATGTTAGAGACAGAGTGGCCATCAATGATGCCTATATATATATATATATATATATATATATATATATATATATATATATATATATAACCTTTTCTACATGGGTTGCGAAATAATTTTAAAAAAACAAATTTTATGCATCCCCTTCCTATACGAGAGTAGATTACGCGGATAGTTACAAGATAATTATTAAAAAAACAAATCTTTCCGTAGAGAAAAGGAAAATAATAATAATATTGCGGTCAAAACCAAATCAGCATATAAACTCTGCTTAGATCCTTCTTTTTCCTCCCAACCTACTCCTAAAACACTCCCCTCTCAAAACCAAGGGTGTACCTACATTGGGGCTGAGGTGGCATCTTTAAGCCTAAAACGTCTATATTATTTCACTTAAATTGTCTTGTTCTAAGCATTTTATGTATACTATAGCATACTTTCATCATTTTCCAAGATTTTCTTAATTAAGAAAACATGGGTTTCTAAAAATTGGATTTGGCTAAATTGAGTTTTTGAATACTAAATTCTTTCTGAACCAATTTTACAAAAAATTATACTGGAAAAATAATTACGATAGAATAATTTGATAGAATTAGCACAAAAATCATACTGGAGAAATAATTTGATGGAATTAAAAGTAAAAATTAGATCCCGTAAGGTTCTTGTTCCGAATTTACTTTACGCAAAACTTGTTGTTTCAGAAATTTGATAAGAGAAGAAAGGAGGGGAAAAAATGTTACCGGCCTCCGGAAAAGTCGTGCACGAAGCATTGCCCTAAGAGTTGATCCAAGGTCTATGTGTAAACGTTTCTCGGAAGCTCCTAGTGGTAAAACCTCCTGACTACCGGATTCTCTTTGTTGCACACAACTCGGAGAGAGAGACCGAACTTAGCTCTGCCCAGAGCAAGGATTTAGAGAACAGAATATGATTCGAGAGAAGAATGAGAGAAAGCGATTTAATGTAGGGGAATTTTCTGTAGACTGAAATTGAGATGAGAACCTCAACAAATATATAAGGAGAGAACAAAGCCTTCACTACAGACAACAAAGTAAATGCTATTAATCCAGGCGTTTAATGAGTAATAAAGAAGGAAATTTGTGGAGCTGTCATATATTTAAAAGGTGGGAAATGAACCTGGACATATGAAGTAATAAATATCCAACGTTCAAATTTTGAATGAGTCAAATCGGTTCAAAAATTAAAGGGGAGCAAAAAGATTTTTGGATCCCAGCTCGAACCCGAAGAGTAAATTGGATCGGCTTTCGGCGCCTGTATGTGTGGGCACGTACCCGCACCCGTTACCCGCGTCGAACCAAACCGAGCCGAGCCGGGTGGCAACAGCGACGCGCGCGTATGGCCCAAGGGGTTTCCCACAGAACATCTTTAAGAAAGCAATGGAGAAGAACTAATATATACATACAAGGGGGGAGTGGTCCAACCGATGTGAGACTAAAGAAAAAAGAGGAAGTTAAGCTTTTGCTCACATACACAGCCAACAATCCCCCCCACAAAAGGTCAAGTTCCGAAATGGAAGTAACAAAAAAATTAAAAGTGAAGAGTTTCTGGGCAGGTATATACTATACATAGATGAGATGGACTATAGCCTTGAATCTCACTTAGTGACTATTATCTTTGTCTGAAGAAGTGCTTGATGGACTTTGCCTTGAATCAAACTTCTTTTACCAGATTCAGAAAAATAGCACACATAGTACGCTAGAGATTTTGGGTCTAACGGGTGGCGCTTTTGGTTGGCCATGCTCACTTATTCCAAATTCATGAGAGTCGTCTGGGATCGTCCTGTCCTATAGTCGCGGCCTTCACGATCTCTCATATAGGTAAGTCCTTAAGGGTTGGTGATAGGTTTCAACCCCGCATATCAGCTTGGACCTATTAAGAGTTTTAAAACTCATAACCATATCACTCAAGAACATTGTCACCATAGGGATAGGAAATTATTGTACGCATGTACATCCACTTGGGCATTATTGAATAAGATTTTAATCTCGGGTCAGTGTTCCATAAAAGTCACCTAAGTCCAACTTATTCCTACCCGTTGAACCGGCTTCTTAGGATCTCCAGTCAGCCTCGGTTGGGTTGCCACTGCTGGTGACTTTACTTATGGGCTTAACCCCATCCCCCTTGATGATACTAGGATCAAAGTCCTAGACAGACCCTTCGTCAAGTGGTCTGCAAGGTTCTTTTCTGACTTTATATAGTCAAGAACAACATATTTGACCAATAGGCTCTTTATACACTTGAAGCGCAGCTGTAGGTGCATGTTCATCTTAGCATTTACAGAATTATGCTTTAGTAGTTCCATAACAGATTTATTATCACAGTTTATAGAAATTGCAGGAATAGGACTAATAGAAACAGGTATATGCATAATAAGATTTCTTAGCCATTCGGCTTCTGTACATGTAGTATCCAAGGCTATCATTTCAGAGTCCATTGTACTTCTAGCTATGATAGTTTGTTTACATGAGCCCCAGGAGATTGCAGCTCCTCCTAGAGTGAAAACATATCCAGTAGTGGATTTTACATCATGTGAGTCAGTTACCCAGTTTGCATCTGAATAACCTTCTATGATATCAGGGTGTCTAGTATAGTGCAGCATATAATCTAGAGTACCCCTAAGATATCTAAATACTCTTTCTAATGTTGTCCAATGTAACTGATTTGGGTTACTAGTATATGTACTTAGTCTCCTACTAGAAAATACAATATCAGGTCTGGTCATGTTTGATATATACATGAGAGAACTTATCATCTGTAAATATCTGTGTTGTTCTATAGGAGAACCCTCTTTCTTCTTGAGAATTACACTACTGTCATAAGGAGTAAGGGCAGATTTCTTATCAAAATACTTAAATTTTCTTAGCATTTTTTTGATAGAGTGTACTAAGGATAGAGTATAGCCCTCCTTGTATTTGGACAGTTGCATGTCTAGAATCAAGTTGGCTTCACTTAGATCTTTCATATCAAACTGGCTGGATAAATAGTCCTTGGTATTAATTATCAATTCTAGTGATGATCCAAGAATAATGATGTCATCTACATACAAACATAAGATGACACAACTTTCATCTATAATTTTGGAGTATATACATTTGTGATACTCATTTGACACGAAACCATATTCTGAGATGACTATATCAAATTTGTTGTGCCATTATTTGGGAGCTTGCTTTAGGCCATAAAGAGATTTAACTAATCTGCAAACTTTCTTTTCTTGGCCTTTAGTAATGAAACCTTCAGGTTGCTCCATGTAGATTTTTCCTCTAGGTCCCCATTTAGAAATGTTGTCTTTATATTCATTTGATGGATTAGCATATTATGAATCGATGCTAAGGCTAGAAGGATTTTGATTGTAAAACCCCTAATTTTAAAAACCGTATTAATTATTTAATTGATTTATAGTATTTATTAGCTAACTAGAAGAAATAGAATTTACTGAATTTTTATTTCTAGGTGTTTGTGCATTTAGAGATTTTATGGAGCAATTATAATTTTACCTTAATTATTTCCATGTAGGAGACCTTGTGGACAGTTGATAGATTAATGGTATGCACTAATATAATTTCTAGAATTATATATATATATATATATATATATATATATATATATATATATATATATATATATATATATAAAGTTTATTAGAAAAGAATAGAAAATAAATAGAAAGAAATATAATAGAAAAAGAAATAGAAAAGAAAGAAAAAGAAAAGAAAAAGGAAATGAATTAGAAATAAATAATACTTAAACCCCCACCCTAATCCTAATTAGCTAACCCTTAAGTAATAACCTAAGCCCTACTGAACCACTAAATTCCTAAACCTAAACCCCCTGTGCACCCCCAGGAACCCGCTGTAGCCAGCAACCCGCGCAGCGTTCCTTCCCCCCCCCCCCCCCCCCGGTATATATATATAGTTCTCAAACCCTAAACCCCCTCGACCCTGAGCGCCGCCGCCGACCGGAGACCCGCCGCAGACCGTCGCCGTTCACCGAGCAGACCGCCGCCCGCCGCTCGTCCGTGACCGCGACAGCACACCCGCGACAACAGGAAGTAAGCAACTTATCCCTGTTCAGGACTCGATTCCCGCGCCGTCGCTCGACCAAACTCGACCCCGTCTTTACCGGTACGTTCACGACCTATCCCCCTTCCAATACTGTGCATTAGTTTACCTCGAACAACGCATAACCCTAGGCGAAAACAGAGACCAAGTTGGAGAAAAACGATAACTTTTAGATCGCAGAAAACTACGGTAACCACCAATGTTTAAGGACTCGTATCTCCCACCACAGATATCCGAATTTAGTTTTTCTTCTTGCTATGCGAAGACCACCTAACCGAGATTAGTTTCTATCAATCACAATATTTTATTTGTTGCTGTATGCTGAATTTAATCAGATTAAAAATCATAAAAAACCTACTTTTCTAATTTCCAAAATTTGTGATACGGAGCGCGTCCCGCCAAACGGGACCGCCCCATCGCATACCAAGTGCACCGAAAGGCGTGCACGGTATACCTAGACGTGTGGACTTTTGTGAAAATTGATTTGGATGCGTGTGCGCGTCGAAATCAGCTCGTGTCCGTGAAAAATCTCCGTATCACGACTTTTGTAAAATATCGCACCATTTAGTGTACACTCGTCAGAAAGCGACAAAACTTGCGCCATTGGACTCGTGGTATCGCGCTGGTCCTATGACCCAAGTTTCACGCGATTCTGAGATAGTTGACCAAGCCGCCTATTTGCGGGCCCCATGGTTGACTTTTTGGGCGAATTTGTGTTCGGCTCACCGTAATCCAAAATTGGACGTACCATTGAGTTTGTATTGACGTTTAGAATTGGTTTGACCTATAATTTATCCCATTTAGAGACCTTTACCCCTGGCACGATTTTCGGTGCAAAGTGGACCACATATGGACCCCGCTTTGACCCAAAATTACTGTTTTGTCCCTGTGTCCAAATAGGACGAAAGGGTAGTGTTTTTAGCTATCTCGCTTATTCTAGGAACGTTGGTGATGTTTATTTCAGCATCCGGAGACGTTCATTCTGAGGCCGTAGTTTCTGACTCTTGGTGTTTGACATCTGGACGTTACATTTGCAGCTCTCTTGCCAGGCAAGTATACCTTGCCAAATTATTTACAGTACTTTTTATGCTATCTATATTTCTGTATATTTATTGCATTTCTGTATATTCATTGCATGTGTAGTTTCTTTCAGTCATTACTATATATTAGATATGTTGACACACACATGACATTTAGTATCATGAGAGGACAATCAGTAGGCGTATGGGCTTTAACCACTCTGGTAAACCGTAGTATCTAGCTCGCACTACGGTAGTATGTCGCGCTGGTCGCTACCTCCGAGGTATGTCGATTTCTAATATTCTAGACGGGTGTGTGAGTTGTGAGATTTAGATCGAGTAGCCTACCCTTGCCCATACGTCAAAAAGTTGTCCTCATTTGTATTCATATAGATTATCTTGTACAGCGTACTTATATATTTTTAAACATTATGCATGTTTACTGTATTCAATTGGCTTGCTTCTATGTATCTTGTTATGTCCCTCTGAGGACCTGGTCCCTTGCCAGGTACAGACGACCATGAGTATCCGTAGGAGTACGAACCCGGACCTGACGCTTTACTTTCTGCCAAGGAGACCTTACCCACTGAGCATTATTGATTATCTCTAGCGATGGATACTTTAGCTGACACTCTTATATCATCACTTTATTTTATATAGGAGATTTTACTCTTTTTTCTTATTTTTAGTTGATATAGTCATTGGTAGTGGATTTGTCTCCACCCGACTATCATTGTTGGATTATTCAGACTCTTTATTCTAGTTTAGTTATTTCCTTTCTGTGACTTGTTGTGTGGATGAGATTAGTATTTCTGTGACTTGTGATAACATATATACCACATGTGAGTTTTATTCATATTACAGTGTACGTGTGTATTATAGTATCCATATATTGGAGTTGCCATATACATACGGCTGGCATGCTTACGTGTTCCTAGTCCTACGTATTTTGGGACTGGGGCGTGACATTGATAGAGGTGATACTAGCTACAGGTGAGTAGGTATCAAAATAATCTAATCTCTTTTTCTAGGTAAAACCTTTGGCTACTAATCTTCCCTTGTATTTCTCTATAGTACAATAGGCTCTAAGTTTCTTTTTGAATATCCACTTACAACCTATTGGTTTACTACCTAAAGGCAGGTCTGCTAGAAACCAAGTATTGTTCTCCATGATGGAGTTATACTCACTGTTAATGGCTTCTTTCCAGAAAGGGACATCAGGAGAAGATATTGCTTCTTCATAAGTTGAGGGATCACCCTCTATCAAAAAGGTGAAGAAACCTTCTCATAAGTTCTTTTCAATTCTTTCTCTTTTACTCCTTCTAGGTTCTATATTTTGTTCGGGTTATGAACTAGATATTTGAATATGAGAGCGAGTGGACGGAGCAAAAGAGGAGTTGGAGGGAGAGGAAGAAATTCTATCTTTGAAAGGATATATATTATCAAAGTAAACTGTATCTCTTACTTCTATAATAGTATTGTTAGAGATTTTATTTACTTCTAAGTGAGTAACAAGAAATCTATTGGCATTGTTATCTAGGGCATATCCTATGAATACAACATCTACAGTCTTAGGTCCAATCTTCCTCTTTTTAGGTTCAAAAATTCATACTTTAGCCAGACATCCCCAAACTTTGAGATAATGGATCCTATGAGCTCTAGCTTTCCATAATTCATAGGGAGTCTTATCATTAGACTTATTAGGAATCATATTAGACTTATTAGGAATCATATTAAGGATGTAACAGGCAGATAATAATGCTTCTCCCCACAAATTATCTGGAGCACCTAAGCTGAGGAGCATGGCATTCACCATATCTAACAGAGTGCGATTCTTCCTTTCAGCAACTCCGTTGGACTGTGGTGAATATGGAGCAGTTACCTCATGGATTATTTTGTGTTCTTCACAGAAATTGGTCATATCATTTGATGTATACTCTCTACCACGATCTGATCTAAGTATCTTAATCTTTCTCTCTAACTGGTTCTCAGCTTCAGATTTATAGACCTTAAATCTGTCTAGAACTTCATCTTTGGTTTTGAGAAGATATGTATAACAATACTTTGAATGATCATCTATAAAGGTAACAAAGTATGTTCTACCGCCTCGGGTCAAAACCCTATTTGAGTCACACACATCACTATGAACTAGCTCTAGAAGGTCAGAGTTTCTTTCTATAGATTTGAAAGGTAGCCTAGTGTGTTTGGCTTGAATACAGATCTCACACCTGTGTTTATCATCTATTGGAGTCTTAGGAATAAGATCTAAGTTCATCATCCATCTTAGGGAACCTAGATTCACATGATCTAATCTACTGTGCCACACATTTGAAGATTCTATATTGGAAAAAACAAAGGAAGGATTTGAAATTTTATTCACGGTACTCAAATAAAAATACTATCTCTTACAAATCATTTTCCAATAAAAGAGTCATTCTTAGAAAATACTACTTTATTTGCCTCCATAACAATCCTGTACCCTGAAGCTACAAGAAGAGACCCACTAACTAAATTTTTTCTGATAGACGGCACATGCAACACATCATGAAGAGTCAGAGTTTTTCCTGATGTCATCTTTAGATCTATTCTTCCTCTTCCTATAATCTGTGCCGCTGAGCCATCTCCTAGGGTTTTACCTCCTCCACCTTATTCCTGATAGTTTGAAAAACAGGAGCGATCAAAGAAAATATGAACATTAGCTCCAGAATCCAACCACCAATCGTCAGAATGGTAGAAAATGTTGACTAAGGGTTTATAGCTTACAGACCTGAAGGAACTAGAAGAGCCGTTGAGAAGCATGTTTGCTTCTAGTTTTGTTGGACATTTCCCTTTGTAAGAAATCTGGACAGCTTTCTTCTTCCTATGGAAACAGTTGGTGGCCATATAGTTTGTTTTACCACACATAAAATAAAATCTCTTCCGATCATGAGTCTGACCGAAGTTTCTTGGTTTATGGTGATGATGGTTTTGGTGTTGAGGCTGAAGGTTCTGCTTCTTCTTGAATATGTTCCTTTTGGGTTTGTGATGATGATGAGGCTTGGGTTTGCCTTGGGATTCTACTAGGTTTACCTTAGCTTTAGACTCAGACTTAGGGTTAGACCTTAGCGTAATTTGTTCTCCTGTTCTAATTTTCTTTAGGACTTGAGAAAATGTAAGATCACGTTGAGTATGAATAAGGTCTTTCTTGACATCAGACCAAGAGGGAGGAAGCTTGTCTATTAAGCAGGCTATTTTATACTCAGTAGAGAAGAAAGTGCCTTTGGCTTGAATATGCCTAAGGTATTCTTGAAATTCATGTATTTGGTCATTCATAGGTTTATTATCTACCATAAAGTATCTGTTGAATGAGGAGGAATTGAATCTTTCAATTCCAGCATCATCACAGCTATATTCATCTTCCAGGGCATCCCAAAGTTCTTTAGCACTTTTGTATTCAAAGAATATGTCATATAGTGATTCAGACAAAGCGCTTAGAATTCTATGGAAGCAATGGTAGTCTATTTCCTTAGGGTTCTTGGGTCTAGTGGAGCCAGAGGACTTGGATACACCTATGTCAGACTCAGTGTCATCAGAGTCATTTGTGATTGGTGTGGAACCATCAAAGGCTGAGATCAATCCTAAGGTAGTGAGCCAAAATTTTATCTGACTTTGCCATCTCTTAAAGTAGGTCACGTTGAACTTTGTAGGTTTAGTAGTAAAAGTCTCATCCTTGCCAGTCATGTTTGCTGATGAGAAAAGTCTGAAACTGAAAGATACGTAATTACTCAATAATAATGTCCAATAATTTAGAATAATTGTTCAAGTGATTTTGCTAATCAATCTTAAAATCTTTAGTCTATCAAGCGTAGATTAAATTGGGTTAGCTGTAGGGGCCGGTTTCCAGCTAGCGGTGGTCCGAAGACACTTAAATACCGTGTCGCTTAGGACTATTTACACCCGGTTGACAGAAGGACCCTTTCGGCTTGTTCCCAAATTTATCTCTACTTTTAGAATTCAGACTCAAAGAGATTTGCAATTATACTAAACTATTATTTGTTCAATACTGGAGACGCAGTGAGATTGTCTTGAGGTCGTTACAAATAAACAATATTGTAGTTAACAATATGTAAATGTAGAGCTAATAATAACAATGAATACCAATGATGGTATATATATTAAGCAAGCTTTTATGTGCTACAAATACTAAATTACAGTAGCTAAATTGAATCACAAGATTATATGTGCTGGTAAATATTCAACCAAAAAAATTAGAAACTTTCTATTAACAGAATAAAAGACTGTTAATAGTCCTTATTAACAATAACTAGTATATACGCACGTGCGTTGCACGTATTTTATATTACTTGAAAAAATAATAGTTTATTAAAAGAGCAACCGACAATTTCTTAATTTTATTATAGGTGAAAATATAATAGACAGGAGCATGAAAGTTGGGAGAAATTAAATGACAAAAATATGAAAGATTTCTCTTATCTCTTGGGTTCATGTGCCTACTTTGCATGCATGCTTTATTAATTTTTGTTTTATTCTCCAAACTACCTACTTTGCATGCATGTATATCTTTGTTTTATTAACTATCATTTTCCAAGTTGCCTCATGCATGCATACATACATTTAATACGTATTTAATTACTGTTTTTAATTACTTAGACATCCTTATCAATGTTAATACATATTGAAATGTAATGAAGGGTATTTTTGGAACGAAAAATTTTCACGGTGAAGCCTAGTTTTGGCATTATATAGTAGAATAGATTGAAATGTAATGAAGGGTATTTTTGGAACGAAAAATTTTCACGGTGAAGCCTAGTTTTGGCATTATATAGTAGAATAGATTTTCTAATACCAATTATTAATTAATATATGACTTAAAACAATTAAAACTTATGGTTACAGTAGGTTTTATACTAAGTTGAACACCGAATATAAAACACGAACAAGTGTGTTGACCCTATATGTACATAATATTGTTAACAGATTTGCTACACACTAATGTTAGACTAGCTAAAAATAAGTTTATTTGTTCCAGCAATCGATTCGGATGTATGATCCAGCAATTGAAAGTTAATGTATATATAAAAGAACTTTGCTAACAAATTAAGATACAGAACTAACAAATGTTTTACTACCAAATAGTTTGTCACAGTGTATAAAAAATAGCGGGTTATTTAATACAAATTTGCTACAGAATATTTTAACACAATTTCGTAAAAAATATTAAGTAAAATTTTTTACTGTGCTAATCAGTAGCAACGTTGAATGTAAATTATTCCTATAACACATTTAACATCATGCTACAAACTATTTTGTAATATGTCAGGAATCAACTCTTAGATTGTTGTTAATATATATATATATATATATATATATATATATATATATATATATATATATATATATATATATATATATGTATATGTTATTTTCCAGAAATTTGATAAGTGAAGAAAGGAGGGGAAAAAATGTTACCGGCCTCTGGGGAAGTCGTGCACGAAGCACTGCCCTAAGAGTTGATCTGAGGTCTATGTGCAGACGTTTCTCGGAAGCTCCTAGTGGTAAAACCCCCTGACTACCGGGTTCTTTTCGTTGCACACAACTCGAAGAGAGAGACCGAACTTAGCTCTGCCCAGAGCAAGGATTTAGATAACAGAATGTGGTTCGAGAGAAGAATGAGAGAGAGAGAGAGAGAGAGAGAGAGAGAGAGAGAGAGAGAGAGAGAGCGATTTAACGTAGGAGAATTTTCTGTGGATTGGAATTGAGATGAGAACCTCAACAAATATATAGGGAGAGAACCAAGCCTTCACTACAGACAACAGAGTAAATGCTATTAATCCAGGCGTTTAATGAGTAATGAAGAAGGAAATTTGTGGAGCTGTCACATGTTTAAAATGTGGAAAATAAACCTGCACATAGGGAGTAATAAATGTCCAACGTTCAAAATTTGAATGAGTCAAATCGGTTCAAAAAATTAAGGGGAGCAAAAAGATTTTTGGATCCCAACCCGAACCCAAAGAGTAAATTGGATCGGCATCCGCAGGTGTGAGCACGTACCCGCACCCGTTACGCGCGCCGAACGGAGCCGGGCCGGGCGGCGGCGCGCGCATGTGGCCCAAGGGGTTCCCCACACAACATGTTTAAGCAATGAAGAAGAACTAACCGATGTGGGACTAAAGGAAAAAGAGAAAGTTGAGCTTTTGCTCACATACACAGCAAACAAAACTTACGGGTTCACTCTTTCAAATTTTCCTTTCTTTAATAAATTTAAATATCTTTTTTTTAAAACAAATATATCTCTATCTTAAAATATATTTTTAAACAGAGATAGATAGATTTTTTTTTTTTTAAATATAGATAGATTTGTTAAAAATAACAAATCTAACACATAATCGATCTTTCAAAACAAATTTATTTTTAAAATTTTAATATTAATATTAATATTAATATTATTATTAAATTTGTAGTGTTAGTGTTAATTTTAATGTTGATTTTAATTTAGTTTTAACATTAACATTAAATAAAATTAATACTAAATTAAAATTAAAATTAATATTAATATTAATATTAATATTATCATTAACAAATTAACATTAACATTAACATTAATATTAATAAATTGACTGAATCAATCTTTAAAAAAATATAAACATTAGCATTAAAATTAAGATTAAAAAAAATAACATTAACATTAAAAGTTAACATTAACATTAACATAAAATTAACATTATATTAATATTAGTATCAGTATTAATATTAATATTAATATTAACATTAACGATAATATATATTTGTTTTTAAATATAATATATATTTGTTTTTAAATATTGATTGTTTTTCATATTTGTTTCTTCTTCTTTTTTTCTCCGTAAGAATTGATTTTGGTTTTTTGTTCTCTCCGTAAAGATTTGGTTCTTTTAAATAATCCTGTAACGAGTAAGTTATTCCCGTATAAGAAGGGATCCAATATATATATATATAGGTCCACAAGGAATCACAAGGAATTTTCGCCATACAGTACTTTCACATATAGTAGCATTTTTATGTGGAAGACAACATGGTGTGAACAAAAGAGCATTTTAGACAAACACTAGCTGGTACTCACAGAAAACTAGGATAAGAGCAAATATGCATGAAAAAATTATATACAGAGTACTACATTTTTGTCTTCTAACTTTACAGATTTCTACTCGTTGAATCATCTTCATATGGCTTCAAGAATCCTTCAATGTCTGTGCTGGTCCCTGACTCCCTGTTTGTAATGGGTGTAAGAGGCTTCAGTAGCCACACCATCTCGTGTAATCAGTGACGCTCTAATGCCAGTCAGGAGGCATGAACAATCGGTACAGGCGTATGTACAAGGATGTGTCGCGCTTTAAGCTAAGATATTCAAAGACAATGTCGAATATATCGAGTCTGTCAACAAAGTTGGAAACCGCAAGTTGCTACATCATCCCATTCAAATATTATAGAAGTACTGACCCATGTTTTACGAATATTCCTCATCTCCCGAGCTTGTCTCCGCCGTGGTGGCTTGAGAAAATCTAAACAAAAGGTAAATTAAATTCGGTGAATATAATTATTTAGGACTAGACAATTTTTAAAAAAATAAAAGAAATATCTACATATACTAACAATACATACCCATTTTTATTTAGATTCGGACAATTTCTCTTATCTTGGTTTTGTCTATACAAACCACACCCATCACATTTTCGGCCTTTGGAGGCTTTGCCTTCTTTAATGCACTCTTTTCCTCCCTTGAACCATTTCCCGCATTCTTTAGCACATACTTGGATTTGTTCTTTCTAAGTATATTAAGCATCCTTTTACTCTGAGGTGCAGGTTGGAGTATCAGGAAGTATCAGAGGGGAGGGGTGCAGAGTATCAGTAGCTCAGAAGAGAGGAATAAAGCAACTTACTGAAGAAGATCAGCATGAGGTAGCAGCAGTCCAGTCCAAGTCTTCATGTGTTCGAGTATCATTTCCTGGAAATGAACCGAGTATCAGTTAGTAGCTTAAATACAACATTAAGAAGTGTAATTGGCATTAGTCATAATATGTACTTAGTTACCAGTTAGGCCATGTCAGTAGTCTATTAGGACAATTGTAATTGCTGAGTCAGCAAGTTAGTTAGATTGTTAGAAGCTTGAGTTAAGTAGAGAGAGTCTGTAACCGAGAAGGATTATGAGGATCTTGTAATTTTCTTGAATCAGTGAATAGAAATTACATTTTTCTTGTTCTTCTTCTTCTCCACTTTCCTTAAGTTTTCTGTGAAACCCTAGTTCACCATTAAAGGAGCTCCGAGCATGGCTTCCCATGCTCGACCTCACTCCAATTCCAGTGTCAATGGAAGGGGTGTCAACAACGTGGTATCAGAGCCGCTGGAGCCGATACGCGAGTCCAGTGCAGAGAAAGGAGCGAGCAGTCATGGCTCCACCCCAGGATCTAAGGGAGTCGACCAATCTCCGGTGGAGAAAGGAGAACTCAGAGCGAGCAGTTATGGAAAGTCATCAATGACACTTTTTGAGGATCGTTTAACACATTTTTGTTGTAGTGTGGGTGCATCCATTGTAGACAAGCCTAAGTGAAAGCATATATGACCAATCTCTTCTCTTTTGTCCCTTGACCTAACATGTTTACTAAATTATTAATGCATGAAGGCACAAGACCAATGATTTTGTGTATTAGGAAATCAATAACTTAATTACAATCTTTCTATTGTAGCAAAACTTATATGTGATGGTTGAAGAATGTCATTTATATTATTCCAACAACTTATGTAGACAAAAAAAAAGGGTTATTATTCTAAAGTACAATATTGTGTTCGCCATCATCAATAAGAGTATATTATAAGCATTCACATATGGCATGAGATAATCTTCCCACTTGCATAAAACTCCATAGTAATTTTGAAAATGCACTAAAAAAATAAAAAAAATCCAATGCTTCCTAGCCATTTTAAACAACGCCCCCCCCCCCCCCCCCCCCCCCACACACACACACGCACAATGATATTACAATAGATCAGTGAGATGTAACAAGTACAAGGGACCACAAGAACAATAAAGTGACACTTAGGGACCCACTATTCTAAAAGGAGCAGCGCCTAGGAGCTAGGCGGCTGGTGTCCGCCCGATGCCAGCCTAGGCGTCCGCCTAGTCCTCCCGATGCTCGACCATGCATGTTATGGGGTTTAATTTACTTTTTATGCAATTTTTATTACATTTTTTGAATTTATTTTTTTATATTCTTTGAACCGCTTACATCTAGGTGGTCGTCTAGACGGGCTAGGCGCTAGGCGGCGGGTGCCCGTCCGACTAGCGCCTAGCGCTTTTCACAACCTTGTGGGGACCACATTGTAGTGATTCAACTCCAACCTGTACTAATAACCAAAATGTACTTGTCCTGGGGACCAGATTTTAGTTTTACCCCCTTCTTTTTTCTATCCCCAACATCTCTAAAACATACTATAAAGAAACTACCAGGTCCAGTCCAGTGAATAGATCCATGTAGTGTGTGGAGTATTTACTCATCACCAAGAGTTTATGTTTGGAATTACAAGAATTTTTTAAACATAATGAGTGCGTACCCGAATAAAACAATAGTGAATTGTAGATCATAGACATTCACTTTTGAAGTTAAGCTGTTATGATAGCATATTTCAACTTCAGATGCAATAATGGGGGCTTATATAGCAATCCTTCCATACAAGGGACTACGATCTATATTTCAACTTCAGATGCAATAATGGGGGCTTATATAGCAATCCTTCCATACAAGGGACTACGATCTATATTTCCGGAGAAAAAAAAAGGTACGCTTCAAGTGTATAACTTCACATGGTGAGAAAAGTATATGAAGTCAGACAATAGATTTTCTGTCGTGAAATTGGCAACTATATTCTGCAAGTAATTTTGTATTGATCCCAGCACCTAATCAATATGTGAAGTCTCTTTGATGAAATCCACCACATGACACAACACAGCAGTAGCAGTGAACAGTCGGTTTTTGGATGCTGCAAGCATGGTTTTCATCAACAAATTTAAGGTTAAGAGTAAAGAGGTCGGTTCCAACTTCAAAGAGTAGAAAACACAGGAAAACTACACGAACACCCACCCGCCACCAATACCAACATCATTGCATCCTCACCCATTCGCATATGTTTCTGCCCTCCTCCATCTTAAGCCATCATCATAATCTTTCTCATGTCCTGCAATCATATCTTTGCAATTCAAATTGCATGCCTAATGATGCATCCCATTCATCGGCACACAAAGCATGACCAGCTTGGGGATTGTTGAGTTATGTGTTAAGTTGAGTTTAGTCCCACATCGGATAGACTAATAGGGAGAGGGGTTAGCATCTCCTATATAATGTACTCCCCTCTCCTCTTAATGAATTAATCTATCATTCACATTCTACATGGTATCAGAGTCATAACCCATCCACCTCTCACTCTACCCTAAATCCTAGCCGCCAACACCAACCCCCCCTCCCCCCCCCCTCCTGCCAACCCCCCCCCCCCCCTTGCTCGCTTCCCTGACCCCCCCCCCCCCGCCTCCAGCCCCCCCCCCCTCTCTCCCTGCCCTCAACCCCCGCCCCTCCTTCCTGTCTGAACCCTAATTTTCAAAAAAAAAAAAGGTCGTATATCAAAGCCAGAGGGTAGACAATAATTTGTTTGCACAACCTCTGTTCCTAGATTACGACTTCAGGAGCGTATATCGAAGCCAGAGGGTAGACAATGATTTGTTTGCACAACCTCTGTTCCTAGATTACGGCTCCAGGAGTTAACAAAGAGTAGACAAGTTGTTTGTTTACGTGGATCTTTGTTTCCGTCCTACCCCGATATCCATATCAGGATCTACACAGAGAGTGACATGGGTTACCTCTGTGACCTGGCTTGTGTGATCCCCATACAATCTCTACTTTCCATGCGCGTGTCAGTTCTGGTGACGTTGATAGCACATCGGTAAAGTTGATGTGATTATTGGGGTTGGGAAGATCCAGCGACAGTCGAATCAAGTGCATGATGACTAACACTATGCAACTAACAGTGCTACTACTACCGATGTCGGGAATGCATTGGCGGGACCAACGGGCACTGGTACGACGATTTCTTCGATTCGATTCGTCGATCGGCGGTTGGATGGACCAGATGGCTACTCAACATGGCGGAAGAAGGTTGAGAAAACACTTCGGGGAATGCGGTTGTCCAAGCATCTGACTGACAACCCTCCGGAGATGACTGATCCCACATTTGAGCAGTGGGAGACAGATGATAGTCGACTGTTTACACAGTTGATGAACTCAATGGAACCATCGATGGAGGAGATGGTTCAAAACACGGACACGGTAAAAGAGTTATGGGAGGTCCTATCGACGACGTTTGATGAAAAATGCGACTTGTCTCGTATCTACGACTCAGTCGTCGGCATCTACCGGACGGAACAGGACGACAAGTCTCATAAGGATCACTTTCGGGCCTTTAAGGCTATGGTCGATGAAGTTGACCGTTTATTACCTCTGACGACGGATATCAATGAAGCAAGGGCTCAACGGGAGCAGCTTTATGTCATGGCATATCTTGCCTCTCTCTGTCCTGATGCAGACTCAGCTCGCTCTCAGATCATTGCTGGAGCTAAAGTTCTATCTCTAATGGAAGCTCATTTTCGTGTCCTACGGACAGCAAAGGTCGTCGGGACCTCTCCAAGTGATGCTCCCACTGATCGATCTGCTCTGGGAGCCGCTTGTACTGGATTTTGTGGTGGTCGTAGTGGACGACGTGGTGGCCGGAATGTTGGACGTGATGGTGGACGAGGCATTGGCGGACGTGATGGAGGTCGACTGCGCACCTGCTTCAACTGTGGTCTACAGGGTCATTTCCAGTGGCAGTATACTAAAACTCCTGCCGCCAATGTCACCTCAGATTCTCTTGATCATTCACATTCTACAGGAATCATAGAAGCATTCTCATTGTAAACAATATTGTTGTGTGTGGGTCGCTGACTCTCAAGGCAATATTTTATAACAGTATGATACAAGAGCGTAAACATGAATTTAAAAGATGAGGGTCAACCTCAAATGTAAAGAAAACCCAAAAATATAATCACATATTTAAAACCAACATATATATATAATAGTCACCCAACCGACGGAGGGGGGATTCGAACCTTAGTCTACTTCAAAGCGACCCGCCACATTACCACTAGGGTAATGCCAGGGTGTTCGTGGAGATTGATACTGCTACTATTCTTCTCAGGCTAATTGAGTACGAACTCCCATCACGGGAAATATGCTCTCAAGCTGTGGACGAGTGGGTCCCCCCGATTTGTATTCGATGTCGGTGCTTTGGTCATGTGAATAGATTCTGCCCGCTAGGAGCGGAGGTCGCTAACAAAGGGGTGCAACCGCCACAACAACGCAAGGTAGTCAAAGGCGCAAGGCACACTCAAGGCGCAAAGGGTCCAAATCGTCCGAGGCGCAAGGCGCACTTAAGGCGCGCGCCCGAACGACATGAGGCGCAAAAATTATATATATATATATATATATATATATATATATATATATATATATATATATATATATATATATATATATTCACATCGGATTTCTACATTGATAAACATGTGTGCTTCAAATTCTTCCATGTCTAGGTTGCAATCACTTTGAATTGAGTGAGTGAGAGAACAATAAAAAAAAGTACATCAGTTCAAAAAAACAGTCTAAAAACAGTACAACAGTTAAAAAAATAGTCTAAACATGTTATTTTTTCACAAGATTTTTAAGGCGCGCCTTAGCTATTCCAAGGCGCTCGAAAAAGGCGCACCTAGGCGCGCCTTAGGTGCGCCTTAAGAATTGCGCCTCGCCTGGAGTACCCTGAGGCGCTGCCCCTGCGCCTAGGAGCAAGGCGCGCCTGAGGCGCGCCTTTGACTACACTGCAACAACAGCAACAAGATGAGGTTCATAACGAAGGTGATGACCATATAGGAGATGACAAGAACGCAGAGGCCATTGCGATAGTTCCAAGCATGACATATGGAGGCAGTCGATCAGAGACTGTTGATGGTGCCAGCACCTGCCCAGGGGATGATTGTAGATCGGGCCTCGGATAAGAGACCGGTGTCAGTTGTTATAGATCAAGCCGGGGAGCACACGCAGGGACGTTTGACCGAATCAAAGGAGCATCATGCTATGAAAACTAGAAGCCAAGTTCAATCCGCAGTTAGGATCCTAGAAAGGAATGCAACGGCAAGTTCGTATATTAATTATGCTAGAAAGAAAGGGAAACTTATAGCCACAAAGGAGGGGGTGGATCATTCGCAATCAAAGTCAGTCGCAGATATTGTCGAGGACATTTGCGAAGACAACCCAAAATGGGGGCTACTAATGTGAAGTTCGAGAGAACATAGCGACGAGTTAGATGGACATACACTTAATATGCATGTTGAATTGACTAATGACCTTGTGGTGAGTTTAGATGGTAATCAAAGTCAGACCAATTGTGATTAATGTCTATCTTGACCTGGAATACTTAGGGTGCAAACTAGCTAGTACGTTGGAGGAAGATTATAGGGGAAATAAGGACACAAAGCTCCATCACTGCTATTATGGAAACAAAAATTAGGTCGGTGCGGACGATAGTACGACGTACTCCAAGCTATTGGTCAAGGTTAATAACTTGAGTGAAGGCGGGATGGCACGAATTTGGGTCCTCTGGGACTCTAGAATTTGGTTGGGACGCTTAATACACGTCTGATCAACTCATTGCTAGCGAGTTTACCAATAAAGATGGACTCCAATTTATATTTGGAGCTGTTTACGGGCATAATGATAGAAGACAACGAGATTCCTTATGGCAGGAGATTATTCACCTCAACGTAATTGCTGAATCCCAACTATGTATGCCTTTATTGTTATGCGACGACTTCAACGCATTGCTTTTCAAACACGAAAAGCTTGGGGGACGACGGGTCTCGGACTCTATTCTGGCAGATTTTCAAAATTGCCTTCTCCAAGCTAGTCTACAATGCTTGGATAGAGCGGGCTGTGTATGGACATGGAACAATAAGGCTTCATATAATCGGATTGTGTGCCAACTTGATCGGGCGATTGGGAATAGTAGATGGTTTGCAAAATTTCCATCAGTTGTTGCGGAGGGTCTTGCTCCCCTAACCAGAGACTACTCTCCGGTGTTGATTAAATTAGCTGCGGAGAAGGTGAGAAGGAACAGACCTTTCCGATTCAATAATGCCTGGACGGCTATGTCAGGCTATCGGGCGGCTGTGGAAGCTAGACTTCAAACTACTATTAGCGGTAATCAACAGTATTGTTTTGTACATTGATTGAAGGCGATTAAGTTCAACCTGAAACGCTGGAACAAGGACCACCCCCGCCAGAGTCTGACTACCAAGGAGGAGGGAGGAGCTTAGGCGTGTCAAGAAGCTACTACAAACGACATCGCATGATCCTTTGCTGGCTACGCATGAAAAGGAACTTCAAGTAGCAGTCAGTGAGTTATCTCTACAGGAAGAAATCCAATTAGCTCAACGACCTAAATGCTTCTGGATTAAGGACGGTGACCGGTGCTCGAAATTCTTCTATGACATTATTAGGACCAAACAACACAGAAATTGCGTCAATAAAATTATTGACTCCCAGGGTCGAGTTATATCAGCAGCAGAGGACATTAAAGAGGAAGCCGTTCGATACTATCAACAACTATATAATCAAAATAACTATTGGACCATGTTTCCAGAGCTAATATGTAAGAGGCTGGTCTCTAAGGAAGGCAACAGGCAGTTGTGTGCACCGATGACCATGAAGGAAATCGAGTGCATAGTAAAGCAAGCTGACCCTAACAAAGCTCCAGGTCGGATGGGTTTAATAGTATGTTTTATAATTTCCATTGGGATGAAATTAAGTATGAGATTTTATATATTATACAGGAGATTTTGGCTAATGGATCTACATGAAGTCAACCATATTTTTCTCACGCTCATACCAAAGAAAGAAAGGGCTACATCTCTGGTGGACTATCGACATATTTCATGTTGCAATTTCTTGTACAAAATTATAGCCTCGATTATGTGTCGACATATGGAGAGCATTATACATGAGCTTATATCTCAGAACCAGACGGCTTTTGTCAAAGGAAGATCTATTAAGGAGAATAGTATATTAGCTCATGAGATGATACGCAACTTCAACAAAGTGGGAGGTCGGAAGACTTGCATCAAGTTGGGCCTTCGGAAAGCATATGACACTGTGAATCGAGAATTCGTATGTCATATTATGCGGGAAATGGGTTTCGGTCATCTATGGGTAGCAAGGATATACGAGTGTATCTCGACTCCCTTTTTCGGTATTGATAAAAGGGCAGTCTCATGATTTTTTTCCATAGTAATCAGGGTCTACGGTAGGGGGATCTTTTATCCCCATATTTATTCACGCTGGTGAAGGAATATTTTACTTGTATGAAGGACGTGGCTACTCAAAACAAAAGTATCATTCCACTCTACAAAGAGGTGACTCATATCGTTTATATCTTATCTATGCTCATGATTTGTTAGTTTTCTTGGTTCCTACAAACAAGGGACTACAATCGATGGAAAAAATAATGGCTGATTTCGATGAGCTATCGAGACTTACTTGAATAGGAAGAAGAATAAGATCTACTTCAATTTGTATTGTCCATATCACGATGGCCTTCAAAATATAGTGTATAGATAGAACGTGAGAATTTGCGAGTTAAATATTTGGGTCTACCTCTGACGATTAACTATGCACGGGCACAGGAATGTCAGAGCATGGTGGAGTATGTTGAGCAGCGCATAGAGGGCTTGTTTTGTAGTGCCTCAAATCCCGATCCGACCGGGATGTGCACTATATAATTGGGCTTGTGGCTAGTCCGTCAGAGTATGCTTAGATCTTCGACATCTTATTGCCACGGACGAAATACGATGATCCTTTCCAACTCATGGAAAGGCCTCTATTGAAACGAGTCCAATAGTTTTCGTGTTTGGTTGCTTGGTTTTCTTGATTGCCGCTTTGGGATTTGATTTGGTGTTGCTTTCGAGTTGCTTGGTTTTCGCTGTTGGTTTTATTGATTGGAGCTTGAATTTTGGGGAGTTCGGCAAGGAAGGATAGGCAAGAATTCTAACTCGGTGCTCGTGCTGTTGCAGGTCCGCGTAACTGACGTTTGATCGTCGCTAGGCGGGATTCCTTGTTTCAGCAACTTTTCCCTTAACCAGTGAGTGGTTTGGTCCCTTCTTTCCTACTTCTTCACGCCAACATCTCTAATGTTTCAAACGTTCACTCGATGATGCCCGGTTGGACGCCTAGGAAATGCTTAGCCACAATGCATGCCAGCCACTAAGAAAGGAACATGGGAATTGTAGACTAATTTTACTATATGCTTGCACACCTTATAAATTCAGTTGGTTGGAATGGAAATTTGGTTGTTGGTTACGGCCTGGTGCCTCGGGTAGAGTTTGGACCCATGGGATATCAAAATCGGAACACCGCATTGAGAAAATATGAACTGTTGCATAAGATATATATATTGCTGCTTTACTTCATCTGTTTAATTCGATGCATTGTGTGAGATATAAAATGTTCATGCATTTGCATGGTCTGGGACAACTTGTGCACAAGGTTTATCATTTCCTCGAAACGGCTTTCCGGGGCACTGGAACCGTATCGATCCGGAGGGAAATATTGATTCGTGTTCGTCACGATGCATTGCGGGACCTCCAGCGGGGCTTGCTACCCGGGCTGATAGGGCGCGCCGTTAATGCTTGGAATATGTCCCTAAGGTGTCGATCACACCAATAACCGCATAGAATAGAACACATGCTAATTTATTGTCTTGTGCAGATGGTAAGTATACTTGTGTTTCGTTGCAGGGAAGGTGTGCATCGGTTGAGTAAGCAATCGATGCACTGGTTGGATTCAATGCTATTTTCATTTATATCAAAACATGCAACTGATATGAATTGAATTCACTTGCTTCTTTATAGAAGTAATCTTAATGCATGCTCGCCCCTAATAAGCTAGTGTCGATTTAGTCGAGTGGGATTCACCCCGCTCACCAGTACAAGTTGAGTACTGACCCACGTTGTGGGCAACTATTTCAGGCACTCAGACGGTGCAACGCTAGTGGATAGACGAAGAGGCGTTAGGAGCACCTCTATTTTGAAGTATAGTTGAAGTCAGATCATTTTGGAGGCTTGGACTTTCAACCTATACAAGGGCGTAATGTATGGACGACGGGGACTATCTGATGGAGCGCGCCCTGCATTTTGAGTTATCTTTTCTAATGTAATTCAAGTAGCCGAGAAGGCGCATCAATGTAGACTCTATGTAAATTACTCTGAATTATCAATGAAAAAGCATATTTTCTTCCTGCACTTGTGTTCAATTATCTGTGAATGTGTTTTCTAAATTGTGTTTCAAAGTGGGTTCCTATAACTGTAAGTTCTTGCCTTGTACGAGCGCAACTCCAGGCTCGTACGGCATCACGCCCCAGCGAGGACGAATCGGTTCCGTGAAGGATCCAGCGAGGACGATTGACCCTTTCGGGATCGGGGCATGACATATTGGTATCAGAGCTTAGGCTTTACATCCTTGGGATTTCAAAAAGATTATAAAGGAGTTTGATGCGCCTCTCGGTTGAGTTGCATTTGGTGTCCGCTGCATGAGATGAGTCGCCTATACAATGAGCCCATAGATACAAAAATCTATCGTTTTTGAGGTGTTAACAAGCTACTCTCTTTTGTAGCAATGGCTAAGAAAAACACTGCCGCTGCAAGCAGTGCTCAGCCCGTCCAGAACGATCCGGCAAGTTCTGGAGAATCCGGAGGAGCGGGTTCAATGGATATGTCCGAACGACTTATGCATCTCATGGAGGTGCAGCAACAACAAGCCATTTCTCAACAGGCACAGTTGGCTGCTCAACAAAAGCAGATGGATACCATGATGCAACTGATTGCATCCTTGGTACCCAACAACGGGGGAGCCACGGTGACGCCTGCTGCACCGCCGGCTGTGGCGGTAGAGGATGAGTCCGAAGAAACACAGCATCCAGCAAGGAACACCTGCCGTGCGGCAGAATTCACTAAGATGCATCCACCAACGTTCAACGGACGAGCAGAACCGGACGTGGTGATGGGATGGATTGCAAAGATGGAGGGACTCTTCAATCTGGTCGGTATTAGGGGATCCAAAAGAGTGGCCTGTGCATCAGTTCAACTGGAGCTGCGTGCGCATGATTGGTGGGAAGCCACTAAGCAGGGAATTTATGATGCCAATCCCAACTGCAAAATTACCTGGGAAATGTTCAAATCTGCCTTCATTGAACAATATATTCTCCGGGCTGTGCGGCAACAAAAAGAAGACGACTTCAGCAATCTGGTGCAAGGAAGTATGTCTGTCGACGATTATGACTCGGCGTTCGCTAAGCTGGCTAAATTTGCTGGGCACTTCTTGCCTAACCAGCAGGCGTGGTGCTATCGCTTCCAGAAGGGTTTGAATGATGATTTGCGTAGGGACGTCATCAACCAGAGGTGCCAAACATACAGGGAATGCTACGAAGCAGCCCTGAATAGCGAGCGGATCTTTGGGCGCAATCTCCCAAAGGTCGATGTGCAAACCCCTCGTACCAACAACATCAAACGACCTCTGGAAACGGGAGGGCAGGGAGCACAAAAACGTCCGCACACATCGGAAAATAGGGGTCCACCCCAGGCACTGCACTGCCATAGGTGCGGCAGATTAGGGCATCGAATGATTGAATGCCGAGTTACTGGGTGTTTTAAATGTGGTCGTCTGGACCACAAGCATTTCAACTGCCGTGAGGCAAAACCGAATCAGCACAACGGGAATCACAACAATGGGAATCATAACAATGGGAATCAGCACCACGGGAATCAGAACCACGGGAATCACAACAGGGGGCCTCCAGCAAGTTATGCCAATGCTGTGGCGTTGAACCCACGACGCCAGGGTGCTCAAGGACGAGTCTATGCACTGACTCGGGACGAAGCATCCGTCTCTGAAACTGTCGTGACAGGTACATTACTTTTCAGATATTTGCCCGCTAGAGTCTTATTCGATTCAGGTGCTACGCATAGTTTCATATCTGCTGATTTTACTATTGAGCATAAATTAGCTTCTACTCCCTTAAATATGAATCTTTGCGTGAGCACACCTTCGGGAGTCGACATGCCCGCCCATGCGATCTATAAGGATGGTTATATTTGCATCGGAGGCAGGAAGCTTTCCTTAGATGTCATTGTATTAGACATTAAGGATTACGATATTATTCTCGGGATGGATTGGTTGGGTGCTTGTCATGCAACAATTGAGTGCGCGGAGAAGCGAGTCGTATTCCGTCTACCCGGCGAGGCAGACTTTTACTATTCGTGCAGCGCTGCACCAAAGACGGCAATGATGATATCAGCAATTTCGGCTAGGCGTATGCTGCATTCGGGTTGTGAAGGGTACTTAGCTTCAGTTCGAGACATCCGGCAGGAAAGTGCAAATGCAGCTCAGGCTGATGTTATAGCAGATTTCCTCGACGTGTTCCCGGACGAGCTGCCTGGAATGCCTCCTGATCGTGAGATCGAATTCAGCATCGACACATTTCCGGATGCGCGACCGATATCGAAGGCACCTTATCGAATGGCCCCAGCAGAGCTGAAGGAACTTAAGATTCAGTTACAAGATCTGTTGGACCGAGGATACATTCGTCCAAGCGTTTCTCCGTGGGGCGCTCCGGTGCTGTTCGTGAAGAAAAAGGATGGATCCATGCGGCTATGTATTGACTACCGAGAACTAAATAAGGCGACCGTGCGGAACCAGTACCCATTGCCAAGGATAGATGACTTGTTTGATCAGCTGCAAGGTGCAACAGTTTTCTCTAAAATTGATCTCAGGTCAGGGTACCACCAGTTGAAAATCAAACCAGATGATGTTCAAAAATCTGCATTCAGGACCCGATACGGACACTATGAATTTCTTGTGATGTCGTTCGGTTTGACGAACGCCCCTGCAGCTTTCATGGATCTGATGAACCGCGTGTTTCGGCCGTACGTAGACAAGTTTGTGGTCGTGTTCATCGACGACATTCTAATATATTCCAAGAACGAGGCAGAACACAAGGAACACCTAAAGATCGTGCTGCAGACATTACGAGAGCATCAGTTGTACGCTAAGCTCAGCAAGTGTGAGTTCTGGTTGAACAGCGTGGCATTTCTGGGTCATGTTGTCTCGGCAGAAGGCATCGCCGTAGACCCGAAGAAAATAGAGGCAGTGGTGGATTGGAAGCAACCTACATCAGCCAGCGAAGTACGAAGCTTTATGGGCCTAGCGGGATACTACCGTAGGTTCGTGAAGGATTTTTCTAAACTGGCCTCGCCTTTGACTCGCCTCACTCAAAAAGGGATTGTATACAAATGGAGTGATGACTGCGAAGCCAGCTTTCGAGAACTTAAGCAGCGTCTTGTTTCAGCTCCGATCCTTGCTCTTCCAGATGGGGTAGAGGAGTTTCAGATATACAGTGATGCCTCAGGACTCGGTTTGGAATGTGTGCTCATGCAAAGGGATAAGGTAATATCGTACGCCTCCAGGCAACTGAAGCCGCACGAGAAGAACTACCCGACGCACGACTTGGAATTGGCGGCAATTGTATTTGCACTGAAGTTGTGGAGGCATTATCTTTATGGTGTTACTTGCAAAATCTTCACAGATCACAAGAGCCTCAAGTATCTATTCACACAACGAGAACTGAACCTCCGACAGCGGCGTTGGCTAGAACTGATTAAGGACTATGATTTGACGATCGCTTACACACCGGGCAAGGGAAACGTCGTTGCTGATGCTCTGAGTCGGAAGTATGTGGGCTCGTTATCCATAAACAACCATTTACTTCGAGATCTTGAGGCGATGGGCATCGAGCTTCGGGTTCAGCATCAAGGAGTGCAGCTGGCATCACTCCATATTGAACCGAGCTTGCGTGATAGAATCAAATCAGCTCAGGAGGGCGATCAGTTCCTAGCGAAGGCACGCGGACTGATTTCGGCGGGGAAGACGTCTGACTTTGTGGCAGGCGAAGATGGGACCTTACAAATGAAAGGAAGGATATGTGTTCCTAGCGACCCAGAACTCCGAAGGGAAATTATGGCGGAAGCACACTATGCGAAGTATTCCTTGCATCCGGGGAGCACTAAGATGTATATGGACTTACGCAGAACCTTCTGGTGGCAAGGTATGAAGCGGGATGTGGCGACCTTTGTGTCACAGTGCATGGCCTGTCAACAGGTGAAAGCTGAACATCAGAGGCCCGGCGGGGAGCTGCAGAACCTCGCTATTCCTGAGTGGAAATGGGACAAAATCACTATGGATTTCATTGTGGGATTTCCGAAGACGCCGCGGGGGCATGATGCGATTTGGGTCATAGTTGATCGTTTGACCAAATCAGCCCACTTCCTTCCTATAAAAATTACTTGGAGCGTCGATCGGTTAGCACAGATTTACATAGACGAGATTGTCCGATTACACGGAGTGCCTGCCTCAATCGTCTCTGACCGTGACGGACGCTTCTTATCTCGTTTTTGGACAAGCCTACAGTCTGCTTTGGGAACCAAGCTACAGTTCAGTACTGCATACCACCCCCAGACTGATGGACAGACGGAAAGGACAAATCAGATACTTGAAGATATGTTACGGCTGTGTGCAATCGATTTGAAGACTAGTTGGGACACGCATCTCACGTTGGCGGAGTTTGCGTACAACAACAGCTACCAATCGAGCATCCAGATGGCACCGTACGAAGCACTTTATGGGCGCAAGTGTCGATCTCCAATTTGTTGGGACGAAGTCGGCGAGCGGCAAGTACTCGGGCCAGAGCTGGTAGAACAGGCAGTTGAGAAAGTTCGCTTGATTCGGGAAAGACTCCGCACGGCGCAGAGCCGACAGAAAAGTTATGCCGATGCTCATCGTAGACCTTTGGAGTTCGTGGTCGGGGATCATGTATTCTTAAAAGTGACGCCGATGCGTGGGGTGATGCGTTTCGGCGTGAAGGGCAAACTAAGTCCCAGGTTTGTCGGCCCCTTCGAGATTCTGGAACGAGTGGCAGCTGTGGCATACCGGATTGCACTACCTCCCGCCTTGGCTGAAGTGCATGACGTATTCCATGTTTCTCAACTGCGGAAGTATGTGCATGACCCGAGTCATGTGGTTAGCTTCGAACAATTGGAACTGCGCACAGATTTATCATACTCAGAAGAACCGGTGCAGATTCTGGATCGTAAGGAAAAAGTACTTCGCAACCGTACGATGTCCTTGGTTCGCGTGCTGTGGCGGAACCATTCAGTTGGGGAATCAACCTGGGAGATGGAATCGGAGATGAAGGAGAAATATCCTTCGTTGTTCACTCAGTCGGAGGTAGGGCCTTGTTCTTAAGTTTCGGGACGAAACTTTTTCTTAGTGGTATATTATGTAGTGCCTCAAATCCCGATCCGACCGGGATGTGCACTATATAATTGGGCTTGTGGCTAGTCCGTCAGAGTATGCTTAGATCTTCGGCATCTTATTGCCACGGACGAAATGCGATGATCCTTTCCAACTCATGGAAAGGCCTCTATTGAAACGAGTCCAATAGTTTTCGTGTTTGGTTGCTTGGTTTTCTTGATTGCCGCTTTGGGATTTGATTTGGTGTTGCTTTCGAGTTGCTTGGTTTTCGCTGTTGGTTTTATTGATTGGAGCTTGAATTTTGGGGAGTTCGGCAAGGAAGGATAGGCAAGAATTCTAACTCGGTGCTCGTGCTGTTGCAGGTCCGCGTAACTGACGTTTGATCGTCGCTAGGCGGGATTCCTTGTTTCAGCAACTTTTCCCTTAACCAGTGAGTGGTTTGGTCCCTTCTTTCCTACTTCTTCACGCCAACATCTCTAATGTTTCAAACGTTCACTCGATGATGCCCGGTTGGACGCCTAGGAAATGCTTAGCCACAATGCATGCCAGCCACTAAGAAAGGAACATGGGAATTGTAGACTAATTTTACTATATGCTTGCACACCTTATAAATTCAGTTGGTTGGAATGGAAATTTGGTTGTTGGTTACGGCCTGGTGCCTCGGGTAGAGTTTGGACCCATGGGATATCAAAATCGGAACACCGCATTGAGAAAATATGAACTGTTGCATAAGATATATATATTGCTGCTTTACTTCATCTGTTTAATTCGATGCATTGTGTGAGATATAAAATGTTCATGCATTTGCATGGTCTGGGACAACTTGTGCACAAGGTTTATCATTTCCTCGAAACGGCTTTCCGGGGCACTGGAACCGTATCGATCCGGAGGGAAATATTGATTCGTGTTCGTCACGATGCATTGCGGGACCTCCAGCGGGGCTTGCTACCCGGGCTGATAGGGCGCGCCGTTAATGCTTGGAATATGTCCCTAAGGTGTCGATCACACCAATAACCGCATAGAATAGAACACATGCTAATTTATTGTCTTGTGCAGATGGTAAGTATACTTGTGTTTCGTTGCAGGGAAGGTGTGCATCGGTTGAGTAAGCAATCGATGCACTGGTTGGATTCAATGCTATTTTCATTTATATCAAAACATGCAACTGATATGAATTGAATTCACTTGCTTCTTTATAGAAGTAATCTTAATGCATGCTCGCCCCTAATAAGCTAGTGTCGATTTAGTCGAGTGGGATTCATCCCGCTCACCAGTACAAGTTGAGTACTGACCCACGTTGTGGGCAACTATTTCAGGCACTCAGACGGTGCAACGCTAGTGGATAGACGAAGAGGCGTTAGGAGCACCTCTATTTTGAAGTATAGTTGAAGTCAGATCATTTTGGAGGCTTGGACTTTCAACCTATACAAGGGCGTAATGTATGGACGACGGGGACTATCTGATGGAGCGCGCCCTGCATTTTGAGTTATCTTTTCTAATGTAATTCAAGTAGCCGAGAAGGCGCATCAATGTAGACTCTATGTAAATTACTCTGAATTATCAATGAAAAAGCATATTTTCTTCCTGCACTTGTGTTCAATTATCTGTGAATGTGTTTTCTAAATTGTGTTTCAAAGTGGGTTCCTATAACTGTAAGTTCTTGCCTTGTACGAGCGCAACTCCAGGCTCGTACGGCATCACGCCCCAGCGAGGACGAATCGGTTCCGTGAAGGATCCAGCGAGGACGATTGACCCTTTCGGGATCGGGGCGTGACATGTTTGCTCTGTCATAACGGCGGTATCCCTCTTTTGGTTACAAAGTATAATGTTACCAAAAGCCACCATTCGTAACGCGGAGAAAATCTGTGCTAATTTTTGTATGGAGGAGAGGAATCCACATCATTGCTTGGAAGGACCTATGTCGGCCTAAAAAGAAGGGTGGAGTAGGCTTAGGATCACTACACTATCTTCGTGAAGTTGCAGGTATTCGACTCACATGGAAGCTTCAACAAGGTCGGTTATTATGGGCCAAGTAGATACAGGGAAGATATTTGAAAGGAGCAAATTTCAAGTGTCAACAACCAAATAATAATTTCCCCGTTACTTACAAGACCATTTTGCGGTCGAGACAAACCATCAAGCCGTTGATTTCCCGTTGGTTTGGAAGAGGTAGGAACACTCATTTATGGAAGGACCCTTGGCTGGAACATACGAGCATCATTGACATGATAGGATGGCAGTCCTATGTACTCACAGGGAGAGAGGAGTCGGTAAGCACGATCATACAAGGCGGCCGGTGGAATCTATTGGCACATCCTATTGGCCGACAGTATGAAACTATCATCACAGGCATTCAAATTGACCATGGAATCGAAAATAATGAATAGGTCTGGGACAGCTCTAAGTCGTATGACTTCAATTTTCAGCAGACATACGAGTCTATCTGACTAGATGGCCCGAATGTAGCTAATATGGAATTTATTTGGACTGGAAAGCTCTCTGGGAACGTTTACTTACTATGGATCGCCTTAACCGGTTTGGCGTTCAAGTTAATAACCGGGTTTGTCAGCTATGCCTACAGGCGGAAGAGTCATATATCTATTTATTCTTCCAGTGCAACTTCAGTTGGGAGTTATGGTTACATCAATGCAATAGAGTACATATCCAGGTCGTAACAGCTAGAGACATGAATGATCAAATAGAAACAATAGCACAACAGCAAGAGAGGGGAAGCAGGTAGTTCAGGCAAGCGTGAATCCGTCTATCGGCAACTGCATGGCACATCTGGAAGGGACGTAACAAGCGTGTTTTTGAAGGCTTGCACACTACCCAATTGGGTATCCTGCATAACATTGAGTTTGATGTTAATATATCGTGATTTAAGCATATCAGATATGTAACTGTTGATAATCAATAAAATTACCATTCTTCTATATAACTAATCTCAGATAATAGTACTCTAAAGTATCCTAAAGTATCCTAATATCCTAAAGTATCCTAATGTATGTGGAAAAAAAATTGAGCGCTAATGTCTGTTGAATAACGATTCTGAAATTCCTTGAGTCATATTCTAAAATCGTTGAATAATGATTTCAGTAAGGGGACATTTCTGAGTCCTAAAGTCCTTGAGTCAAGTCGTATCCTTATGTATCTTGAAATGTCTGGGCCTGTCCAGTATGTTTCCAACTGGAATCTTAAAAATTCCCTCTCCAATAGGGAGAATCTACAACGAAGAACTTCATTCAGTAATTCTGAAACGACACCCTTCCATAAAATGTAAAAAAGAAGTGGGAAGTAGCTGGCTGACCTGGGAGGAGAGCATTCTCAGAGATGTAGGTATTCTTGGCGAGGACGGGGAGGAGGAGGGATACTGCTCCAACGATGCAACACACTACGTTGAATAGATCTAAAATATTTTTATTAGAAAATCGAGATCAAGAAAAGAGGCGAGAGAAAGACCCAACAAATAGGTAGTGGGAGACAAGCAAGGAGCCGAGGTGGATGATAAGCCGAGACTTCCTCTTCCTTCTTATTAAGGGAAGTTGATGTTGCTTCTGCTGCTGACTTTAGGACTCAGAAATGCCTACTTTACTGTGCCCGCCCCTGCTTATGACTTTAGGACTTCCAAATTTTTTTTCCTAGTGGGGTCAGTTGATCCAACTTTCCCCTTAATGTGTCCGCCCCTATATCTATTCTTCCAGTTGACTTCTTATACTTGAAAAGTCATACGCTCAAAATAAGAAGATATAGAAGAAAATCTGAACTAGGGGATCATATTGGAACATATAAAGTAATATCATTGTAATCCACAGGAGAAAAGGAGATAACATACATATTATTTATGTTCGGAGCAAGGTAGTCAAAGGCGCAAGGCGCACTCGAGGCGCAAAGGGTCCAAATCGTTCGAGATGCAAGGCGCACTTAAGGCGCGCGCCCGGGCGACGCGAGCCACAAAAATTATATATATATATATATATATATATATATATATATATATATATATATATATATTCACATCAGATTTCTACATTGATAAACATGTGCGCTACAAATTCCCCCATGTCTAGGTTGCAATCACTTTAAGTTCAAAAACAGTCTAAAAACAGTACAACAGTTAAAAAAACAGTCTAAACATAGTTATTTTTTCACAAGATTTTTAAGGCGCGCCTTAGCTATTCCAAGGCGCTCGGAAAAGGCGCGCCTTAGGTGCGCCTTAAGAATTGCGCCCCGCCCGGAGTGCCCTGAGGCGCTGCCCCTGCGCCTAGGAGCAAGGCGCGCCTTTGACTACACTGGTTCGGAGAAGAATACAGCAAATGGGACTGAGAAGAACATATAGGACCAGAATGAAATTTGCATAGGAAGAGGACATAGGATTACCAGATTCATCTGCACTTCCAACTCTTCGTGAAAAGGAAATGTAATCTACAGAAGAAAAAGAGAAGCCAATACTACGAACAAAAGCTGCACAAGAAGTTGGAAGTTACCACGTCAACTGTATTGAGCAGTGAAGTGCAATCAAAGCTGAGCACAAATGTACACAAATAACATTCATATGGACAGAATAATAACAGGAAGAGGTCCCCAATCTGTGGGGGAAACCAAGCCTTCTGTAACATGTATTTGGGCCAACCGAATAACTTCTTAAAAAAATGCACAGCAGAGACAATTTCTTTTGACACACCAATGATTTTTAAGCCCAACCAGGGAACACTGAGAATTTAGAAGACCTATTACAGCATACAAACCTGCATGCTAGTGATTTTCAGCACAAAATTATGGTCAGCAATAGACAAAGGTAAACAAAAAAAATATCTGGAGAGGGTAACACAAGATTTGTGATACATAATTATGTTGACATACTAAATTAAACATTGTAACAGATTTCTTTGTATATATAAGAACGACAACCCAACATTCTAAGCCTAATATCAGTGTAAGCTTTCTTTCCAATCTTTAGTAGGTCAACCATGCCATAAGGGAATGGGCATTTGACCAAGGGTTCTGTTACAATAACAGGAGGTGATAACTTATAGAGCCATTTATCTCAATAAAAAAAAACTTACAGAGCCATAGACCACACTTTAAAAATTGGTGAATATGAGCATCATTAACAAGTACATCTTTGTAATTGTATGACATGCAAGTAGTACACAAAATAGGTAGTTTTTAACTGAAAATATGTTCTTCAAACAAGCAATCTAATCATAACTTGGATCTGATGCATATACTACGAAAACTATGGTTCCATATAGGCATATAGTGAATTATAGACTTAGCACTCAAGCACTCAAACACCTTGATAGAGGGAACAGCAGAACTTAAACTAATGGAACATGAAACAGGGAACTTCAAGTGTGAAAAACTGCCAACGTACTAAGCGCTAGTTCCTTTAAAAATGTGAATTGAGTTGAGAGAACAAATTTACCAGAGCAAGATGTGTGAGCATTTGGTAAGGCTGAGAGTGGAGGGAAGAGAAGAAATGAAAAAGGCTGAGGAGTTTTTTCATGGTATTGTTTTCAGAATTTAAGAGAAACTAAATCTTACAGAGAACCTGAGACCTATACGGAAAATTTTAAAACTTTGCTCCATAAGAACTGCAAGGCTAATTAAAAACATGAAGAGCATAAGATTTCAATTATGGATCATCTTCGAGTATTTTGATCTATAATCATGTGTCTTTAATGTTTAAAAGTGATTCATGTTATGACAAATTTTCCAATAAGCGAGGAAACTGCATCTTTCAAAGGGGATGGTCTAGTGATATGTTACCAGAAGCAAACATCCCAAATGGACCAAACATGGTACATTGCTTGCCAATTCAACAACATATAGAGGTAACTATAGACCTTTAATGATGATGAAAATTTATGGCATGGTTACGTAATAAATAAATCTTGAACAATAGATAGTTGTTTTACAAGAAAGACTGACTTAAGAATTTGTTAAATGAAACAGATATAGTTTTAGTCCAAAATAATAAAATTTTGCTGGGATCTCCTTGATCCCATACTCTCTCCGGAAAAACAGTTACTGTGTTGCACATTGAAATTTTTGTGCAAGTAATAGAGTGCTCATCTGCAGGCCAGCAGGTGGCTAATGATTTTCACTCAAACTTAGGTGGTAGTTACACCAATTTGTTTCATCAACCATATTCATCGCCCATTACTGATTGCATATAAAACGTCCCAATTAGGAGTCATTATAATTTATAGTATTATACTTGCTTTCCTAGTTGTCTTTTCTTGGTTCTAAGCCTTCAAGATTGTGTTCCTTCATTAATAAACTCCAATTGTATCTACTTTTGGGGGAATAAGTTTTCTAGCTTACAAATATCTCTACATTTTAGGAGAGTTTTATTCAGCACAATTAGGAGAAGCATGCTCTAGCATTTGTTGAATTTTACTGATCTTTTCTTATAGTTCTTTATGTAATAACCAGTGCAAGATTATTTATTTCCCATCACAATCATAACCATAAGTGAAAACTTTCACATCCAAGAGGCATTCCTCACATACGGATTCAAGGAAACAAGATGATATATGAACTCCACGTCCAAGAGGCATTCCTTACAGAATCAAGGAATAAAACCTTATTTTAGTTGCTGGATTATGAGAAGATCACTTCAGTAAAAGTTTCTCGAGGTTCACTAGGCATGAATGATAGTTAAACTGAGTTGCACTAAACACTTTAGACAGCATCAAATAGCTCTGAAGTGGTTTAAGAGCATTTTAGAAATGATTAGCCTAGTGATTTTCTATCACTTCCTTGCCACCATCAGTAGATAAACAAAGCCTCAAACCAGCAAAAACGGCAAATATATTTAAGTATAGATAGATATTGAGTCAGATATCTCAGAAAGATATACAAAGATAGGAGAAGACTAACTTAGCTAGGCAAATATTACCAAATTCTTCGACCAAAATATCTACTTGAAGTCTCATCATATTTTGCTTACCTAAATAAGTTCAAGGATCCGAACATTCACCATGGAGGCGGCTTAGAAGGAAGATCCAAAGTAACAAGGGCCCTTAAGTTATTGTTGTAGAAAACTTGTTGGATAACTTGAAATTGCAGAGAAGAAGCCTGAGTCGAGGATAGTTCTATCCTTAAGACAACATTTGCACCCTTATTACTACACCAGGTTACAACAAACTCGCCTCTGGAGATAAAAGAGGCACTGATCTTCGGTCATGGAGTGTCTGTCGCAGCACAAACAGTTGACACTAATAACACTTCAACACAAAATAGCAATAAGAGGAAGCGAGAAACTAGTTGTTTTGGTGTATTTTTAAAAAATAAAAGCATAACCTGCTTTAAATAGCCACTGGTGTATCTTTTGGTGAAAAGTTTTAAAGCCTTTTGGAAGCAACCCTAGACAGATTCATTGCACCATTTTATTTGAGACATCCCTACAAAATTTCAATGAATCTGGACAAACAATATATCACAAAAATATTTAAGTCAAGGTCCCTTAGGCTCAAAAAAGTCCAAAAGCCAAATGTTCCTCAAAAAGCCCATTGGCCCTTGCTTGCCCCACGAGAGGATATAGTTCCAAATATTGTCTCAAAATATTGCCAATTCCAGGATTTGAACCCATCGTTATTCTTATATGTAATGACCACCAGGCTACAAGGCCCTTGGTGATAGTACACACTTAACATATAACTCGAAAATATTACCAACAGTTATGAGTGATATGGAAGGAGAAAGGATATGAAAACAATAATACTAGACTTGAACAAGGTACATAAAAGTCCAAGGAGACTGAAGTATCTCCAATGCAAATAACTAAAAGCAATTCTACGGGTACCATTTGAAGTGAGTGTGCCAGGCGATGTAATGTTATGTATGAAGGTCAACTTTCTAGCAACATCCATTCATCTAAGATAGGGGAAGTCTAACTTCCTTAGCTAGGCCATATTGCCATATTCTTCGACCAAAATATTTACTTGAAGTCTCATCATATTTTGCTTACCTAAATAAGTTTAAGGATCCTAACATTCACCATGGAGACGGCTTAGAAATGCTTACATGAAGTTAATTAAATTTAAGAAAACCGACTTGGCTATAAATTAATACCTAAACGAAATGTCACCTCATTGGACGCATACAACATCAACAAAACCATTATCCCAATTTTTGGGGTATCCTTTTCTTCCATTCAACATTGTTAAGGGCCATTCACCCTATAAAATTAATAAAACCATATCCTATGTTATCGTCATGATACAAATTCGTTTAGGCCAATCCCTCTAGTTCTAGAGGCTTCTTTGACAAATAATATTTTATCCCTCATTTCCTCCTAACCATCTGAGATGATTTTTTTTCTCGTCTTATCGTCAATTGGTGTCACCTCCAAATTTCCACAAATACGCCCTTTCTTATCCCATCTTTAAATGTATTTCCACCCATCCATCCTAGGATTTCATTTCAGGTATGCTAATTTTCTAGACACTAAAAATATATGTTTTTGAAAAAAAGCTGTGGGAGAGTGATTCCACATGCTCCAAAACTCACCATCATCCACCCAACAAGTGATGTTGTGTCATTTAAGATGTTGTGATTAACACCAACTACAATTGACATCTCATTGTGGGATAACAAGGTGAGTTGGTAACTCAGCCATAGGGCAGACTTATGAGGATTAAACAATTTCTAACTGATTAACAAGGACAAAAACTGAGTTAGTAACCAGCACCTAACAAACGAAAAGAAGAGCATTTTTGTGAATCATTACTACTCACAACGAACAAACATAGAAATGTACCAAACATATCTATACTATTATATAATGAGAAAAGTTCAGCTTCACCATAATTTTTTCCCCCATATATACCCTTGCATGTATTTACTAATTTAAATTATTAATTAAAGTTAATAGAGGCAGCTAGGTAATTACGGGAGCTGTCTTTTGGTCTTCCTAAATAATCTTGCAGGAAGGTATAAAATTATATATATATATATATATATATATATATATATATATATATATATATATATATTCAGAATAATTAAGACAATTGTCTTTTAGTCTTCATAAGTAGTTTTCATAAAAATTAGAATAATTACATGATCTATTTTTAGTATTCATAATAATAATCTACGAAATATGTGCCACGCAAGTGCATATATACTAGTTAATCGTAATAGCTAAATAAACATATTCAACCAGGGGCTCATTCATTCATCACTTGCAAATTTAAGTACATTTAAACTCGAATAATAAAAAAAGGATCAACTTACCCCCACAAGCAGAGAAACCCTAGCTCGTGTTACTTGCCCCCTAGATTCAAATTCTGCAACCAAAGATACAAGATTAAAAAAAGGTTGGGGTGGTGGTGGGGGGGGGGGAGGGGGAGGGGGTTGGGGGAAGAGAATCGGGACCATATCTTCTTCCAATACTCAGTGACTTGGATGTATGGCAACTCAACGTGCTCATATGGGTTTGTCCAGGAGAACCACCTACAACCTTACATGGGTGATCGAGGAGGTTGGCTCCACCCGTCAACAAGGTCCTCTTACTTACCAAAGGACCAGGATAAGGCCTTCTAGTGACGATCGCTTACTTACCAAAGGACCAGGATAAAGCCTTCTAGTGGCGGTCTAGCATATTTGGAAGGAAAGGAACAATTACACCATTGATACATGTTGCCAAGTAATTGACTAGCCTGTACATTCATGATGTGCCCACACTACACTATATGCCAGGAGACAGGGTCCTGGAGTCGACACAACACAAGAAGCTGTGTTTACCTATTCATCGACTCTACTCAAAATCTAATATAGAGTATAGGTAAATTATATTTGTGTTGTGCATAAATCCTATTCACGACATGGATTGGTATAAAACCTACATCAAGTTATTAATTATCGAGCCATGAGTTGTGGCACATGATTTTGCCCGTGTTTTTTTGCCACATATAAGACACATGGCTACATTTACTAAGTTTATGTCCATGACAAATACAAGTCATGGTCATCCCCAAAAACCATATTAGATCTGCTCAAGTCCCTGCACCAGAAAGGTTACGACATTATGTGGTATGGGAAGTGTATCCTATTCATGACTTGGTAACATAGCAACTCATTATCATGTTATGCTATATAACTTGGCTACGGGATGTAATAGATAAGTAAAGGGTATTGATATTTACATGACATGTACATGTAATAGATGACATATATGCTATTAGCTCCTTGTGCCGACACCCAATGTAAATATATACCAAGGCTACATCACAAGTCTTCTTGTGTCGACACAACACAAGTTGCATACAATGTACCATGTTACCATATACTTGGCTATGGGATAAAATACGTAGCAATCATGAGGTTGTATGGATTTGTGCCTATTTTAGCATGCCCTGCCCTGATTTTAGCATGTCCTACCCGGTATCATAATAATATTTATTATAACATTTTTGGACTACATCTGACACAGGCATAACACTGATTTCGGTGTATTTGTGGTTCCCTGGTTGCAACTACAGGCAATAGATCAATTACCATATAAATCAAGTATTTTGAAATCATGGAACAAAGACCAACCCTCAGAAATTCTTTTAGACTGCAAACTGTATATATCAATATCAAGTCTATTTCTACTCGAAGGATTTGGTATTTATGTCAGGTTCAAAAATTAAGTCAATATGGCGACTTTCATGATTAATCATGCTGAATACAGGTGATGCAATAAAACCAAATATCTTTGTTTGAATCTGAATGTTCTCAATATTTGGTTCCAGAACATGGAGCTAGACCTAACTCATTTAGTTTATTTTAAGCATCTAAGGGTCTAACTCATCTGCTACTCATCAACTTAAAGCCATGTGCTATCTTATTGGGTTAGCATATCTCTTCCTCGTCTTGTTTGTAGTTCCTAATACCTAAATCGCCTTCTTTCTAATTCGGTGTCACATTCCTGCTGCATTCCTGGAAACTATAAAAGATTAATCCAAATTTGAATTTGAATTTGACAATGGAAGAACGTGAAGGAATGATTCAGGCGGTTGTCCAAAATATACCATAGTTAAAGGAGCAATAATCCAAACTTACAACATGGGCTTACATTTGGTAAAAAGTGATCCAGTTGAAGTAGTGAAACTTAAAAAGTCGACCCAGCAACTGAAGTTACTCCAGAACTCGATCTTTCTATTTGTAAATCGCCGTTATCATGATAAACTACTAAAACTTGTTGCAATTTCACTACCTTGTACCTATTTGAAAATGTTAGTACCATGTATCCATATCATGTACTTATCCGTATTTGTTGAATAAATCTTGTAAAACATAGGCAACGATATTGATGAAATTCAGCTACATTATTGGATTTCAACCAAAGATTAAAGGAGACCTATGTTACTGGTTCAACGGTCTATGACAATCAAATTGCATCAAATTAGCAAACATTCTAGAACTTTCTTAAAGTAGAAAGTACTAAAAAAAGCAAAAAAAAATTTTAATTTTCCTGCATTCGGCGAGATGATTTCTTAGACTGGGAACTTGAGTTTCATGAGGTTTAATTTCGCCACACACACAAAGAAACCAACACTTCTTTCATAATTCCAAATAGATGGTAATTTGATCAAGTGAAACAAATCTAATGAAATGTGGATTCCATACCATCCGGTTTCCGAAGCGGTCGTTCCGGCCACGCCAATAGCTCCAGCATCCATTTCCCCAACCCCCACCACCACCACCCCTCTCACCTCCCTTGGCCCATATCCTGACCCTATCTCTCATCCTCCTCTCCTGCAAGAATAATAAAATAAAATAAACATCACTCAAAAACAATAAAGGAGCCATCTTTGAATCATAGAAAGGAGCCAACTTTCTGAGGCTTATACCTGCAAAGGAGCCGCCTTTCCTTTCTTGGTGGAGGGCATCTGAGTAATACGAAGAAGAAGACCTTCCAGTAGCAATTGCAAAACGTAAATCCCCAATGTAAGGTTGGGGGTATGAGAAGTAGAACGCTAGTTTAGTTTCAGAAAAGTCAACACGTAGAATGAGTGGTGAGAATTGCAAAACCCTAAACCCCCAATTTGAAACAAAAATCATATTTTGTTGAGAAGAAAAGGAGCCAGGGAAAAAAACGAAAGAAAAATATTGTGGGGGGGGTCTGTCAGACAACCTCTCGTCCATCCCAGGACGGATCCCGGGAACGATCCTCTACTGCCGATCACCGCAAGGATCTCAGCCGTTAATCACGCTCTAGACAAGAGGCCATGTTTCATCCACCAGACTATGTTGCCTGTCTCCTTAGAACTCAAGGATACAGTAGTACGAGCCTATAGAACAGATCCTGTTCAAGTAAGGTCGTGCCAGACGTTCCTACGAGGACTATCATAACCATTAATCCCTCTCGTAATCTTTCCGATGTGGGACTAAAATGAATCTGTGGTCAAGTCGCAATTGGTCTGACATTAACTAAAATGCCCAATAAGTAAAGTTATGCATATTCCTCTAACATTAAATTTGCATTCCTTCTTTCTTTTTAACAAATGCATGCATAATTTCTTTTTTCAACTATTGGCGATATGACTTGGCCCAGTTTCATAAAATTACAGTTCATTATAATAGCTAGAATCATTATAATGATATAAAATTTAGCCTAAATTTTAGGATGGATTCAAAAATCATATTGTCCTACCACGTCACTCGTTTGGACCTTGAGAGTGATACCATCATCGACACACTAGCAATGATGCTCATCTATCTAAGACTTAGTTTTGATACATAATTTGGTGGTGTACTTAATGAGTACTTGTTTATTTTCCTTTTGTTTGATTTTATTTTAAATTAATTAATTATTTGAATTTATTGTATATTTTATTATGGTTAAAATTTGGATTATTTACACTTACTATTCCTATATTTTTTTTGTTCATAATACAAGATATCCCTGCTTTTAAAAAAATTACACTGATCATCCATACTTTTTTTTGTTTATTACACGGGGTACCCTTATTTTAAGATAAAAATAAAAAGTTATAACACTAACTACCCCTCTTTGTAAAAAAAATTCTAAAAAGAGGGTGTTCAATATAATTTGTTTAAAAACATGAGTACTCCGTGTTATAAACCAAAAATATAGAAATAATTAGTGTAAATAACTCTTAAAATTTTATAGGTGTACAGTGCCATGACAAAAATGTTAGGATTAAATATTTACAAACATGCATTATTATGATTATTTGTTATTGCAGGAGCATGATCGGCCGGTCTAAGTTGTAGGTTAGTACATCCACTAAGTGCATGTTTGATAAATTAAAAAAAAAAAAGTCAGTGGAACTTATATTTTAATTTTGGTTCAAATTCTGAATTATAGGGCTCTACGTGAAGTTGGCTTGAAATCAAATGTGGTTAAAAAAAGATGCATCTTAAACCATCTTCGACCGGTGCTACCTCCATTCTTTAGTTGGGTGTTTGAAAAGTTCTAGCCAGATATAGGATTCTCAAAACACAAATATCACAATTTATATTAGATAAAAAAAAAACCAAACACACCTAACTCGAACTAAAGTTGACTATGGTATTGATTTTCAGCAGCGGCTACTACAAACCACTGCATCAAACAAGTCACACTTTTAGTTAAAAAAAATTTTATAAATGTCCGACGTAACGTTCGAAACTTTGTACACACTGCATTACATGTCTTTTGGGTCCACTGTCTCCAACTCCCACCATTTATAAATGAAAGGTATTCTCGTGCCTCGATCCATTGATCTTCCGCCACCCAACTAGAATCTTATGTCTCTCCTCAGTAACCACAATGGTAACTTTTAGTTACTTTGAATAAATGCGTTTTTTGAAGGAAATATATTTACTTTTGCACTTAACCATTGATAATGTGGAAGAAATAAAAGAAAAAGAGTGAGAAAAGTGGAGAAAGTCTGCATTGATCTTAGGCCACGCAAGAAATCGCATATATATGGAACACAGGCCAACTTTCATGGGGGTCGAGACAAACTTTCAAAATGGTCTCTCATATACAATATAAAAAATATTTAAAAAATAAATTAGAATACAATAAAAAAAATATTACCACCAAAAATTGAACTAAGGACCTCTAGTATGCAAGTCTAACATAATAACCACTACATCACAATTGTTCTATGTTAAAGAAATCCCATGTTACATACTAGTTCTATTTTAGATACAATATTATTAATATATTTATGTTTAAACTATTTTTTTTTGTCCTCCCGGTCCGCGGGTCCTGGCACTGCCAGAATAACACATATTAGCGACATCCAAACATGTCACTAATATGTAAACTAATGTCGCCAAAATAATTTGACAACGTAATTAGCGACGTTTTTACGTTGTCGCGTATTACATTATCGTTGACAACAAAAAGTCGCTAGGCGTCGCTATAGCGACGTATATTTGCGACGAGAAGACGTCGCAGAATATACGACGATTAGCGACGTGTCGTCGTTAAATTGGTGACGTAAGATTTGGTCGCAAAACGTCGCTATTTTAGCGACATTATGAGCGACGTTTTGCTGCAACAATGCTGACATGGCAAGTTTTGCCATGTCAGCATGTTAGCGACGTATAGCGACGTACTAGCAACGTCCATGGTACCAGGTAGAGACGTTCTGATACTTGTTAGCGACGTAACTGTACGTCGGTGAGCGTCGCAAAATGTCGTTAAATTGAAAAAAAAGGATGCAGTTTGTAAAATATTTTCCAACAAAACTCTACCTGCAGTTATAAAATCAAAGTTTATACAAATAGACCCAGAGAAACCCTTCGGTGAATTCCCTGGTTCGCCGCCCCCTTCGGTGGAACACTCAATACCGATAAAATCACATATAGTTAATATGAATAATAAACCAAACTCACATAGAAAGAAATCTACAAAGTTATATTACACTAAATATGTCTCAAGAAGTAGATAAATAAATTTAAAATAAGTGTCACATGGGTCTCAGAATCTAATGAAAAGTATAAAATAAATACATCAAAGACCCAAGAATGGGCCAATACACACAAACACACTAAAATATGTCCAAACAAGGACTAATACTGATCAGGAGGAGCACCGTCGCGCATCTGGGATAGAAGAAACCCATACTGCTCTTGTGAAAGCGTCACCGATGTCGATGGAGGAGGCAATGGAATCGATGGAGTCAGTGTCGATGCCGGCGGACCAGGAGGACGTATCTGCTCAAATGCTAGCAGTCGAGCATTGTATGAATCCATGGCAGATACCACCCTCGAAGTGTTCTCCGCCACCGACTAACTCAACAAATCCTGTGCCACTTGTATCCTCGCAAGTGAGTCGCTCATGGCCGTATACGACCCATCCAGCTTCGTCTGTTTGCGCTCCGTAGACGATGCCAGAGTTGCCAAGCTACGCTATATCATCTGGCCCATAGTCCTGAGCGCCATAAGGCTGTGATCTGTCCTCTGGCTCAGAGTCCTGAGCTCTATAAGGCTATGCTTGAGCGAATCGAAACGTGCGGTGATTGTCGCATCGTCCGTCTACGACGCAGACTATGACCGCTCCATAATTCTCCATAGCAACCCATCACGCAAGTCAGCAATCTGATGGTCAACGCTCTCCTGGGCTTGTACCGACGCCTGCGAAGTCTACGAGGAATGCACGCGGACAGAGAGGGCACTGGAGGACTGCGTCGCAACAAAGATGTCGTAGGATCCCGTACCATAGTGCGTACCCCTCTGAAGACCACCAACGGCGGTCATCCAGAGCTCGTCCACCGACGGAGCGATAGAGGACTGCGAGGAAGTACCAGCCCCTCCCTCTGCAGGTGCACTAGCAGTCGCCCGTTCACGTAGTTTAAGATACTCGTCCTAGAAAAGTAGTTGTTAACATCTAAGTTACTTATTACTAACTATATAGATATATATTTTCATATTTTCTAAGTTATATTAAAATTAACACAGGGTAGTACAACGTACATAGGTCTGTGTGGCCTTCTCATCGATGAGCTTTTCACCCTTCCGATGGGTGGCCAGGAAGACGGTCACCATGTTGGCGTCCTCACCCCTCTGTACCTGTTGACAATTATATTATTTGTTATTAAAATTAAACATCTTATCCTACTTTTATTAAAATAATATATATTCAATAGAATATATACCAAACGACGGAAAGGTTCTGTCATAGGAATCGAGCCACCATACCACTTTCCTGCCTTCGACCTAGCCGTATTTGCCTTCTCCGACCTTTTCTTGTACCTGGGTTCGTCGAATCTCGCCTTCATCGTAGTCCACATCCAACCCTGGATCAATTGTCCAGAGCGATCACGAGCCTTCTGGTCATCTATCGTATCACGGATCGGCTTGGCGGCAACGGCAAAAAATGTTCCTCGATCTTCTCAGTCACGTGTGGTGGATAAAAATAGATTTTCTAAAAGAAGTAAAATAGAGAGTTACATAATATTCATAAATTATTATTAATATTAAAAGAAAATATATTTTTATCTTGAAGTGGACAAACCAGAATGTCTTTCTATCTTAAGGAGCATCTGAGTAGTTGATCCAAGATCCACCATAGTTCTACCTCAGAAAATGCCCCGGTGCTTTCTGTATAGTCGAGGGACGATATCTATACAACGATAATTAAATTCATGAATATATAGATATAATCATTTGGAAAATATTAACTATTTAACTTACTTGCTAGGCCCGTCCCTCAAAATCTCCATTATCGTCTCATCTGGAGGAGCGCATGGAGGATTGTTCTGATCATGCGCAGACGGAGTCGACTCAACCTCCTCCATCTGCTCCTTTGTCTCCATGGTTCCGTCAGTAGAAGGAAAGCTGGACGGGGGAGTAGTCTCAGGCCTAGAACTGCTCGTCCCAAGAGTACTACTACGTACCATCGACGGAGTCAGGGATGTGACTGGTCGGTGTCACGCTCCGATCTCCTGCAGGAATCGGCCGTCCCCGCTGGGCGTGAATTACCGTGCCAATGCTCCCGCGGGACGATCGCTTCCATCGGGACGTGATGTTGCACGAGCCTGGAGTTACGCCCGCGTGAGGCAATTACCGAAACGGCCGTTGATAACTAGTTCGCAGAGTCGTCATAGAGAAAATATAGAATAAACATAAGTATTAAATCCAAATCAAGCTCTTTATTGATATGAAGTAAAGATTACAAGCGGCACTAGGCCGAGATTACAAGTCGCTCATGCTCTCTCTCTCTTTCTATAATGAATATGCCCTTAGGCTTAGAACTGATTCAAACAATCTGGATGGTGATGTTCCCAAATATTATGTCTCATATATGTCACGACCCGCACCCGGATATTCGGGCACGAGTGCGTGGGCACGTCCAGCCTACGCCGCAGTGTCGGCGGTAGTACGCTGTCTAGGTCATTTTCTGGAGTCAAAAAGCATCTATCTCATCCACAATAATGAACATGTAAGAATAATCACAGGAAAAAGAAATGCTAAGATTTCATAATATTTAATCTGTGACAACTAAACCACAGTTAATACAAGCCAGAAGATAAATCGGGGACAAACCCGAGTATGTGCTGAAAGGAAATAAAATAATAACTAACTGGCTACTCCTCCTCAAAGGTAGTCTCCGGAGTAGGAACCGGCTTCTCAACTGTGTCATCTGCTACCTCATAGGGATCATAATAGGTAGGGGCAAAGTTCTCATCATCGCCTAAAACAACGGATCCAGTTAGGAAAGGAGCAAAGTACACAATGCACAACAAGATTAAACTAAATATTCATGACAATTAAAAGAACTGACAGGTATCATACTGAGGATATGTATAACTAAATAGTAACAATAACTAAGAGTTAATTGCTGTAAGACAGGGTCATGAGTAAAACAGGAACAAGGTGACAGGAAAATGAATTACAACCAGACAATAGGAACTGTAACCAGACAAGAAACTATGTGTGTGAACTTGTGTATTTAGAATACCTAGTTGGCATGTAGGGGTCTATAAGGTTAAACCGGCCGTCATAGACGGCTATTAAACAGGAATAATCGAGATCCGGCTGATGGACAGTCGTGTACCAACAGCTATTAATCATGGCAAGGGTCAGGGTAAACTACATGCCTTTCAGTATTCTCCCACCCGACATGAAAAATAAGACATGAACTCCAATATTCAAGACATGAAATCCAGTATTCTAGCACTACGTGTAATCATCAATGGTACATATAAAGCAGGGAATTAACTATCACAATATAAAGATTAAACTTGAAGTGCAGGTACTTGCCTGTTGTTTGGATCCGATTAATTGTACTTCGGGAAAATATCCAGAGATGAGTCCAAATGCTAAAATAAACATTACCATCACGCTCAGAAGATGTCAAATAGCTAGAAACACCTGTCCTTGGGTCCAATTTGGAGACAAGGGCAAAAACGGCAGTTTCGGGTCAAAACGGGGTCCGCCGTTGGGCCCGCTTTGCACCGAAAAACGCGTCCGGGTCAAAGGTCTCCAAATTCACCAAACTTAGTGTCAACAGGTCAGGAACGCTGATACGAATCCAACGGAACTTCCAGATTTGGATTCCGATGAGCCGAACACAAAATCGCCCGTCGAGCGGGGCCTGTGGGGCCCACGACACGCGATTTCGTCAACGTTCTCAGAATCGAACCAAACTTGACCCACAGGACCAGCGTATCGCTACGAGTCCGATGGCGCAAGTTTCGTCTCGATCCGACGTGTGTGCACGAAGTTAGGGTGAATTGCAGAAAAGGCGGATACGGGCGATGTCCGCGGATACGCGTTGATTCCGGTGTGCACGCACACCCGAATCAGCTTCCACGAAAACTCACACGTCCGTATCGACGACGCGCACGTATCTGTGAAGACCGCACGCGACCAAGTCGTCCCGTTTGGCGGGGCGGACTCAGTTCCGGGGTAAAACAGGGTCTGGTTTTTTCCTGTTTTTGGATCGCGGTGTGCGATCACCACAGGACGTGATGCCCCGAACAGTTTGTCCGGACACCGAGAGGGTCGTACAGGCTTCACAACGCAATTTGCGGAATTAAAAACGGAGCTACGAGGTGAAAGTTATGAGTACCTGAACGGGGCTCAGAAACCGGGTCTGAAACGTGTCCGACACGACACAGGACACTGTGTCCTGTGTCCCCGTGTCCGATTGGAAAATTTAGGGTTAGGGTTAGGGCTTGAGAGCTCCGGCGGAGGGGCGGCCAAGGCGGCGCCGCTGCACGGCGGGTCGAGGCGGAGACGGGCGGAGCCGCGCGGGAGGCGGCCGGAGCCGGGCTCGGGTGCGGTGCTGCGGGCTGTCGGCTGCTGCGGGGGAGGAGGAAAGAGGAGGAGAGGGAGGTGGCCGTGGCGGCGTCGGCGGAGGGGAGCGTGGTGGCGGCGAGTGGAGGAGCGGCGTCGACGGGGGTCTGTGGCGGTGGGGGTCGACGCAGGGGGGGTATTTAAAGGCTGGGGGAGGAAGTCGTGGCCGAGGGGTGGCCGAGTGAGGCGGGGGGACGTGGCGGAGGAGTCGGGGCCGAGGCGAAGGGCGCGGACGGGGGCTCCGGCGAAGCGGCCGGCGGAGGAATCGGGCCAGGCGCGGGTCGTGCGGGGGCTAGGGTTCGTGGGGGAGAAGCGGGTCGGGTGCGGGTCGGGTTCGGTCGGGCGGACCCGACCCGACCCGACCCGATAGGGCGAGCGGGCTGAGCGGGTTTGGGCCGGTTGGGCCGGGGCTATGTGGGCTGGGCTGGAATAGTTATAAATAATAATAATAATAATAATAATAATAATAATAATAATAATAATAATAATAAATGGTTAAATAAATAAATAATTAATTAATTTTTTAGGTAATTAAAAATAGGTCCGGGGTCCAATAAATTCCAGAAAAATTACCCTAAGTCCAGTTTTCCATTTTACACCCAAAAATATTATTTTCATAATATTTTAATGTTATTTATTATCAATTAAAAATCAGTTAATAATTAGAACCCTGATTTTAATCACAGAAAATTCCCAGAAAATTCCAGAAAATTGCTAAAAATCCAATTTTAATATTTTTGAAAAATCAGGGGCATACAATCTACCCAACTTATAAAATTTCGTCCTCGAAATTTAAAATTAAGCCATAATGTGTTAACCCTTCATGTATATCAATTGTAATTTCCTTGCGGTAAATTAAATCCAAATCATGTCCACTGCAATCCTTTCATGATTTAAGATGACTACTTGTTTCAATCAAAATTCAACCTATGGTTATTACTTCTTACTTCCTCAAATTATCCACAAGCAGATTTTTAATTTTTAGTCCATATAGTATTTTCAAGATGACCTTGCCTCACGATTCGAATTATCATAATTCCTCTAGAAGTGATTCGAGTCCAACAATATTTGTATGTTTCAGCCCTTTTAAATTACATTCACATCCTCAATATTCCAACTAGGTAGTCCAACCATCAACTTTTAAATTCTTAATTCAAATCATCAAATTGAAAAATAATTTAAGTGTAGTCCACCAATGTTCAAGTCTGAATTACATCCTCTAAATTCAAGTTGACGATTTTACTCTCATTATTCAAAATTAAATCATGTACCTAGGATGTAACTATTGGGTCCTCGATATCAATTCATCAATCATCTTAGTCACTCCTCTAAATTTTTAAAATTATAAAGGCTTGCTTCTTCCAATCTAACCTTACTCGGTCACAATCCAAAGGACATTCCTCTCGAGTTGACAACTGCATTGCTACCCAACTTAGAGTTTACCCATTCATCACAAAAGACCATATACTCTAAGAAAATAATCCTTAATATGTTTACTTATGTCATTCACTCCTCGAACTTCAATGCCGATCATATCACATATGATATGTCCTCAATTACGAAAGTTTAATCCTCAAGTATGTGATCGACCTATGTGGCATATCCAGTACTATCTATGTATCCAACTTATACCAAGCACATGATTTCGTCTTCCCGAAATAAGAGAAGACGAGGATCAATAATAAAGAGTTTAAGGGTGGGGTGATAGAACAGAAGTATAGGGATCAAGGCGTTTAAAGAATTCTAGTGGGATTTGTCAGGCGGTTATGGATTGAGGTTCTATTCTGGTAGTCATTTATTCGCATGCTCGTATTAGTTTAGTTATGTAACTGATACGATATGCTCAGCATGTCTAGGTCAAGTATATTTGTCTACTAATCACTACGTATCTCAATCCACGTAAAGTAGTCGTGCGAAGTGCGAATCAAAATGCACTAAGGTTGATCAGACCGTAATACACTGATTCTGAACAGACACTTGTATTAGTGTACGCGTCCAATAATACACGTGTCATGAACAAGCCTGATAAAGAGTAAGCTTGCAAAACTAGGCTATAGAATAGCAGCATAAACAAAGTACATCAAAATTAAGTGCGCTAGATGATGATGAAAGGAGGTACAAAATTTAAATTCACATAATAAGCAAAATAACAGAAAACTCTACAATCTCTACAGTTATTAAATATAAAAGCATACCAGGTTATTAGCAAGTTCAAAATTACTAGGTTGGGGCTGAGGCCACGAACCAATAGGCACAAGCTAAAATAATACTAGAAAACGGTATCTACGAATCACTTACGTGCATTAGTGACTCTAAGAGTCTGCACGTTCTCCACGGTCATCGCGTAAGTTTGTCCGTGTTCTTGGAGCAGCTGCACAGTCCCTCACTCGATGTGCTACTGATCCACAAAATAGACAGACACCTAGCCTCTTTCTACAATCCTTCAAAATATGACCTTGTTTTCGACAATAGCCACAAATGGGAGCTCGTTGGTTCTGCCCTTGGGTTGGATTCATCTGTGGTCGCTTTGCAGCTCTTTCCTGCTATGCTTGGTCTGGTGCTGACGCATACGGCCGCTTCCGGCTAGACTCGATCCTTGTGGTGCACTCCACAGGTCGTGCTGCAGTAAGAACGTCTTCGTCGAAGGTAATTGCATTTGAACTGCTTGGCTTACGTGACTCCGAGCTAATTCTGTCGATGAAGTTCTCCGCTTGGTTTTGCTGAGTTTCTTGTTGAACCTTCTGATAGGCTTGCATCATTATGTAGAACATGCGGAACATCTGCTGTTCGTCCATAGGCGGTCCCGGTGGGAAGGAAGGCATCGGTGGAATAGGCTGCGTCGAGGGTGGAACGCCATCTTGACGGATTATTAAGGCAGGCTGACTTGCTTGACTGCCTTGTGATGATTGGCCTTCACCGACTGGTATAACATCGTTTCCTTGGGTAATCACAACGGTTTGTGGTGTTTCTGCATGAGTCTCGTTGCTGGCTTGTGGGTCCATCTCCCTGTATCCAAAATAACCAATAAGAGGCGCACAGGAATCAAGGCAAGATGCAAGTTTATATTAGTTCGAATACGGTACAGATATCAAAAATGATTCAAGCAAGTGGATGAGATCCTATAAACTTATCCTAGCTTTATTGCAGGCATGTTCGGTCCCTGAGTTGAAACCGAACAATTTAGTCGTTGGACCTGCATGGGCCACCACAAAAACGTGTCACGACCCGCACCCGGATATTCGGGCACGAGTGCGTGGGTACGTCCAGCCTACGCCGCAGTGTCGGCGGTAGTACGCTGTCTAGGTCATTTTCTGGAGTCAAAAAGCATCTATCTCATCCACAATAATGAACATGTAAGAATAATCACAGGAAAAAGAAATGCTAAGATTTCATAATATTTAATCTGTGACAACTAAACCACAGTTAATACAAGCCAGAAGATAAATCGGGGACAAACCCGAGTATGTGCTGAAAGGAAATAAAATAATAACTAACTGGCTACGCCTCCTCAAAGGTAGTCTCCGGAGTAGGAACCGGCTTCTCAACTGTGTCATCTGCTACCTCATAGGGATCATAATAGGTAGGGGCAAAGTTCTCATCATCGCCTAAAACAACGGATCCAGTCAGGAAAGGAGCAAAGTACACAATGCACAACAAGATTAAACTAAATATTCATGACAATTAAAAGAACTGACAGGTACCATGCTGAGGATATGTATAACTAAATAGTAACAATAACTAAGAGTTAATTGCTGTAAGACAGGGTCATGAGTAAAACAGGAACAAGGTGACAGAAAAATGAATTACAACCAGACAATAGGAACTGTAACCAGACAAGAAACTATGTGTGTGAACTTGTGTATTTAGAATACCTAGTTGGCATGTAGGGGTCTATAAAGTTAAACCGGCCGTCATAGACGGCTATTAAACAGGAATAATCGAGATCCGGCTGATGGACAGTCGTGTACCAACAGCTATTAATCATGGCAAGGGTTAGGGTAAACTACATGCCTTTCAGTATTCTCCCACCCGACATGAAAAACAAGACATGAACTCCAATATTCAAGACATAAAATCCAGTGTTCTAGCACTACGTGTAATCATCAATGGTACATGTAAAGCAGGGAATTAACTATCACAATATAAAGATTAAACTTGAAGTGCAGGTACTTGCCTGTTGTTTGGATCCGATTAATTATACTTCGGGAAAATATCCAGAGATGAGTCCAAATGCTGAAATAAACATTACCATCACGCTCAGAAGATGTCAAATAGCTAGAAACGCCTGTCCTTGGGTCCAATTTGGAGACAAGGGCAAAAACGGCAGTTTCGGGTCAAAACGGGGTCCGCCGTTGGGCCCGCTTTGCACCGAAAAATGCGTCCGGGTCAAAGGTCTCCAAATTCACCAAACTTAGTGTCAACAGGTCAGGAACGCTGATACGAACCCAACGGAACTTCCAGATTTGGATTCCGATGAGCCGAACACAAAATCGCCCGTCGAGCGGGGCTTGTGGGGCCCACGATACGCGATTTCGTCAACGTTCTCAGAATCGAACCAAACTTGACCCACAGGACCAGCGTATCGCTACGAGTCCGATGGCGCAAGTTTCGTCTCGATCCGACGTGTGTGCACGAAGTTAGGGTGAATTGCAGAAAAGGCGGATACGGGGCGATGTCCGCGGATACGTGTTGATTTCGGTGTGCACGCACACCCGAATCAGCTTCCACGAAAACTCACATGTCCGTATCGACGATGCGCACGTATATGTGAAGACCGCCCGCGACCAAGTCGTCCCGTTTGGCGGGGCGGACTCAGTTCCGGGGTGAAACAGGGTCTGGTTTTTTCCTGTTTTTGGATCGCGGTGTGCGATCACCACAGGACGTGATGCCCCGAACAGTTTGTCCGGACACCGAGAGGGTCGTACAGGCTTCACAACGCAATTTGCGGAATTAAAAACGGAGCTACGAGGTGAAAGTTATGAGTACCTGAACGGGGCTCAGAAACCGGGTCTGAAACGTGTCCGACACGACACAGGACACTGTGTCCTGTGTCCCCGTGTCCGATTGAAAAATTTAGGGTTAGGGTTAGGGCTTGAGAGCTCCGGCGGAGGGGCGGCCAAGGCGGCGCCGCTGCACGGCGGGTCGAGGCGAAGACGGGCGGAGCCGCGCGGGAGGCGGCCGGAGCCGGGCTCGGGTGCGGTGCTGCGGGCTGTCGGCTGCTGCGGGGGAGTAGGAAAGAGGAGGAGAGGGAGGTGGCCGTGGCGGCATCGGCGGAGGGGAGCGTGGTGGCGGCGAGTGGAGGAGCGGCGTCGACGGGGGTCTGTGGCGGTGGGGGTCGACGCATGGGGGGGTATTTAAAGGCTGGGGGAGGAAGTCGTGGCCGAGGGGTGGCCGAGTGAGGCGGGGGGACGTGGCGGAGGAGTCGGGGCCGAGGCGAGGGGCGCGGGCGGGGGCTCCGGCGAAGCGGCCGACGGAGGAATCGGGCCAGGCGCGGGTCGTGCGGGGGCTAGGGTTCGTGGGGGAGAAGCGGGTCGGGTGCGGGTCGGGTTCGGTCGGGCGGACCCGACCCGACCCGATAGGGCGAGCGGGCTGAGCGGGTTTGGGCCGGTTGGGCCGGGGCTATGTGGGCTGGGCTGGAATAGTTATAAATAATAATAATAATAATAATACTAACAATAATAATAATAAATGGTTAAATAAATAAATAATTAATTAATTTTTTAGGTAATTAAAAATAGGTCCGGGGTCCAATAAATTCCAGAAAAATTACCCTAAGTCCAGTTTTCCATTTTACACCCAAAAATATTATTTTCATAATATTTTAATGTTATTTATTATCAATTAAAAATCAGTTAATAATTAGAACCCTGATTTTAATCACAGAAAATTCCCAGAAAATTCCAGAAAATTCCAGAAAATTGCTAAAAATCCAATTTTAATATTTTTGAAAAATCAGGGGCTTACATATATGTGAGATCCAGGTCCGCGCGCCATGCTCCAAGACGCCAAGTGCGGTTCGATGCCTCATTGCGTTAAGCGATCTCCGAATTCGTACGAGTTTTTCCTACACCCTGCATGCAATCTGGTTGGGTATCAGTACATTGAATGCACTGGTGGGGAGGCCTCTCGTCCACGCCACAAAATAAGCACGTTCATTAGTTATGTGCACCGACTGATTATGTTGTCTTTCTAGTCTTTTGCCTTAGGATCAGTTACATGACAATATAATAAAAGTAATATCCGTGTCTACTCAAGAGTGCCATAATAATGAACAACTGAGTTCGTTTTACCGTTTCTTACCATTAGGCCTTCCCTATCATATGCAGCAATATGAATAATGATCTACTGAATAACAAAGAACATCTATGAAATCCAATTGTTATGTTTGTGTCTCTGCCTCAGACCCATTAATTCTACTCGAACTATGTTTGTTACCGTGCATCCATTATAAATATGCAAAATATCGTGAAAATATACTCCTTCACGTTACTCCTCTTTTGAATGCGGATAGCCGCTATGCAAGCATAACTTATCTATATGAAGGTCACTTGCTCTGTTAGCCATATTGGAGATGATCTGTGATGGAACGACTGTCTTTTCAGCTCGGTTGCTAGCCTTGCTGGGCCTCCCGAACCATCCGACGAGAGTCGACGACTATCTAGGTCGGTAGCAAGCATTGCTGGATGTTCCGTTCTCATCCGCTAGTCATCAACTAGTGTATTACCAGGACTACACAGGCATTGTCCTCTCGGGCCGACACGATTCGGATGCCTCAGCAATTGTGTCGAGGACTCATCTCTACCTGGTGCGCAACTAGTTGTCCGTGACCATGCAACTACTCCCCCACTTCCAATCCTAGCCAAAAAATAACTCGGTTCAATCTTGCCAAGGACTACACTCGGATCTTTCTTCTTTACGCAGCTCCTGATTAGAGACTGCCTCGGTGATCTGGATATCCCGAGTACTTTCTTTTCTTTCTTTCTCCTGACTCGGAATGACTACTTGATAGTCTTCCTCGTCTATGTATGCAACATGATTATACTCTATCCCGTGTCATGTTTCGTGCGGTGTGATGCCTCAGTATAAACTCAAACTACTTTTGTGGCATATATATAAGAAGCTACTATATTTCAACTCAATAGCCTGATTACGCAATTAGCAAATAAGATCTCCATGTTCTATACAATGATAAGGCAGGGTTATCCCCTTAACTATGTACGTTCATCTTATTTTATTAGCATGCAAGGGTTATCGCCTGAAAACTAGCATGTATCATTCATTTTTTTAGTGTGCAGCTAAGTAGGGACATGTTCACTGGGGCCACCCACCTTAGCGATGAATCACATCGGTCGAGTGAGACTCCGAGCGCGCCTCTGAAAGACTAAGTCTGACTCCATTTGAAGATCCAAGTATGAATGCCTTTGTATCGAACAAGCCATCTCGCTGAGCAAGGCGGATTGGTTTGCTACACTTGTGTTGTTTGAATCGGCCCTCCGGGTTGAGCGGAGTGGGTTATTATATTATACACCACTTAGAACAAGTTTCGTCCTCGAGACTTCCTGAGGGAACTCGTATTATCGCACAACTTCTAAATCAAACTTTATACATCTTATCTAACTTCCAAGGACTGTTTCAATACTACATTCATTTATTTTCTCACCATGCGTTACACACATGTTTAGCCAATACTACTTGCCCAACTGTTATATTCTATCCATACGAACCCAATGCATTCGACCGATTACTTGAAGTCGCCTATCGAAACCCATCGTTACGCCTAAACCCAAAAGCTCGAAACTCAAATAATTTTCCACTCTCGTTTGCATCAATATCTCTCTGGGTCACCGTCCAATCTTTCTAAGTAAATCTACTGTCAGCCAAGATCGTCGCATTAAATAGCCTACATTTCCTGACTCAGTCTTTATTGTGCCTTAGCGCAGAGCTAAATTGACCACTTAGGGTACGTTCTAATCCTTCGCGTCTTTGGTCCAATTGAACTTAACTTTCTATTCGTTTACTCGTTCCGTTTTTCCCGAGTGCTTAATCATTTTTATCGAATGATTCTTCCGTTCAACTATTACATTCCAAAATTCAGTCTCTTACTGCGCCTTAGCACAGAACTATCTCGATCGCACGAGAAACGTTACAATCTTTCCTTTATGAAAGTCTAGGTTGAGGCTAACTTACTTCAGTTGCCATACTCGTCCATGCGAATTCGAATATTTTTATTTGCAGCTGCATTCGAGTTATGCATATCGCTAAGTCTGGATCATATCCATATTCAAGGCATCCCCCAAATATGTGTACAACCAAGCTTAGTGACAGCTAAGTCGGACAAGTTACTCGTAAAAATCTTTCGAATCGTCGATCGTTTCGCTATACGAATAATCAAACTCTGGTTTGTTTTAGTTATCGTCTATTCCAATCTCACCCAAATTCAAGTTTTGCATCACCAGCAATGTAGCTCTTCCAAGAAACGATTTAACTCATTGTGCCAACTTATCTCGAATATCACCAATTTCAAACCATAAGAGTCCCGTTCGATAATTCTCTAATACCGTCTTATTCCTCACCGTCGCATAACCTATCCAACCAAATCTTTTAATTATCACCAAAGTCCTACCTCCCATTGTGTTCGTTTTAACGCCAACATCGCTAGTATACTTCCTAGTTTCAACTCCTAACTCTAAGTCTCGTTGCCCCAGTTCTATCATTTTTTTGAACGATACTCTGAAGTTAGCCACTCCAGTTTGACTCAAGGCATAGGATCGTCTGCCTAGCCACTAGGTCAGCTCACGAAGTCATAGTTACAGTTCGAGTTTGTGACTCATCGTGCAATTGCGTTGCACAACGCTCGCCCCAAATACCCTAAGGTCAAACCATTGTTCTTTTATACGGGTATTCCATCCAAGCTCGTTTCACTCAGATTTCTAAATATCGAGCACAGATCATCCTATCACATCAACACGTTCGTTCAATCGAACCCAAGATAAGTCCACGTCACATGTCCAACCTATCGATTTGCATAATCTATCTCCTTAAATACCTGATAGGATCCATATATCCAATCTTTTCTAAGTTTAGACCACCAAAGCATGATTTAATTTCTATCTCTTCGATCTCAATCATAAATTCTAAGTCGTACTACATAATTCACGTATCCGTTTACTAAACCATCGAGCGTCTTGCTTCATGTTCTAGAATAACTCATCCCAAAATACCTTCGATTCATTTGTATTCTGAAACTCGTCTTATCGTGTTGAACCACAAGTCAAGACGATCCTTTAATTATTACGCTCCAGTCTCTCACAAGTTCAATTATCCCCATTAGACGTGAAATTATCATGCCAACGCTCCCGCGGGATAACCGTCCTAATTCGGACGTAACGCATGTACGAGCATAGAGTTACGCTCGCACAAGACGACAACGTCGAACAATATGGTTATCACCAAAACGATCGAGACACCTTATCATTTTACTTTGCTCCATCCAAGTTATATATACTTATCCATCAAGTCATGTCTGTTCATGCCATAATCATAATTTGTCTAATAAAATCATCAAACTTCAATGTTTCTGTTTGATAAATCCATAGTCTACTTCTAGCATTCCTCAAACAACTAAGTTTTAAATCCCAAACCCAAGTCTATTCACTTTCGATACGTTTTATTTGATCGAGTTCGTTTATAACATCTTCAAACATGTTCCTGCGAGTTCGATCATCCCTGTCGGACGTGAAATCACCACGCCAGTGCTCCCACGGAATAATCGATCTCATCTAGGCCTGTTGTCTAGTGTTACCCTTCAAACTCGATTCAAGATCGTCTGTTCAAATTCAAGATTAAATCCGTTGTCGCCTGTCTCAATCTTCAAATCATAATTTTGCTAACTTGCATCGATCAGTAATATCTTCCAACCATCGTTATGATCTAAAGTCTCCCCAAATTCGAAACCTCAGCATTCGTACTCAAACTGAACTCTATTGAGCGATATCCTACTCAAATTCAAATTTTTTATGCGCACTATCATTCGTTCGCGCCATTATTTTCAATTGTACTAACTCCGATCGCATCCCCGATTATTCCATCTCAACTCAAGTTTTAATTCGTTTATTTTAACTCAATCGCTCGTACAATCCACTAAGTTTCCCGACCATGATATCAATTTCAATTACCCTGAACTTCTATTTGATGTAAGCATTATCCCTTGTTCAACTTATTCTAACTCGTTCGAACCAAATCTTGCATGCTTCCTTCGAGTTCGCTTACTTGCTAGGCATTATTTATTTATACTAAGGCTTTACACAATCTCGTCGCTTGCTGCTAGACTCGCTTAATACTCTAAAATCCACGATTTGTTCAAACATTTCTAAGCCGACCAATATACCACTCAGGGTTCGAGCTATACTCTATGAATCTTTATAATTCATTATATCCTCAATTTGCATATTCGAACCTGGGACTATCGTATACACCCCTCAAAAATTGAGTCATCCTATTAACTCTTGAATCATGTTCGCATCCTTCACTCGTATATCCAATTCATTTCTTATAAATACAGCACGATCCCTATTTGTCGCCTTAACGATCTTAGGCTTGTATGCACCTCTATCCATAGTCCTCCATGCAAACTATGTTTTGAATCATAACTTATCGCTACGAATAACCATCCAAACTATATATGAAAATCCAACACTATTCCCATTATTCGCCTTAGCAATACTCCGATAACGTCTCTATTTATTTTCATTCTAAGTTCGACTTTTACTCTTATCCGAACGATACCCAAATCTCGCTGTAACTCACTAGCACCAAGGGTCTTGGCACACGATACTCAACACAGCTTGGCCAAAAGGCTGTTTGCATAGGCAACTGTCCGAACGATATTCTATCTCGCACACTAACCCGCTTGGTATTCTCGTATAGGCATCCGGACTGACATGTAACTTGCCGATTTTAACACGAGTATATTCCCACAAAGTCTGACACAGGTTGGCACAAAGGCCCTCGCATCATAATCCCGCTCAAGCAATCATATCATTCACATACACTTTTTAAAAATATTTAGACTTATTGTATGGAGATCAACCTAGAGAGAGAGTCCAAACTGCTACACTTATCCCAAAAGAAGTACATTTATCGGGTACTTCAATATTTCGGGATGGACGTGTAAACCCCCTCACCCAGAATAGATATTTTGTGTATATTTTATATTATTATAGATATTGAATTTCTTTAGAGTATTCTGTTATTTAATTAGCAAATAAATTTCTCGATATATTTACTTATATAAATATTTATTTAGAATCATTTTTAGGTTATTTTAGATTTTTGAAATTAATTAGGATTTATTTGGATATATATAGTCTTAATATTAGATATATGCTAATTTAGTGTTAATAGATATTAATAAAATTTTATAAATTATTTGTATTATCTTTAATTATATTTAAGATTATAAATTATTGAGATAAATTCAAACTCTATTTTAAATTAATTCAAATCCTGAACCTACTAGGAAAGCAACTTAATGTATATCATATCCTTATTTAAATTCATCATAATCCTATCCAAATTAACCAATCCTTGTTGTATTTAATTAAGTAGTATCCACCATTATAAATACCTCATCCTTCATATTTTTCTTCCCCAAATTTCTCTCTTTTTCGTCCAAAAATAGTCAAAATTCGTCATAAATTCAGCCTCATTTTCTACTAGTTATGACGAATTAAAAGGACGATATCTCCTAGCTCCGAACTCCAAACGAGGCCTATTTTTTTTTGTTAGAACGATGATGAGGTTAGATTTCTGATTATATAAATTGTTTATCTAAATTATGAGTATTAAATTCTAAAAAATTTGTAGAGCACAGCATGTCCGAAAATAGACATGTTTTGATGTTTTCACGATTTCGGGAGAACCAGGAATCAGAATCATGAACCGTTTAAAGTTTCGGAAAGCTAATGTCAAGATCATCGACATATATTTTTTCCAGAATTTAATTCGAAGTATTGACATACTGTTAATTCTGTAGAACTTCTAGGTTAGAATTTAACCATCGGTGCACAATACAAAATTTGTATGTGCCATAATTCCCAAACGAATTTGAATTCGGACGAGCCGTAAATTCCAGCATATTTTTGAAGCTGAAATCTATAGGAAATCATGCATGAAAGTTTAGTTTGTGTCGGTTGACTTTTTGGTCAACATATCGCCTCGATTTGCGTGCCATGTGTCTCGAGTTGATAAAATTTAGTTTCTTTGGACAAAATTTAGGAATTAACATAAAAATCAGAATAATAAGATTAAAATAGGATTTTAGAGTAATTATTCCAGAATTAAATAAATTAAAATAAATTATCTTTTGACGTGATAAATTTGTAATACATAGGCTATTTGGACTGTGACTTGGACTCTGATTCATACCAGCAGCAGGACCCCAGGCAAGATACCTTGCCAAATTATTTACAGTACTTTGCATGCTATTTATATTTTTTTTTATATATTTCATTTCTGTATAGTTCTTGCATGTGTAGTTTTTCTCCAGTCATTACTATGTATTAGATATGTTGACACACACATGGCACATAGTATCATGGGAGGACAATCATTAGGCGTATGGGCTTTTAACCACTCTGGTAAACCGTAGTATATAGTTCGCACTACGGGCGTGTGTCGTGCTGGTCGCTACCCCAGAGGTATGTCGATTTCTGTAGAGTCGCGCTGGTCGCTACCCCAGAGGTATGTCGATTTCTGATGTTCTAGACGGGTGTGTGAGTTGTGAGGCTTAGATCGAGTAGACTATCCTTGCCCATACGTCAAAAAGTTGTCCTCATTTGCATTCATATAGATTGTCTTGTACAGCGTACTTATTTATTTTCAAACCATATGCATGTTTACTGTATTCAAATTGGCTCGTATTTTTTGTATCTTGTTACGTCCCTCTGAGGACCTGGTCCGCTGCCAGGTGTATCTTTTCTTGAGTATTTGCAGGAGCGCAGATTTGGATGGTTACATGTGATCCGAGGATGTCTTCTCTTCGAGCTGTGATGGATAGCTGGTATTCTTATATTGTATTGTGGTGTTGTACTCATATTATATTTGCTCTTATATTTGAGTTGGTAGTGGATTTGTTTCCATCCAACTATCATCCTTAGATACTTCTTATCGAGATCTAGTTTCAAAGATACTGGTTATTTATTTCTATATGATTTTGGTGGATGAGATTTAGATTTTACCCAGTGACTTGTATTACATTTTATACCACTTGTGGATTTTATATTCATATTACAGCGTACGTATGGATTTGGTTTCCATATATTGGAGTTGCTATATCCATGCGGCTGGCATGCTTACGTGTCCTAGTCCTACGTACTTTTGGGACTGGGGCAAAGAAAGTGAGTAACCTCCTTGCGGCTCACTTTAAGTTCACTGAGGAGCAGTGTCCATCTACCGAAGACAAGAAAAAAGATATGGAACAGGTTCCATATGCCTCAGCTATGGGGAGTCTCATGTATGCTATTGTGTGTACTAGGCCAGACATCACTCACGCAGTTGGTAGAGTTAGCAGGTATACGTCCAATCCTGGAAGGGTACATTGGAGTGCGGTCAAGTGGATTCTATGATACCTTCAGGGCACTGCTGATTGGAGACTTTTTTTTGGTGGTGACGAGCCGAAGCTGGTTGGGTATACCGATACTGATATGGCTGTAGATGTAGACACGAGGCGATCGACTTCGGGCTATGTGATGATGTTTGCTGGTGGAACGGTATCGTGGCAGTTGCGGTTGCAGAAGTATGTTGCCTTGTCGACGACAGAGGCAGAGTATATTACGGGGACGGAGGCATGCAAGGAGTTGTTGTTGATGAAGAAGCTGCTGCAGGAAATGGGGCTAAAGCAATAGTAGTACCTTTGCTTTGCGATAGCCAGAGTACAATTTACCTTGTAAAGAATCAGACACTTAATAGCTGGTCCAAGCACATTGATACCTGGTATCATTGGATACGAGATATTATTGAAAAGAAGCAAGCGACGCTTGAGAAGGTTCATACGGATGACAACGGAACATACATGTTAAAAAAAATTCTTCCAAGAAAAAGTGTAAGTACTGCATGCGGATCGTCGGGATAACGACCCCCTCCATATAGTTGTGAAGGGGAAGATTTATTGGAGTGGATGGGGTTCCCAGCCTATGTGAAAAATACCCCAGAGTTTGATTGAGTATTTCTACATATAATAGAAATACCTCAATATATTTGGATTGTATATTCCTACATATAATAAGAATATGTCAATGAATTTGGATTTTGATTGGTATTCCTATATATAATAGGAATACTGGTTGTGGGTTTGAGGTTATATATATTAGGTGTCTCCTAGCCCTAAAATATATCTGATATCTCAAAATTATTACAAAAAGAGGCAAGAGTGCTTTTACAACATTGGAAGGATAAAGGAAGAGAATGAAGGCTATTTCAAAGAGGATATCGGTTTCGAATAATTCTTTTCTCTTCATCTTCGTTCTTCATTTATTTGTGATATATTTTCTATTCCAAAGAGTTGTGGTGATCTGTTTGGATTGGTGTGAAGTTTCTAAGAAGTCGGTGTATCTTTTATTCTATTAATGGAGGCTTTTCATGGTTTGACTCCGATCGTCCCGTAATTTTTTCCATTTGAATTTTGTACGTAAAATTTTTTGTGTCTGCGATTTATGTTTGGCATTTTTGGTTTGTGTGCTTTTGCTCGGTTCTCTCGCAGGACTTCTTGGTCTGGGGAACGAGTTTCACGCTTTCGTTCCCAACATGCTGGACAGAAGGAAGATCCAAAGCAACATGGTGTAAACTCACTCGACCAAATTTTTGGTTTATTTAGCTTAGATAAAGAGACTAGGTTTAATTTTGAGACAATTAGAATTATATTACAGTATTTTAGAATTTTTGTGCAATATTATATCTCTTAGTGCACCTTACCGTTGCTCCAATATTTATAGCACTACACTAGCTATTACCTGCAAACAAATTTTATACACTTTTCCTAGACAAGCCAGCCTATTATTCTGACCCTTGTGTAACTCACAAATACTCTATCTTGTGCTTCATTTTAGTTGCACAAAAATTGTTACGAACGTCCGTGCTTAAATTCAATTAATTCCAACTTTGCATTCTTTGTCTGTCCCAATCGAAAATGGAGACACAATATCAACCTATTTTGTCCAACCCAAATTATGATATTATTCCACTCTAAGTCTACTATGTCCATGATGCTTATGTTCTACCTAATTTTAATTGCATGTACTTCCAATTAATTAAAGAACACCTAGCGCATTAATTTTAATTAAATTAATGTAATGACCCAACCTCACCCAAAACTAGACCCAACTCCAACCCACACCCACACCCTCAAGACTCATACTAAATACCACACACCATTCTAGCCCACTATATAACACCAAACATGGTGTTTTGCCACATCCAATACCAAATTCTAATTATTGTGCAATTTTCCAATTGTTCAGGGACTTTTATGCAAATAAGCTATGAGGTGTCCCCCTCTCATTGGTCCAACCACATGAAGAACACAACCCCCTCCCTTGACCGGTCCACTTTGGGTTCCCTCCATTTTGTTGTACTCTATACAACTTTATGTAATTGCATCTCCACCCTACATTTTAAACCCCTTAAATCCTAGCCACATGTTCATCATGTGGAGGCTTCCCTCAAACCTAGAAAACTACCCCAGCCGGCCCTAATCCCTAGGAACACCCCCCTCTCTCTCCTACAAATACTACCTATATTCTCTTTCTAAACCTGACACCAAAACCCACCTACACCTACGAAAAACCCTAGGAAATACTAACACCAACATCACCTCTACGACCCCTCCTTCCCCGACCCACCCCCGACTCCCCCCACCGTAGCCACCACCACCACAGTCTACCACCGCCACCCTGGCCACCAACCCCAGCTTCTCTACCACCGTCCCCACCAACACCACCACCCCCTGGCCGCCCTCACCGATACCCCCGTCAGCAACACCACCAACACCAGCATCAACAACACCATCACCAACAACACCCCTGACCGACTCCCCTCCGCTCACCCCCGCCGCCTTAGCCACCCTCGGCCACCGCCACCATCACCTCGACCACCTACGACCTTTCCCACGCTACCAGCAACCCGCCACCACTGCCACCGCCGGTCGCCACCACAGCTGTTGCAACTGCTGCTGCTACTGTCATTGCCAGGGAGCTGCTGCTACTGCTGTGCACCCCTGCCGGAGCTCCACCCTCCCTTGTCGGAGATGGCCCACGTGCGGCGGACACCCCCCTCCCCCGGGCACGATCGACGTATAGGTACGTGCGTCGTATACGCATATTTTGTAATAATGTATATAAGTATATTTATATGTATATATATGTATATATATATATATATATATATATATATATATATATATATATATATATATGTATATATGTATATGTATATGTATAGCTATGAATAAATGTATATATGTATAATGTAATTATGTATATATATATATATGTATATATAATGTATAAAGGTATATGTATATATATGTAATAATGTATATATGTATATATGATAGTATATTTATATATATATATATATATATATATATATATCTATATCTATATCTATATCTATATATATATATATATATATATATATATATATATATATATATATATATATATATATATATATATATATATATATATATATATATATATATATATGTATAACGAGGTATAAATGTATATATGTTATAATGTATATATGTATATAATGTATATATGTATTATTTATATGTATATACATATATATGATAGGTATGTATATTATAATAATGTATATATGTACATATGAATATATGTTTGTATATGTATGATTTGTTATATGTAATAATGTAATAATGTAATAATGTAATAATGTATATATGTATATATGATAGTATATTTATATGTATATATGTATATATGTATTATTTATATGTATATACGTATATATGATAGGTATGTATATTATAATAATGTATATATGTACATATGAATATATGTTTGTATATGTATGATTTGTTATATATATATATATATATATATATATATATATATATATATATATATATGCATTGTTGTATTCATATATATGTATTTATATATATTATCTAGTGTATTAATGTATTATTATGTATATGTATATATGTTATTTAATGTATATATGTATTATATGTATGTATATATGTTTAGTGTGTATGTATATACGTATATATGTGTTATATATATGTATAGGTATATATGTACATATGTTTATTCAATGTATTAATATATATATATATATATATATATATATATATATATATATATATATATATATATATATATATATATATATATATATATATAAAATTATGTATTTACATTTAATATATTTATGTATTAAATGTATTATTACTATATATATATATATATATATATATATATATATATATATATATATATATATATATATATATATATATATATATATATATATATGAATTATGTATATATATATGTAATTGTATATATATATATGTATGTATGTTTATAAATTTATCTAATATAGATATATGTATATATGATAGGTATGTATACTTTTACTATGTTAGCATAAGTAATTAAGCAAGAGTAATGTAGTGATTTATAATTATTGTTATCTGTTCGTAGGCATCTGAGACGGTGCTACCTTGACTGTTGGTTTCGGAGCATTGCTTGTGCACACCAGAGTTCCAGGCAAGTATACCTTGCCTTGTTATACTGTTTAAATTCAGATGTCATCTAATTGCATGTTTTATTGTTCCAATATTAACTGTGCACGTCCGAGAAGACTCGGGTGCAATCAACGAAGGTGTTGACGTTAGGACTTGTGTCTGACCTAGTGTCTAGTGGACCCACCTAAAGTTGAGAAGTTATCAATATGACTCTACAGGCCTTGACACGTATCATTACACGTCACAGAGTAAGTTCATGTAGGGACACGTGCTTCATGACTGACTGGCCATCAGTATGAGCAGTACGTGTGACGGTATTTAGCTTAGTTATTTATTTCTGTAGCGACTTGCATTATATTATGAGATGTCCATGTCATGTTCGTGATTTGTACATTGACATTGGGCGAGAAAGATAATTAGTAGGCGTATGGGACAGACATTTGGCTGCCGTAGTTTCAGAGTAAACTGCGGGCCTGTGAGCCTCAATGTTACCCGATTATGGGCCATGTGTTACCCGGTTATGGGCTCAGGTTACCCGGTTATGGGTGTATATGTTTATCGATACATCCGACAGAGGTTACTAGCTGCGCGCTATCATGATCGGTGATGTAGTCAGCATATACTCCTGGCATCCAGATTACAACTAATGCCAGGTACTTAGCCTTTGGCTCAGTGCTATGCTTTATACCTTTCACCTACCCATACGTACCAGGGTTGTCTTCAAAGTGCATTTCACGTAGCTGGTTAGTTCACCCTTGAGGTTACACAGTATATACTTTATGGCATGTATTTTTGTATCTTGTTACGTCCCTCTGAGGACCTGGTTCCCTTCCAGATCCGGACGAGCACTTGTACCCGACCATCTACGGAGCAGGAGTAGAGACAGGATTCCTTATTGAGGACTTCGAGGCATTTCCAGAGGAGTTCCCGTGATTTGAGTACACAGCCGTTTTGGACTAGAGCATTCTTATCTAGCTAGCTGATACTCTAGTCTAGTTATCTTACTTCTTTCTGCACTTTTATTCCATTGCTGTATTTCAGTGGGTTTGTCCCCATCAGATTATTTCAGATGTATTATGGATATTCAGACTCTTATATTTTATTTACCAGCATTTGTTTCAGTCATTATGATATTGTATTATGTGGATGAGATTAGATATTACCTGCTATATGTCAGCATATTAGACTTGTTAGTATTTTAGGACAGCGTAGCACGCTTCGATAAGATCCATTAAATTGGGATATCCTTCAGAGTCGTGTCAGCTGGCCAATGCCACGTAGCCTGGTCCCGTGTATTTTGGGACTGGGGCGTGACACAAGGGATCTTGAGTTATTGTTGTATAAAACTTGTTGGAGAACTTAAAATTGCAGAGAAGAAGCCTTGAGCCGAGGATAGCTCTATCCTTAAGATGATATTTGTACCCTTATTACTACACCAAGTTACAGCAAACTCGCCTCCCAAGATAAAAGAGGTACTGATCTTCGGTCGTCGGGTGTCTATCGCACAAACACTTGACACTATTAACACTTCAACACAAAATAGCAATAAAAGGAAGATAGAAACTAGTTGTTTTGTTATTTTTAAAAAATAAATGCATAACCTGCTTTAAATAGCCACTGGTGTATCATTTGGTGAAAAGTTAAAGCCTTTGTTGGCAACCCTAGACTGGTTCATCGCACCATTTTGTTTGAGTCATCCCTATAAAAATTCAATGAATATGGACAAAACAATATTTCACAAAAACAATACTTCCATCTTGTAGGAGATGTAATGTTATGTATGAAGGCCTACTTTCTAACAACATCCATTCATCTAAATATAGGAGAAACCTAACTTCCTTAGCTAGGCAAATATTATCAAATTCTTCGACCAACATATCTACTGAAGTCTCATCATATTTTGCTTACCTAAATAATTTAAAAGATCCTAACATTCACCATGGAGGCAACTTAGAAATGCTTACTTGAATTTAATTAAATTTAAGAAAACCAACTTCGCTATAAATTAGTACCTAAACGAAATGCCACTTCATTGGACGCATATAACAACAACAATACTATTATCCCAAATTTTGGGGATACCTTTTCTTCCAACATATGTAATTCAGTTGGTTTAGTCATGTACCTGCTCGCCAAGCTCACAACATGCATTAAATTTGGCCTTGTAGCCGTGAGATACATGAGACATCCCACCATCTGCTTGTACAAAGTCTCATCAACTCGAACTCCATTTTTTATCTTTAAACAGCTTGCTACCTGGAACGATAGGATTGTGAACCGAGTTGCAGTTCTCCATTCTAAACTTCTTTAATACCTCCAGTGCATACTTCCTTTGGCACATGTAAATTTTATCTGATCTTTGTAACACTTCAATACCAAGAATACCAAGAAAGAATCTCATTCTTCCCAAATTAGTCATATCAAATTCCTTTAACATAGAACTCTTAAACTCAGCAAACATCAATTCATCATTGCCAGTAAATATTAAATCATCTACATATAAACTGACAATGAGAAATTTACCTCCTTCTTGTGTCTTGATGAGTAAAGTCTGCTCACTGTGTCACTTTTCAAACCCTTGAATCACAAAGTGTGCTTCAATATGACTGAACCAAGCTCGTGGAGCTTGTTTCAGCCCATATAATGCCTTCTTCAACTTGTACACCTTCCGAGGGCATCTTTCCAACTCATAACCTCTTGGCTGCTCTATGTACACCTCTTCCTCGAGTTCTCTATGCAGAAATACAGATTTAACATCAAGTTGATAGATACTCCATCCTTTTTGAGCTGTTAGGGCCACAATCATCCTTACGGTGTCCATCCTTGCAACTGGAGCATAGACTTTTGTGTAGTCAATCCCTTGTTGCTGTACTGTCACGCCCCAGTCCCAAAATACCAAGGAACCGAACGCGTGATAATGGCCAGCAGCACACACTGATGGATAAACCCAATTTAATGGATCCATCAGGGCATGCTTAAGCTGTAATGTAACAATAAGTAGGTCCAATGATATAAGTTACAGTCTATGCTAATCTCATCCACAACAGATAATTACAGATCAAATGCCAGAATAAATGCAAATAGAAATAAACTAGCATATCTCAATAAAGGTGTCTCGGAGAACAATCCGAGAATAAGTCTGACACATCAATGAAATAGACTGAAAAGAAAATAACTAGAAAAAGAAATAAATGAATATCTCACGCCAATACTCAGGAGAAGTCCTCTGGTATGACCTCGTCCTCAGATGTCGGTGCAGCTCCTGTATCTGCTCCTGTTCCTGCTTCTGCTCCTGATAATGCTCCTGTACTGTATAACTCTAGGTGGATCTCCTCTGCTAGTCCTGGGGACAAAGTCCGGATCCAGGTCCTCAGGGGACAGCAAGGTACAGAAAATACAAGCCAAAATAAATGCAGTGCAGCAGAGAATGAAATAAATAGGATAAGCTATATAACCATCTATGTAAAAATGCAAGTGAGAGCATCACTAGTACTCAGGCTGAGCCACTACAAGCTCTGTGTCGGGGAGCCGGTAGCGGTAATAACACGTAATGGGCCAAGCTCTGCTCGAGAGTCTTGTGCCTCACAATAATAGGGGTTTATATATATATGATCAGCCTGTAGTCTGTGTGTCTCTCCCCACCCCATGTAATCACACGTTCATGTCCACGATGCACCATGTCCATGTCACGCACAATCATATCTAATGCAACAAGTCATATAGTATCTAGGAATATAATGTCAATGTCAAATCCTACATCCTATACAGAATCACCATGAATATCTCAAAAAGATCCTATCCATGAATAGTATTAAGTGTCCTGGGTATAATGTACTTGATAAGACAAGTACGAGAATGCAAAAGGGTCACGAATGTCCATCTCTAGATGACAATACACAACACCGCGTACGGTGTTGGCACCCGACTAATAATCGGACGCTAAGTACGTCACACGGTCCTAGGTTAAGCATGCACATCAATATAAATAAAGAAAGGAAATATACAACAAGAACTGTAAGTTGGCAAGGTATACTTGCCCATGATATATAACTAAGTCAAGGAAATAAGTAGCAAAGCTGCAGGATTTGGCGAGGTACACTTGACTGGGGTCCTGGCTCCAACTGTAGCTCTGGTCTCAGTGTGATCTGTAGGTACTACTCCGGTTGCTGCAATAAACATCACCATTAGATTCAGAAAATATCAAATAGCTAGAAACGCCTGTCCTTGAGTCCAATTTGGATACAAGGGCAAAAATGTCATTTCCGGGCCAAAGCGGGGTCCACATGTGGGCCACTTTGCACCGAAAAGTGTGTCAGGGTCAAAGGTCTCCAAATTCGTCAACCTCAGTGTCAACAAGTCAGGAACGATGATACGAACCCAACGGAACTTCCAGAATTGGATTCCGATGAGCCGATCACAAAATCGCTCGTCAAGTGGAGCCTGTGGGGCCCATGATACGCGATTTCTTCAACGTTCTCAGAATCGAACCAAACTTGGGTCACAGGACCAGCGTATTGCTATGAGTCTGATGGCGCAAGTTTCGTCTCGATCCGATGTGTGTACACAAAGTTACAGCGTGTTCCAGAAAGGACGGATACGGGACGGTGTCCGCGGATACGCGTTGATTCCGGTGTGCACGCACATCCGAATCGACTTCTGCGAAATCCCACACGTCCGTATTGACGACGCGCACGTATCGGTGAAGATCGTGCGCGACCAAGTCGTCCCGTTTGGCGGGGCGCACTCAGCTCCGGGGTGAAACAGGGTGTTATTTTTCCTTTTTTGGATTGCGGTGTACGATCACCATAGGACGCGATGCACCGAACGGGTTGCACGGGCACCGAGAGGGTTACACTGTCTACGTGTAGCAACTGACGAAAACTAAAATGGAGTTGCGAGGTGAAAGAAATCGGTACCTGAACAGGGCTCCGTGAATGCTGAATTTCACGTGTCCGGGTCGTCTCGACACGAGCTGAGTTGTGTCCGCTGTGTCCGCTGTGTCCTGGCTCGAGTCTAGGGTTCTGCTGTGTTTGTGACAGCGGGGACCCTGCTGTAAGGCGGGTGGATCTGCTCCGTCCAGTCGGGGCGGGCCGGAGAGCCGCTGCACGGTCGGGCGGCGCAGGGGTCTAGGGCTGGGTCGGCTCTGCTCGCGGAGGAGATAGGCGGAGAGGAGATCCGGGAAGGAGGAAGAGGGAGAGGGGCTCGGGTGTGTCTGGGCGGCGCGAGGTGGAGGAGATCGTCGGCTTCGAGGGTGCTGGAGGAGGAAGACAGGCGGAGGGGAGGTTGGCTGGTCGACCGGAGACGGCTGCGCTGGACTCAGGCGGAGGAACGTTGCGGCGGGTGGCCGTCGAGGAGGGGAAGCGGGCAGCGGTGAAGAAGGGTAGGCGGCGGGTCGAGGTCGACTGGTCGGGGGACGGCTCCAGGCGATGAGCGGCTGGGATCAGGCGGTTCAGCAGCGGGTCGGTGGTCTGCTCCGGCGAGTATAGGGGAAGGGTCTGGGCACGGCGAGGCGGGGCTCTGGGCGGAGGAAGATTGTGAGGGTGGTTAGGGTTCCGTCGAGCGGGGACCGGAGGGTGGTGGTCGACGGCTGGGAGATTGGGAGAGAATTCGACGACGAGGGGAGTAGGCTAGGGCTCGGTCGGCTGTGAGCGGGGGAGAAGAGGAGATGGGGTTAGGGTTCAGGCTGGAGTGATCGGCTCCGGCGGGGGTGGCCTTGGTCGGCGGAGGGAGCGGCCAGGGTTAGGGTTAGGTTTAGGATTTGGAATTAGGGATTTTTAGTAATTAGGGTTTTTTTTCCTTTTTCTTTTCTTTTTGTGGAGAAAAACCTAAGGAATCACGTATTTATACATACAGGAATTGGACTAGGGTTTGTCCTAGGTTTTGGGCTGGGTCAACGCTCCTTGGGCTTGGCTTCGGCTCTCATGGGAATGTCGGACGTTGGCACGGGTTAAATTCGGTTTAAATGTACTTCGGTTTTCAGGGCTTTAAACGGGTTTCCGGAGTCCAATAAATCCGCAGAAAATTACCCCATGTCCGGTTTTCCATTTTACACCCTAAAATATTATTTCCATAATATTTTAATATTAATTAACAGCAATTAAAAATCATTTTAATTCAAAAGCCTAGGTTTTAATCCCAGAAAAATCTCAAAAAATTCCAGAAAAATTGTTAAAAACCAAATTTGAAATTCATGAAAATCAGGGGGCATACATGTACGTACCCTTTAACCACCAATCTTGCTTTGAATTTGCCCAACTCTCCATTCTCCTTGAGCATAGTCTTGTATACCCATTTCAAACCTATCTTCTTTGCACCAATAGGTAAATTAGTGATCTCCCAAGTATTGTACTTCTCTATTTCCCTGATCTCCATATCCATAGCACTCCTCCAATTTTTATGCTTTACTGCCTCCTCAAAATGAATCGGATCAGTAGCAGCAATCAATACTAAGTTTACATTCTCTTCTTCTTTTAAAAGTCCTTCTCCATTTTCATAATCTACCATCCACCGAGGGACTCTTCTAACTCTCCTATCTTTCTCAGAATCAGATGACCCTCCTTCATCATCAGCAGTGGGAGAACTATTTTCCACTATTTCAGCAGCATCATCAACTCCTCCATCATGAGCATCACCATCCCCATTATCTCTCCACTCCAAGTTAGCCACCACTTGCTCTTCGTAGCTTCTATCCCAATCCCAAGATCTGCCTTCTTCAGAGACCACATCCCTGCTAGTTACAATCTTCTTGGCAACAGGATCATAGACTATATATATATTTGCTTTAGACTCTTCACTCACTCCCAAAAGTACACAAGTGATACTCCTAGCATCCTCCTCCGCATCCCCAAGCGCGCTTTTCTCCTAGGCACGCAACACAACTTCTTTCTCTTCGCCTCAGGGACATGCCCATGAGCCACACATCCAAAAATCCTAAAGTGCTCTACTGAGGGTTTTTTTTCGCTCCAAGCTTCTTCTGGAGTTTGATTCATCACAGCTAATGTTGGGCATCAATTTAGAACATAGAACGTCCAATTCACTGCTTCTGGCCAAAATATCTTGGGAAGCTCCTTTTCAGATAACATACATCAAACCATGTTCATCACTGTTCGATTCTTCCGCTCAGCTACTCCATTTTGTTGAGGAGTATAGGCCGCGGTCAATTGCCTCTTAATACCATGTTGGGTGCAGAACTCATTGAATTCAGAAGATGTGAACTCTCCTCCTCGATCTATTTTCCAATATATCAAATATATCCTCCTGCTTCTTTCTCAACATAATTCTTAAATTATTTGAACATGCTCAATGTTTCTGACTTTTCTACTAAAAATTAAGTCCATGGTTTTCTAGTAAAATTATCAATAAAACATAGGAGATACCTCTTCTTGCTATTGGAGGCAGGAGAGATTGGACCGCAGAGATCGGCATGAATAAGTTGAAGCTTTCCTGTAGCCCTCCAATTGCTTTTCCTTGGAATAGGATCTCTGTGTTGCTTCCCAGTCAGACAACCTTCAAACACTATTGATGTAGCCTCGAAGTGAGGCATGCCTTCTACTATCCTTTTGTACTGCAAAGTCCTTAGTCCTTTGTAACTTAAGTGTCCGTAGCGACGATGCCACAGGTCCGCCACATCATGTGTAGAATTATAGAGACAAGATGGCAGAGAGTTTGCAATCAATACAAAAATCTGATTTGTTGTCATATCGGTTGTTACAATCAGCCCTCTCTGTGGATGACATCTTGAGTTTTCCTTGTTGAATGACAATTGCTAGCCCCCTTTCTTGTAGTTGTCCAATGGTCAATAGATTACTTCTCAATTAAGGTACATAGTAAACTTCATTAACAACATGAGTAATACCTCTTACATTCTGTCACCCTCACATTTCCATCTAGGGGTAGTTTGGTAATTATCATTGGTATTAATTAATTTAAGATTATTATAATTAATATTTGTGCATGACTAATTTATTTATTTTAATTATTGCTAGTGTAGACTTATTTTGGACTTGTGTTGTGGACTTAACCATTTAATTAGGGGACATGAACAAACTTTTGGACTAGTCTAAGTTGAGCCCATGAATTAGGCCCATGGATTAGGAAACATGATTAATTAGTGGAACCATTAGACTAGAACCTTCCCCCTCTAATTATTTCTTCATGAGAGGCCCCAAGGGGTATTTTTGACTTTGTACATTGCTTGGGGAGGGGTTTATGACCAGCCATAATTGAGAGGAGAGAGAGTGCTCTCATTTTAGTTCTTCCCCAAAATTCTAGATCTAGTTTCCCCCCTTCCATTTTCCTTCCAATTCCCCATCAATTCTCCATCAATTCTCTTCAAATCTTATCCTAAATTCAATATTGAAGCCCCTACATCAAGGATCTATAAGCAAGGAGCAAGGAACAAGGAGGAGGAGGCCAAGATCTACAAGGAGAGGAGCAACTTGTCATTTGGGACCTTTTTATTGGGAATCCATCTCCCAATAGGTATAAATCAGTTTTCCCCCTTCCTTTAGACTATAGATCTGAGTTTTTATCATAAGAAACCACCCCACATGCATAGATTACCCATAGGATTTGATTTGGAATCATTTGGAGACCTACGGTGGGAGTTATGTCCATTTTGGTGCCAATTTTGGGAGAATTTCGAAATTGGCACATGTAGTGTTTGTCAATGGATCTAATAGATCTAATTGACCATGGATTGTTTGTTTGTAGCTTGTGTCGTATCCACAATTGGATACGTGTGGGCCGAATCTCGTCGATTTGACAAAATGGTCGATTTTGGGGGTTTTCCTCCGACACGGGGCCATGTGCATATCATATGGTGACACGGACACGTAGACACTATAATTTATATATGTATTGTTCATAATATATGTATTAGGCTTGTACGTGTCCTCCGGGATACGTTTGGTTGTGAGTTGGGGGCCGTGTCGCAAGCGTATCATAGAAAAGTGTGATACGGGGCGATGCGCTCCATGTGTTTGTTGTTTGGCTTAATTTCCTATACATACTTATGTAATTATATATGTGTATACTATCTATGTATTATATAGAGTATGCAATAGAGGATTTGGGTTTTATGTATATACGTATGCCTATGTGTATATATATGAGGGTATCTATATATATATATATATATATGTTGGTGTGTATGTGTATTTGGGATTTGATCTTGTGGTCTAGGTCTACATTCAATATAGAAATCTATAGTGATATAGTGATGTGTGTATATCTCTAGGTATATATATATGCTTAGTGATGCATAGTGCTAAGGAGAAATTGGTTATGCTAGCTTGTTCCTTGTGAGTGGGGAGAAGAGCTCGACACAAGAATAATTCACTGTGTGCAGGACAGTAGCTACAACAAACTGCTTCACTGGAGAAGCTCTGTCCCTGTGTACATTGCACACAACCAAGAGAACAGTAGCTGCAGCAAGTACTATGTGTGCAGATACACACCAGGTACTCGACGGCAAGGAGACTGAAGAACTGAACACAGCAAGGAGGCTGTGTTACTGAACACACAGCAAGGACAGCTGAAGAACTTGAGACATCAAGGCTGAACTGCACTGCAGTGAGATACTGAACTGCAGTGAGATACTGGACTGCAGTGCAGATACTCAGATACTCAACTGAGCAGCACAACAACTCGAGACCGAGGACTGATACTACAATGAAGACTGAAGACCTCACCTACTGAAGACCTCATCTACTGAAGACTCTACCTGCAGACTGTACTGTACCTGAGACTGAAGATTGCACAGTAGCACCTACCTGAAGAACTTGACACAGCAAGCACTGTGTGCAGTGCACACTAAATCGAGGTAAGGAGACCAGCAACTACACAGATTGTTGTTGTAGTGATCTGTATCAAGAAATACTACAGTTACTGCAATGTGCAGTACAGTTTCAATGTTCAAGTCTGAAATGAGAGGTGCTAACAGCAGCTAGCAAGGTGTGATTGCACACTGCAGAGGTATCTGCAATGTACACAGCTTTGAGCAAGGGACTGGAACACAACTAATGCAGCAGAGGCTCAGCCTAGAGAAAACAGCAAGATGGAAGGGAAGGGAAGCTGCTCTTTTGCAAGTCACCCAGAGGAGAGGGGTCGGGTCTGCACAGTGCAGGTGTACACAGTAACAGTTTAATTTTTCCCTGTGTAGGAATGCACAGTCTAAGTTATTTTCAGTTGGAGTTGGTTTCAGTCTTAGTCAGTTAGATATTTATGAGGGTAGGTGTTAGCTAGCTAGATTATGTCAAGGTATTGGGTATTTAAGGTGGGGTATTGGTTTAGCTTGACCTTGGGTTAGAATTTTACAGTAGATAGATTATATAGTATTTGTTCTATTGCTAGCAATGATATATATATATTAGTAGTATTAGTTAGATGGAACACTTAGGATATATATATATACTAGTTAAGCTATATCTAAGTATGATTGCTATTAAGGATAGGTAGTTGATATGTGTTATGGTACTAGTAAGTAGTTAGTATAAGTATATGTATATATATACTTGAAATTGTTGTTTGATTAGTAACTAGGTATTATAGTAGTAGTTATATTTCGTATTAGTCATACTAGGAGTTGAGTTGCCTTGGGATACCAGGGTATCCCCAAGGTATGGGCCAATGATAGGGTATTGAGATTGGGTATCAAGGGTAATTGCGATACGCATTGGCACAAGGCCAAAGTATCTTAATTAAATTGTTTTGAGATATTATTATTATTGTGACTTATATATATAAATATAAACTATTTTCATACTAGAAAATCTGCGTATCTTAGGATACGGCTTCTTGATTTCACTGTGGTGTGTTAGCTTAGCTAGTATAGCATAGCTTCATAGTGTATTGACTTAGAGACTAGCATTAGACTCTTGCAACCTAGAAATACATTAGTTTGACTTAGAAATGGCGTATTGACCTAGAACTTCTTTAATTTCATTACTTTTATCATTGAACCTTGTATTGATACAACATACCATATATAGGTTGTGAGACACCAGCTTGGGCATCGAGAGACATACTTTGCTCAGGACTTCAGGCGAGTGCATTTCTCTGATTGTTTTCAATTCATAATGTTGTATATATGCATGTTCTAGATTAGTATACATTGATTTCCGACACAGTGATTTCACGGACTGGTGCTATATGGATCCCGTCAGGAGGTGTTATCCCCTACCGTGTGCAACGGATACCTAATGACATGTACTTCATCGTGTGCATCGGGTATTGACTTTCATGTGCTTCTTGTGCATCCACTATTTCGTGTGCTAATATGACTATCGTGATCATGTACGTAACGTGTCGTGATTGGATCCATGAGTATTGGTTGGGGAAGGGGGAGTAGGAGTTGGTTATGTGATCAAAGCCCTCTTGATCTCATGTGCATGTCGATTATACACCTCACGTATAATGGAGTTACCTATATACCTCATGTGCAACCTAAACCGATCACATAACGAACTCTCACTCTAAAACACATAGTTAGTATTTTTTGTTCTCTACTTGCAGTTATTCTTGCATTTACTTTCAGCTTTATTGTGCCTATTGCCTGTTCACTTGTACAGTATATTCTTTCTACTTGTGCATCTTGTATCATTTTTCTATTGCTTGTTATATATGCTCGATTATGTTATTGGAACTGCTTTCAGAGGTATGTACTTTGCTCCAATCTTGACTGGATATATTTTTCTAGATGATTGGCTAGAGGAGCTGTGTCCCACACATTACGGACCGCAGGAGGGTGAGACTTTAGAGGACACTTCCCTAGAGCCAGAGGACATAGTACCAGTGACCGAGGAGGTCTAGTTTTGTTTAGATGTTGTATTAGACTATTTTTTTGTGGAGATTCACAGATGTACTATTATTTCATATTTTGGATTGTATCTTCTTTCCTTTGCTATTTCCATTCGTGCATTATTTTCTCCTTAGTTTGTTTTGTGATTGAGATTGTTATATTTGTGAGATCCATATTGCTCCTCCGATTGGAGTTGAGATGATTGACAGGTACCATATTATATTGTTGAGATGTTAGATAGTTAGAAATGATCCAGACAGCGTTCTACCGTCGATTCTACGGCATAGGCTGGGCGTAATCACGTACTCGTGCCCGAATATCAGGGTGCGGGTCGTGACACTTTCAGTCTCACAGTGCCTCTCCCTGCCACCTCCATTCTTGTATTATTTCCCAACTTTACTCTTTGCTTGAAGCTTTCATCGAGATCACAAAACAAGCTCTTGTCACCACTCATGTGATTGCTGCACCCCGAGTCTAAAAACCAAACATCTTCTCTTCGAGCTCCATTCTCTTCTACATAAGCCATGCGTAGCATCTCTTCCTCCTCATCTAATTCAACATAATTTGCTTCTTTATCCCAAGTTGGACGCTCATATTGAAAGTGTCCAAGCTTGTGACATTTGTAGCACTCCACAGTAGCTTTGTTAAAAGGTGCTTGACCTCTCCCTCTTCCTCTGTAGACACCACGACCACGACCTCTTCCTCCTTCATATGTCACTTTCAAGGCATGCTCCTCACCATTGCGTCTCTGAAGCTTTTGTTCATGAACAATCAGATAACTCTGCAGCTCATCAATGGAGAGTTCATCAATGTCGTTGGACTCCTCAATCGAGCAAATAACTTAATTGAACTTCTCAGTTAGCGATATGAGTATCTTCTCTGTAATGTCCCACAACTGCACGGTACGTTACGCTGAGTCAGATTGAATGAGGCAATAGCTGGTTATATTTTAATTTGTTGGATTTGGGAACGAGTATTAATTTGAGTTGGTTTCATATGCAGATCGCTAGCGGAGTTCGATGGAAACAAATGTTCGTTCAGAGCAGTACTGGGATAGCAGGATTGGAGCGATAATGTGGTCTTCCTTAGTCCGATCAGTCAGATGATTTGGAGAGCACGACCTGCTCGCACGGTCATACCAATTGAGTAGATTGTGCTCTACATCAGACCACGGGTTCAAGGGATCGGCCGTATCGGCAGGACAGGATACTTAACGAAATCAAACTTGGTGAGTGGGCTCTGTCCCTTCTCCTCTACTCCTTCATGCCTAATAATATGGAACACACGTAATGGCATTGAACACTTGGACTGAAACTTGAAAATTATCGCACTGAGGACTGCATAGAGTGTACGTCATTTGCTTGGATTGCTTTATGGCTTGAGTTGGTTTTTGCGTTAGATAGTTGGAGCTAGAGTTGGATTATATATTTGGGGCAGTTGGAAAAACAGTTGGAATTATACATCTTCGTTCGAACATTCAGGCGGGCAAGCGAGCGTGCATCCGTGCACGAGTATCACTTGGATGCTTTGTCAAGCAAAGCGTACAGTTGTGGTTCAAAATTGAACAACTGCATCGGCGAGGGAATTGTCCCACTGTTGGGGCATTGTGCCACATAATTGTTCTGAGCGTGGGATATTGCACCAATTGGAACACTGTGTCAAAAAGCGGCATAGTGCCTATAGGGATAACTTGAGATTTGTGCTTTGGGCTATAGTTGGAGAATGGTTATGGATATTGGTTGGATAAGTTGGTTGGATGAGTCTAGGATCGTTTGGTGGGGCAAGAATGTTCGATCCTCTCATCATACCTACTTGGTGTCTGCATGTCACGGACAACCTGTGTTGCACGGGGTTTCGTCTCCTCGAACGGGATAGGCTCCGAAGCACCGGGACCGTTCGGCCATGGAGGAGACAAATGGTAACGTGCCTTGGGCGCGGTGCCGGTAGTTCGATATGACCAGGCGGGCTAGCTACCCGGTCTGGCTTGGGTAGAACTGTACTTGATCAGTCCGATCAGTCCTTTATGGCTTGGCCAGTGACTTTATATAGATAAGAGATAGTTTGCTTTACTTTGGTTTGGTTTGTGCTTTTGCTTAGGCGGCGGCCACCTTGCCTCGGCAAGAATGTGCATATCGAGATTGGATTATAAGGTTTGGTTTGAGGATGGATATTGAGGCTTGGATGATGGTTCGATAGGTTCTCGTGTTGTTTGGGTTTGAGTAGGACGGTTTGCATGCTAGTTTTTTTCGTATTGGATATATAATTGCTTGTCTGTTGGCTTGAGTTGAATGCTTGCATTGCTTAACTTGATTTACAGCTTTCCTTAACATGTCATACCTATGCCATAAAATAAATCTAGGATTCAACTAGAAAGATCACCATATAACTGTTTGCATTCACTATTTTACTTAGTGTTGGCTTAGACGAGTGGGTTACCCCACTCACTAGTACGGCTGTGTACTGACCCACGTTTATGGATATTATTTCAGGTACGCAGGTGTAGTGGCACTGCTTAGATATACGGGACAAGATGTATGAACGGTAAGTACCTTTGTGTGCTAGAGAAACAATAAGAGTATTACATCGCCTTCATGGCATTAGCTTATGTGGCATTTTATTTGGACCCTATCGAGAGCTTCGCTATGTATACTCTGATGTGTGCTTGGTACACAATACTTGACTTTCGTTACAACTTGATCATTTCGATAATAACTTTGGTGTTTGACAACATCGCCTTGTACGAGCATAATTCCAGGCTCGTACGGTATCACGTTCCGATGAGAACGATTGTCCTGCAGGAGTGTTGCAACATGATGATTCACGTTCAACGGGGACTATTAAGCTTATGGGAGATTGGGGCATGATATATTGGTATCAGAGCGCCTGGTTCATGTTCTTGGACTTGGTCCTTTGTTTTATCACAAACTCTAAATAGCTTCCGCGTGTCGTTTAGCTCTTGGCTCTACTCGGTACCGTATTGGATGTTTCATGCAATAAGTCTATATATTGCTGGTTGTGGTTGCATGTTATTTTTTTGTTACGTTGCTTTTGTTGGTTTTTGGTGGATTGCTTAGCATCATAGGGCGTTGTTGCATTCGTGCAACAAGTTGTTGGGCGTTGTTGCATTTGTGCAGCAAGTTGAGAGATGTGTCATTGCTTTAGTTTGGCTTATCATTCGGAGAGTTTTTGATTGCATCAGTAGAGCAGTTGGTTGACAGCGAGATTGGTTATGCGGTATGTTGTGAGTAGAAGCATTGGATGAGAATATATCATTGTACGAGTTGCTCGTGTAGCGAATGTGTTGGATAGAAGTTTGATTTTTGGCTGGGTATATCATAGAGAGCGTTGCACGAGTTGCTCGTGTGGCGTATTGGTTAAGCAGGTTTGAGTTTGGCTTGGGAATATCAGGAGTGTTGCATGAGTTGCTCATACAACAAATATGAGGAATATTTTGGTATTGGATTGGATTACTTGGAAGAGATCGTTGCACGGGTTACTCGTGTAGCAAAAGTATCAGACGGTTTGAGAAATAGCTGGAAGTATTGAGAATGGAACATGGCACGGGTCACAGAACGAGATTGATGGAAAGAGTTAGATGGTTCGTGCATTGGCTGAGTTTCGTGTCAGACTTGAGTTGGGGATGGCAGGATCACGCATAAGGGATGGTTCAAACGGATCTTGGATTAGTGCAAAGGAATTATGATGCGAGGAGCGACTTGATTTAGAGTGGTATATGGGATATCACATAGTGAGCAAGGCATTGAAATATGTTGGATAGACATCAAAAGAAATTGCCTCAACGGACACGGGTAACAGGAATATTAGTTGGTTAGTGCACATCGGTTGAGTTGGGAAAAATAAAAAATGGAGCAAGCGAATGTTGAGTTGAGCAAGCGAGGACGGACTTGTGCAAATAAAAGTATCGTTGGACTTGAGAGATAAACGAGATCGGAACAAGCAATGGAAAGAGTATTTGGAAATTTGAAGGGTTAAGGTAGACCAAGTATTAGAAATGAGTTGAGATAGTCAGATGGAAAGCTGAATATCAGATCGCTTGCAAAATTTGGAAGTTCGGTAGAGCATTCACGAATGCAAAGAGAGTTGGGCTTGAGAAACGAACAGTTGGGATACACTTGAGCGAGCAATGGGTGAATCGAATAATAGCGAGCACGGACTACGAATTATGGAAATACATTGGAGCTATTGGTTGAGCAATGAAACACGATTTGGTTTGGAGGGGCAATACGATGGATTTTACACGAAACTTAAAGGATTTTGGATATTGGTGCTCGGGAAGTTTGACTCAGGTTTAGCGGAAGTAAAAACTTGGCAAAATGGTGCAACAATGGTAGACGGATTCATTGGAAGACATAAACGGGCATGAGGCAAGTCTAGTTGATGTTAAGTCAGATTAGAAGTTAACACTTACAGTACCGAGGCGGATTGAGGCAACAAGTAAAGCCAATATGGATTTGAGATTTATGTTGGAACCGTGCACGAGTTATTGAGAGTGTGTGGACTAATCGTAACAAAGAGAAAATTAAGACGGGCTAAGGAATGGAACGAGAGCAAGGATTATGACGGATGGACTTTTGAAGATAGCTAAATAAGAAAGCAACGTTGGAGCAAAACACCATGCCGTTCGGAGCAGGTTGGACGTGCACTATGAAGTTGGCATACGGATAAGAATTGTAACAAGTCTTTGGTTTCGGAAATTATTGCAAGTGGTAGTGCGAAGAGTCGAACATGGCAGTTCAGAAAATTTGATGGATTCAGGGCAGAACGGCGGATTGATGGAAAACGGTTTCAACGAGTGCAGTTCTCGAATTGTGGCTTGGATAGATAATAAGACTCTAGGTGGTTAAGCGACATTTGGTTGACAGATCGTAAAGAGGTAGTGCATGAAGTGCTCGGATTCGGAAGTTCGCTCAGATGGAATGGTTAGATTATGGCTCGGATTTGCAGATGAGATATAGTATGGTTCATAGTAACTGTCCATCATGATGACTTACAATTATCGAGCGTAGCTTCGGGACAGCTGACATTAGCGACTTAATCGCCAAATCAGAGATGAATATTATGACCCATAGAACGACCCTTGCGGCGACGCATTTGGGGATGCGTCAAGGGCAGATATGAGTTGTGTGTGTTGGAGATTGGCCTAACTGACTAAGTGTTAGATTTGAGAGATCCTTGGGATAGCCTTCAGCTGAAGATGCAGCCGAAAGACCGAAGCGATGGTGAAAATGGCCTAAGTTAACTGATGAGATTTATAGTCTCAGATTTTTGAAGATAGCATCGTCTCTGACTCGTCGTGCCCCGAAAGGGAATAACATTCATATGAATTGACGACTGTGAAACTAGCTTGTGAAGTTAAAGCAGTGGCTCGTTCAGATCAAATTATTGCAATACTGGAAGGGACAGATGTGCCTCAGATCTACAAGATGCATCGAAACTTAGTCTGGGATACGTGCTCGTATAGAAGGCAAAGGTGATATCCTGTGCTTCGAGGCAGTAGAAACAACGCAAAGAACTATTCCATGCACAACCTAGAAATTATGGCGAGTGTGTCCACGTTGAAATCGTGGCGACACTATCCCTTGGTGTGGCGACAAAATCTTCGTGGATCACACGAACCTCAATATAGATGTTCACCCAGTGAGGTATTGAGATTAAGGAAAAGGTGTTGGGCTGAGATGATCTGAAAGCAAAGTTTGATATTTGGGTAAGTCGCCTAGCTGGGGTAGTATCAGTTGTGATGATCGTTCGGTGCAAGAGATGATATTTGGAGACGGTGCTTGCAGAACATGGTGTTAGTGTGATTTCAGAAATAGTTGGATGGATTGAGTTGGAACACGAACTGATTTGAGTCAGGTGGGAAGATCGTCGGTGGGAAATCATCATACTTGAGGATTAACGCTTGTGCGAATATGTTGGAATGAAAGTCAGGATTGGTTCAATTGGGAGTAAAGCAAATGAATGCCTCGGACATAAAGATACCCTTGTAACTTGTCCAAATTCGCTATCGCTAAGCTCGGCTGAAATGCATGTATTTCAGGGATGCCTTAAATATGTGTATGATCCAAAACTAAGCGATATGAGAAATTCGTATTGAGCTGCAAGGAGAATGTGAGAATATAGAATTTGTGCGAGTGTTCAGCACGAGCGAGATGCTGAGTCTGAATCAGGAGAATGTGAGTTGCATGGAGCACAGCTATGAATTGGGCAATTGGCATGCTAGTAAAGAATGGATACTAGTATGGTTCGGGGACGAACCAAATTTCTAAGTGGTATATTATGTAACGTCCCGCAACCGCACGGTGCATTACGCTGAGTCGGATTGAATGAGGTAATAGCTGGTTACATTTTAATTTGTTGGATTTGGAAATGAGTATTGATTTGAGCTAGCGGAGTTTGATGGAAACAGATGTTCGTTCAGAGCAATACTGGGATAGCAGGATTGGAGCGATAATGCCGTCTTCCTTAGTTCGATCGGTCGGATAATTTGGAGAGCACGGCCTGCTCGCACGGTCATACCAATTGAGTAGATCGTGCTCTGTATCGGACCACGGGTTCAAGGGATTGGCCGTATCGGCTGGACATGATGCTTAACGGAATCAAACTTGGTAAGTGGGCTCTGTCCCTTCTCCTCTACTCCTTCATGCCTAATAATATGGAACACACGTAATGGCATTGAACACTTGGACTGGAACTTGGAAATCACCGCACTAAGGCGTGCATAGAGTGTACGTCGTTTGCTTGGATTGCTTTGTGGCTTGAGTTGGTTTTCGCATTAGATAGTTGGAGCTAGAGTTGGATTATACATTTGGGGCAGTTGGAGAAATAATTGGAATTATACATCTTGGTTGGAACATTCGGGCGGACGAGCGAGCGTGCATCCGTACACGAGTATCACTTGGGCGCTTTGTCAAGCAAAGAGTGCAGTTGTGGTTCGAAATCGAACAACTGCATCGGCAAGGGCATTGTGCCACTGTTGGGGCATTGTGCCACGGGATTGTTTTGAGCGTGGGGTATTGCACCAATTGGAACACTGTGTCAAAAAGCGGCATAGTACCTAAGGGGATAACTTGAGATTTGTACCTTGGGCTATAGTTGGAGAATGATTATGGATATTGGTTGGATAAGTTGGTTGGATGAGTCTAGGATTGTTTGGTGGGGCGAGAATGTTCGATCCTCTCGTCATACCTACTTGGTGTCTGCATGTCACGGACAACCTGTGTTGCACGGGATTTCGTCTCCTCGAACGGGATAGGCTTCGGAGCACCGGGACCGTTCGGCCATGGAGGAGACAAATGGTAACGTGCCTTGGGCGCGGTGCCGGTAGTTCGATACGACCAGGTGGGCTAGCTACCCGGTCTGGCTCGGGTAGAACTGTACTTGATCAGTCCGATCAGTCCTTTATGGCTTGTCCAGTGACTTCATATAGATAAGAGATAGTTTGCTTTACTTTGGTTTGGTTTGTGCTTTCGCTTATACGGCGGCCACCTTGCCTCGGCAAGAGTGTGCATATCGAGATTGGATTATAAGGTTTGGTTTAAGGTTGGATATTGAGGCTTTGATGATGGTTCGATAGGTTCTCGTGTTGCTTGGGTTTAAGTAAAACGGTTTGCATGCTAGTTTCCTTCGTGTTGGATATATAATTGCTTGTCTGTTGGCTTGAGTTGAATGCTTACAATGCTTAACTTAATTTACAGCTTTCCTTAATATGTCATACCTATGCCATGAAATGAATCTAGGATTCAACTAGAAATATCACCATATAACTGTTTGTATTCACTATTTTACTTAGTGTCGGCTTAGACGAGTGGGTTACCCCACTCACCAGTACGGCTGTGTACTGACCCACGTTTATGGACATTATTTCAGGTACGCAGGTGTAGTGGGGCTGCTTGGATATACGGGACATGATGTATGAATGGTAAATACCTTTGTGGGCTAGAGAAAGAACAAGAGTATTACATCGCCTTTGTGGCATTAGCCTATGTGGCATTTTATTTGGACCCTATCGAGAGCTTCGCTGCGTATACTCTGATGTGTTCTTGGTACACAATACTTGAATTTTGTTGCAACTTGGTCGTTTCGATGATAACTTTGGTGTTTGACAACATCGCCTTGTACGAGCGCAACTCCAGGCTCGTACGACATCACGTCCCGATGAGAACGATTGTCCTGCAGGAGCGCTGCAACGTGGTGATTCACGTTCAGCGGGACTATTGATCTTGTGGGAGATTGGGGCGTGACATTCTCCACCACGGTGACATCTTGCATCAGCTTCCCATAAGTTTTCATCTTGTTGACTACCGACAACACTCTTGCAAAATACTTGGAGACTCCTTCTCCCGCCTTCATCTCTAGGGTTTCAAACTTTCTGCGGAGTGCTTGTAAATGTGACTTCTTGACCAAGGTGCAAAGTATCGGTATCTGAATCAGTATTGGACCATTCCTATGAGTATCGGGATCGGCGGTATCGGTAGTATCGACGGTTTCAGATCGGAGTATTGGATTTTTTTGTAACGGAAAGCAAATAACTATTAGTAAATTATTAACATTTTAGAAAATATATTTTATACATTTATGCATAATTTTAAGTATTTTCATTGTTGTTTCTTAGTTTTTTGAAATTGAATGAAATAATAGTCACCCTTGTCGATTAATTTATATGCGATAGATAAGTTTTTCTCTTTTATATGCTTTTACAACCTGACTATGCTTTTACACCCTTACTAATTGGTCTTTTTTATTCAATTTTCTTTGTTGAATTAACTGAAAAAGAAACCTTTAATGTTAGTATTGGTCAATATCGGGTATCGGTCGGTATCGGATCGGAAAATGCCAAATTGTATCGGTATCGGCCGTATCGGATCGGTATCGGCTGATACTACAAACTATGCTCTAGACCCTAGTACCCCCTTCGAACTTCTTCTTCATAGACTCCCAAATTTGTTTGGAAGTATTCTTCACAAGGATGGTCTCCAATATCGTCCGATCTATGGCTTGAAAGAGAAAAAATTTCACTTTCAAATCTTTCAGCTTCAACTCTTCTAGCTTCTTCCGCTGTCCTTCCGTCAGCAGCAATCCACTTTCTGGATCTTCATAGCCAACCTCTACAGGCCCCCATAATTCCTTAGATCGCAGGAAATTCTCCATCAATATGCTCCAATGGTCATAGTGACCATCAAAGCGAGGAATGGATGGCTACACAAAACTCCCTTCGGTAGTCATCTTCGTTTCAAAAGTTGCTACTTTGATTTTTCAGGTCCAATGGGGGCTCTGATACCACAATGTTAAGACTCAAAGACTAAGATAAGCAGAAACTCAACAGATTGTGGAAATGATTCATAAATCTTATTTACAAACATAGGCTTTTTAAATAGCCTTTACAGTTAACTTAACATGAATGAGAAATATTAGGTCATGTTTTCCACAACAACAACTAACTAACATATTGAAAGCACCAACAAGCATATCCTAAAGACTAGGACTTATTTTAACAAATAGCTAAATTGCAGGAAAGATCCCAACAGAAATATTGACTTCTTCTCTTCACTAACCATCAGAGATGAGTTTTTCTTATCTTATTATCAATTAGTGTCACCTCCAACTTTCCACAAGTACGTCCCATCTTAGCATTTCATTTCAGGTATGCTAAATTTCTAGACAACAAAAATATATATATATATATATATATATATATATATATATATATATATATATATATATATATATATATATATATGTTTTTGAAAGAAAATGGTGGAAGAGCGATTATATCATCATCCACCCAACAAGTGAAGATGTTATATGTCATTTAAGATGTTGTGATTAACACCAGCTATACAGTTCAAACTATGAAGAAGACATCGCATTGTGGGATAACAAAGGTGAGTTGGTAACTCAGCCATAGGGCACACTTACGAGTAAGGATTAAACAATTCAGTGTTGATCAACGAAAACCGAGTTAGTAACCAGCACCTAACAAACAAAAATAGGAGCATTTTTGTGAATCATTACCACTCACAACCAACAAACATAGAATATACCAAAAATATTAATTATCTACTAGCTAAACAAACATATTCAACTGGGGGCTCATTCATTCATCACTTACAAATTTAAGTACATTTAAAAAAAGTTAATTATCGAAATGGTACACGAGGAATGTAGTATTTGTCATTTTGGTAATCGAATTTTTTTTTCCGAAATGGTGCATGAGCTTTGCATTTTGGCTCAATTAGTACATAAAGTAAATTTCTTTAGTATTTTTGGATAAAAATTGATAAAAATAGACATGTGATGGTCACGTGCCATATTTTTAATAGTTATTTTGTCAAGTTTTTTTTATTTTGGACTACTATTTTTAACGATTTCTAACTATTTTCATCCAAACAATTTTCTTCGAACACATAATTCCTTTGCACTAATATTTTTAACGATTTCTAGCTATTTTTAAGTACATTACCACTATTTTTAACGATAATAGTACAACTAAATGAAGATAAAGTGGACGAGGAAAGAAAATCCACTCAGTCTCCTGTGTTGTTGTCCTCCTTGTGCGATATATCGGAGTAGTCGGTGGATCCTCTGACTCATCTACGAGATATGGCTATGGAAAATCAGTGAGATCAATACCAAGTGGCAAGTGTAACAAAGGAAGCTATACAAGGGGTAAAAACAAGAAAACACAATACATAACTATTATACATGGTAAATGATAAACAATGAAACATATACAATATGATAATATGAAACATGACATTAGGAGGAAGTCTGATACCAATGCACAAATTCTAGAAACAAAGCTAGCTACAAACATATGAAGTAAAGAAAACAAGCCAGCAACATATCAGGCTAAATATACTCTACGACTTTCTATTAGTAACTACTTAAGTTATCCCTAATTCTAATAAAATAAGGATTCGACGGGAACTCGCGTTGTAGACACCAAGACTGACAAAATAGAATGTCTCATAGCAAAACTGACCTCATGTTAGAGACAGAGTGGCCATCAATGATGCATATATATATATATATATATATATATATATATATATATATATATATATATATATATATATATATATATATATATATAACCTTTTCTACATGGGTTGCGAAATAATTAAAAAAACAAAATTTATGCATCCCCTTCCTATACGAGAGTAGATTACGCGGATAGTTACAAGATAATTATAAAAAAAAAATCTTTCCGTAGAGAAAAGGAAAAAATAATAATATTGCGGTCAAAACCAAATCAGCATATAAACTCTGCTTAGATCCTTCTTTTTCCTCCCAACCTACACCTAAAACACTCTCCTCTCAAAACCAAGGGTGTACCTACATTGGAGGCTGAGGTGGAATCTTTAAGCCTAAAATGTCTATATTATTTCACTTAAATTGTCTTGTTCTAAGCATTTTATGTATACTATAGCATACTTTCATCATTTTCCAAGATTTTCTTAATTAAGAAAACATGGGTTTCTAAAAATTGGATTTGGCTAAATTGAGTTTTTGAATACTAAATTCTTTCTGAACCAATTTTACAAAAAATCATACTGGAAAAATAATTACGATAGAATAATTTGATAGAATTAGCACAAAAATCATACTGGAGAAATAATTTGATGGAATTAAAAGTAAAAATGAGATCCCGTAAGGTTCTTGTTCCGAATTTACTTTACGCAAAACTTGTTGTTAATATATATATATATATATATATATATATATATATATATATATGTTATTTTTTAGAAAATTGATAAGAGAAGAAAGGAGGGAAAAAAATGTTACCGGCCTCCGAAAAAGTCGTGCACGAAGCATTGCCCTAAGAGTTGATCCAAGGTCTATGTGTAAACGTTTCTCGGAAGCTCCTAGTGGTAAAACCTCCTGACTACCGGGTTCACTTTGTTGCACACAACTCGGAGAGAGAGATCGAACTTAGCTCTGCCCAGAGCAAGGATTTAGAGAACAGAATATAGTTCGAGAGAAGAATGAGAGAGAGCGATTTAATGTAGGAGAATTTTTTATAGACTAAAATTGAGATAAGAACCTCAACAAATATATAGGGAGAGAATAAAGCCTTTACTACAGATAACAAAGTAAATGCTATTAATCCAGGAGTTTAATAAGTAATAAAGAAGGATATTGTGGAGCTGTCACATATTTAAAAGGTGGGAAATGAACCTGGACATAGGGAGTAATAAATATCCAACGTTCAAAATTTGAATGAGTCAAATCGGTTCAAAAAATAAAGGGGAGCAAAAAGATTTTTGGATCCCAGCTCGAACCCGAAGAGTAAATTGGATCGGCATTCGGCGCCCGCATGTGTGGGCACGTTCCCGCACCCGTTACCCGCGTTGAACCAAACCGAGCCGAGCCGGGCCGGGTGGCGACGGCGGCGCGCGCGTGTTGCCCAAGGGGTTCCCTACAGAACATCTTTAAGAGAGCAATGGAGAAGAACTAATATATACATACAAGGAGGGAGTGGTCCAACCGATGTGAGACTAAAGAAAAAAGAGGAAGTTAAGCTTTTGCTCACATACACAGCCAACAATCCCCCCCACAAAAGGTCAAGTTCCAAAATAGAAGTAACAAAAAAATTAAAAGTGAAGAGTTTCTGGGCAGGTATATACTATGCATAGATGAGATGGACTATAGCCTTGAATCTCACTTAGTGACTATTGTCTTTGTCTGAAGAAGTGCTTGATGGACTATGCCTTGAATCAGATTTCTTTTACCAGATTCAGAAAAATAGCACACATAGTACGCTAGAGGTTTTGGGTTTAATGGGTGGCGCTTTTGGTTCGCCATGCACACTTATTCCAAATTCATGAGAGTCGTCTGGGATCGTCCTGTCCTATAGTCGCGGCCTTCACGACCTCTCATATAGGTAAGTCCTTAAGGGTTGGTGATAGGTTTCAACCCCGCATATCAGCTTGGACCTATTAAGAGTTTTAAAACTCATCCTAACCATATCACTCAAGAACATTGTCACCATAGGGATAGGAAATCATTGTACGCATGTACATCCACTTGGACATTATTGAATGAGATTTTAATCTCGGGTCAGTGTTCCATAAAAGTTACCTAAGTCCAGCTTATTCCTACCCGTTGAACCGGCTTCTTAGGATCTTCAGTCAGACTCGGTTGGGTTGCCACTGCTGGTGACTTTACTTATGGGCTAAACCCTATCCCCCTTGATGATTCTAGGATCAAAGTCCTAGATAGACCCTTCTTCAAGTGCTTTATAAGGTTCTTTTCTGACTTTATATAGTCAAGAATAACATATTTGCCCAATAGGCTCTTTATATACTTGAAGCGCAGCTGTAGGTGCATGTTCATCTTAGCATTCACAGAATCATGCTTTAGTAGTTCTATAACAGAAATTATAGGAATAGGACTAATAGAAACAGGTATATGCATAATAAGATTTCTTAGCCATTCGGCTTCTGTACATGTAGTATCCAAGGCTATCATTTCGGAGTCCATTATACTTCTAGCTATGATAGTTTGTTTACATGAGCCCCAGGAGATTGCAACTCCTCCTAGAGTGAAAACATATCCAATAGTAAATTTTATATCATGTAAGTCAGTTATCCAGTTTGCATCTGAATAACCTTCTATGATATCAGGGTGTGTAGTATAGTGCAGCATATAATCTAGAGTACCCCTAAGATATCTAAATACTCTTTCTAATGCTGTCCAATATAACTGATTTGGGTTACTAGTATATGTACTTAGTCTCCTAATAGCAAATGCAATATCAGGTCTGGTCCTGTTTGATATATACATAAGAGAACATATCATCTGTGAATATTTGTGTTGTTCTATAGGAGAACCCTCTTTCTTCTTGAGAATAACACTACTGTCATAAGGAGTAAGGGCAGATTTCTTATCAAAATACTTAAATTTTCTTAGCATTTTTTCGATAGAGTGTATTAAGGATAGAGTATAGCCCTCCTTGTATTTGGACAGTTGCATGTCTAGAATCAAGTTGGCTTCACCTAGATCTTTCATATCAAACAGGCTGGATAAATAGTCCTTGGTATTAATTATCAATTCTAGTGATAATCCAAGAATAATTATGTCATCTACATACAAACATAAGATGACACAACTTTCATCTATAATTTTGGAGTATATACATTTGTGATACTCATTTGACACAAAACCATATTCTGAGATCACTATATCAAATTTGTTGTGCCATTGTTTGGGAGCTTACTTTAGGCCATAAAGAGATTTAACTAATCTGCAAACTTTCTTTTCTTGGCCTTTAGCAATGAAACCTTCAGGTTGCTCCATATAGATTTTTTTCTCTAGGTCCCCATTTAGAAATACTGTCCTTATATCCATTTGATGGATTAGCATATTATGAATGGATGCTAAGGCTAGAAGGGTTTTGATTGTAAAACCCCTAATTTTAAAAACCGTATTAATTATTTAATTAATTATTTAATTGATTTATAGTATTTATTAGCTAACTACAAGAAATAGAATTTATTAGATTTTTATTTTTAGGTGTTTGTGCATTTAGAGATTTTATGGAGCAATTGTAATTTTACCTTAATTATTTCCATGTAGGAGACCTTGTGGACAGTTGATAGATTAATGGTATGCACTAATATAATTTCTAGAATTTTATGTATATATATATATATATATATGTATATATATATATATATATATATATATATATATATATATATATATATATATATAAAGTTTATTAGAAAAGAATAGAAAACAAATAGAAAGCAATAGAATATAAAAAGAAATAGAAAAGAAAGAAAAAGAAAAGAAAAAGGAAATGAATTAGAAATAAATAATACTTAAACCCCTAATCCCACCCTAATCCTAATTAGCTAACCCTTAAGTAATAACCTAAGCCCCACTAAACCACTAAATTCCTAAGCCTAAACCGCTGTGCACCTCCAGGAACCCGCTGTAGCCAGCAACCCGCGCAGCGTTCCTTCCCCCCCCCCCCCCGCTATATATATATATATATATATATATATATATATATATATATATATATATATATATATATAGTTCTCAAACCCTAAACCCTAAACCCCCTCGACCCTGAGCGCCACCGCCGATCGAACACCCACCGCAGACCGCCGCCGTTCACCGAGCAGACAACCGCCCGCCGCTCGTCCGTGACCGCGACCGCGACCGGCACCCGCGACAGCAGGAAGTCAGCAACTTATCCCTGTTCAGGACTCGATTCTCGCACCGTCGCTCGACCAAACTTGACCCCGTCTTCAATGGTACGTTCATGACCTATCCCCCTTCCAATACTGTGCATTAGTTTACCTCGAACAACGCGTAACCCTAGGCGAAAACAGAGACCAAGTTGGAGAAAAACGACAACTTTTAGATCGCAGAAAACTATGGTAACCACCCATGTTTAAGGACTCGTATCTCCCACCACAGAGATTCGAATTTAGTTTTTCTTCTTGCTATGCGAAGACCACCTATCCGAGATTAGTTTCTGTTAATCATAATATTTTATTTGTTGTTGTATGCTGAATTTACAGATTAAAAATCATGAAAAACCTACTTTTCTAATTTTCAAAATTTGTGATACGGAGCATGCCCCACCAAACGGGACCGCCCCGTCGCGTACCAAGTGCACCGAAAGGCGCGTACGGTATACCCAAAAGTGTGGGCTTTCGCGAAAACTAATTTGGACGCGTGTGCGCGTCGAAATCAGCCCATGTCCGTAAAAAATCCCCGTATCGCGACTTTTATAAAACATCGCACCATTTAGTCTACGCTCGTCAGAAAATGATGAAACTTGCGCCATTGGACTCGTGGTATCGCCTGGTCCTATGACCCAAGTTTCACGCGATTCTGAGACAGTTGACCAAGCCGCCTATTTGTGGACCCTACGGTTGACTTTTTGGACAAATTTGTGTTCGGCTCACTGGAATCCAAAATTGGATGTACCGTTGAGTTCATATTGACGTTTAGAATTGTTTTGACCTATAATTTGTCCCATTTAGAGACCTTTACCCCTGGCACGCTTTTCGGTGTAAAGTGGGCCACTTATGGACCCCGCTTTGACCCGAAATTATTATTTTGTTCCTGTGTCCAAATTGGACAAAAGGGTAGTATTTTCTAGCTATCTCGCTTATTCTTGGAACGTTGGTGATATTTATTTCAGCATTCGGAGACGTTTATTCTGAGGCCGTAGTTTCTGACTCTTGGTGTTTGACATCTGGACGTTACATTTTGCAGCTCTCTTGCCAGGCAAGTATACCTTACCAAATTATTTACAGTACTTTGCATGCTATTTATATTTTTGTATATTTATTGCATTTCTGTATATTAATTGCATGTGTAGTTTCTTTCAGTCATTACTATATATTAGATATGTTGACACACACATGACACTTAGTATCATGAGAGGACAATCAGTAGGCGTATGGGCTTTAACCACTCTGGTAAACCATAGTATCTAGCTCGCACTACGGTAGTGTGTCACGCTGGTCGTTACCCCCACGGTATATCAATTTCTGGAGTCACGCTGGTCGCTACCCCCGCGGTATGTCAATTTCTGATGTTCTAGACGGATGTATGAGTTGTGAGATTTAGATCGAGTAGCCTACCCTTGCCCATACGTCGAAAAGTTGTCCTCATTTGCATTCATAGAGATTGTTTTGTACAGCGTACTTATATATTTTTAAACATTATGCATGTTTACTGTATTCAATTGGCTTGCTTCTATATATCTTGTTATGTCCCTCTGAGGACCTAGTCCCTTGCCAGGTACAGACGACCATGAGTATCCGCAGGAGTGCGGACCCGGACCTGACGCTTTACTTTCTGCCAAGGAGACCTTACCCACTGAGCATTATTGATTATCTCTAGCGATGGATACTTTAGCTGACACTCTTATATCATCACTTTATTTTATATAGGAGATTTTACTCTTCTTTCTTATTTTTAGTTGATATAGTCATTGGTAGTGAATTTGTCTCCCCCCGACTATCATTGTTGGATTATTCAGACTCTTTATTCTAGTTTAGTTATTTCCTTTTTGTGACTTGTTGTGTGGATGAGATTAGTATTTCTGTGACTTGTGATAACATATATACCACATGTGAGTTTTATTCATATTACAGCGTACGTGTGTATTATGGTATCCATATATTGGAGTTGCCATATACATACGGCTGGCATGCTTACGTGTTCCTAGTCCTACGTATTTTGGGACTGGGGCGTGACTTTGATAGAGGTGATACTAGCTACAGGTGAGTAGGTATCAAAATAATATAATCCCTTTTTCTGGGTAAAACCTTTGGCTACTAATCTTCCCTTGTATTTCTCTATAGTATAATAGGCTCTAAGTTTCTTTTTGAATATCCACTTACAACCTATTGGTTTACTACCTAAAGGTAGGTCTGCTAGAAACCAAGTATTGTTCTCTATGATGGAGTTATACTCACTGTTAATGGCTTCTTTCTAGAAAGGGACATCAGGAGAAAATATTGCTTCTTCATAAGTTGAGGGATCACCCTCTATCAAAAAGGTGAAGAAACATTCTCCTACGTTCTTTTCAATTCTTTCTCTTTTACTCCTTCTAGGTTCTATATTTTGTTCGGGTTATGAACTAGATATTTGAACATGAGAGCTAGTGGACGGAGCAAGAGAGGAGTTGGAGGGAGAGGAAGAAATTCTATCTTTGAAATGATATATATTATCAAAGTAAACTGTATCTCTTACTTCTATAATAGTATTGTTAGAGATTTTATTTACTTCTGAGTGAGTAACAAGAAATCTATTGGCATTGTTATCTAGGGCATATCCTATGAATACAGCATCTACAGTCTTAGGTACAATCTTCCTCTTTTTAGGTTCAAAAATTCCTACTTTAGCCAGACATCCCCAAACTTTGAGATAATGGATCCTAGGAGCTCTACCTTTCCATAATTTATAGGGAGTCTTATCATT